>JAINUG010000152.1:2061362-2630571 GCA_029706075.1 Aldrovandia affinis | reverse complement strand
ACAAGCAACACACCTTTCGAGTGAGCGTCTTCACTGACTTTGACAAGTAAGTTATCTTTCGTTCATCAATATTACTTTCACGTTATTTCTTGGGTATATAATTTTCCTCCTACAATTTTTTTAATGAACCTTCTAGAGAATCCAGACACGATTTATCTGTTTACGTTTTACATTGACATTTTAGGCATTTAGCAGATGCTCTTATCCAGAGCGACTTACAAAATGTGCATTAATACATGGTAAGATTAATCATAGTCCGTGCCAGAGATCAGTGTCGTGATACAGTAATATACATAATCATTGGCAGCTGCAAACCGTACCTGTAACACAAGAAGGAAAATGTTAGGTGTTTTTTGGGGGGGACAGACATCAACATAGATACATATTACAAAATGCAGTATTGAACATGAAAGCAATGGTGATGACAGTTAGTGGTAATGGAGTCTGAAGAGGTGGGTTTTCAGAGGTGTCTAAATTAATCTAGAAATTAAATGTACTGCTTTTAAACATACTAATTACACGAAAGATATCAACGATAGATTTTTTTTTTAAACTCTGAAATTGCAGCTTGTGATTGTCCAAATGTTTGCACACTTTATGGTGGGATCTTAAACATAATTTTCCCTTCGGCAATCAACAGTAAACAGTTCAAAATCAGTGATGGGTTTTATGGCTTTTAGGTCAATAGATTTTATTGATGTAGTTAGGGCCACCATTCTGTGACAGTTCGAGAGCTCGACTTGTTTTCTCCCATGTACTTCAATCCTCCGGTACTTCAAGCCATGTATTAAAAATTGCACCCCCACAATCATCTACATTGATAAACGTATTGAATCACGGACATCTGGCAGTATTTTGAAATGTTGTGCAGGGGTAATGCTGTTTGAAGATGTGGAAAATAGCCTATTCACATTTATAATCTGAGTGTAGTTGTATAATATTTAAACTGCACAAAAATAGTTTCATACTATTAATACAATTAAATCGTTTGCAGCAAGGGTAGGCTATTGATGAATGTGAATGTAAAGGCTATACAGATCAAATGAAAATGTAAGGTTCTAAACTCTTTGATTAAATTTGATCACGGTCAGTTGTTTGACAGTCTCTCCTGTTATTCATTGACAATGCTTGTTGAAAACCTGTCCATATGAATTGAACAGACACATCTCTCTGCATTGACGGAATTGGTTACAACTGACAAGTATTGTTTTGCCTTCTGTGTAAGATTTGGAAATGTTTTTTTCAGCTCTATCCCATAATTACCCCAGTGACATTGCAGTGCCATTCTTGTGCAAATAATGTGTAATTTCCTAGCTCGCCTACAATTCTCATCAACATGGAATCGAGTCTAGTGGGAGGGTTGTTACATCGAGGCTGCAAACTTGTCAATGTCAAAAATCGTGACATTCTTTTGAAATTTGTGAGCCGGATAAAAGAAAGCTGATGAGTGTTGTAATATGTTGTGAGTTTCTCTGTAACTTTGAATGTTTTGACACAACAAAACTTGAATTGAAACTGAAGTATTCCAAATGGTATGATACAGCGGAATACCAGCTGCCCCATATTGTTTTCTTATTCTGATTTTATTCAATTTTCTCCCAATTTAGTAGCCAGTTACACCCTCTCTTTTATGTCAATCCCCCCCTCGTATTGTGAGTTCGCTGCCGTAGGCCTGAGGCGATGTACAAAGGCGATATACCGCCTCCTCCGAGCTGGCACTCGTCGACTGTAACTCCAGTACACGAGAGTCACTCCTATACGCAGCAAACTCATGTTGGCTTCCTTCCCCCCTCCCTGGGGCGGACAATTGCCACCCCCTAGTGGCACTCCCGGCCAGAGCCGATACTGGCGGGGCTGGTGGAATCGAACCCCAGTCGCAGTGGCCAGCGTTGAACGTTGTAACCGCTAGACCACCCGGGAGGCCCCATGCACCATATTGTTTTACATGGGTCAGGAGGGAGTTGATAGGGTGGAACCTTGCGCTGTAATCGCGTTCCTCAGATTCTCCATGTATTGCATTTTCCAGCTTGGGCAATGTTTAAAAACATTTTTGTTAATGGCCCCACTTTCAGGAAATTACTTGCCCAAACATAACTCTCTAATGCCACAATGTGGGCATTGCAATTTAATGGACAGTTCCTTTATTTAGATTTTATGCAAATCAGCAGTCTGCGGCACGTACTTCTGTTGAAGCATGCTTATTATGTGCTCATTTAAAAATGCCGCTGCTCAAGGCTGTCTTTCCCCCTGTGGACAGATGAGTTAATCTCAGACCTGTAGCTGATGTTTATTTTGTTTCTGAATGTCGGCTTATTGTTCTTTTTTGTGGGTTTATTGCTAATTTGCAAGTTGTGCATAATAGGCTAAATGACATACCAGGCGGATACTGATGCACTAGTTTTTGATTTGATGTTCCGTCCATGTTTATCTTTCCCTTCACCCTCACCGTATTGGGAAAACTCACTGCTTTCATAATGGCCAGTTGGCTACTAATTCTATAATTAGTCGTGTTACTGTGCCGATTAAGTGCCTACAGGAACACCTTCAGGACATCGATGGAAATACAAGTTTAAATCCCTGCGGGTCACATACGGTAGCAAACTGGTGGCCCTAGATCTAGCTAACTTTGAATTAAATATGCCATTTTAGAATAATGTTCCCTTGTGCTTTGTTGCTCTCTTCAACAGATGGTGATAAGTTCTGTGGAAAGATCAAGTATTTCTGATCACAGTTCTTTTAATATAAAGCGTTTTGAATGTGATTTCAAGTGAACCCGATGTGGTTGGAGAAAGTAGTTTAAAAAAATAAACATTTATTAACATTAACATTTATAATGAACTTGTTTTTGAGCCCTGTGATAAAATGGCAGAAATTAGTAAAAATCTGTTCCTGCCTGTTTTAATTTATCCAGATATAACGATTCATTTTACTGCTACATTGGGAAGTTGCCAACATGGTTTTGCACAGCAAACAGAATGAAAATTAAGGCAGTGCCGTTGTCTTTGCAAAATTGACTTGTTAACAATGAAATGTTAGTCAGGCTAGACACTGCTAAATGTCCAAATGTAAATGTCTTCTCTCTCTATCTGGTTCATTGAGTAATCTCTGTGTTTTAGCTACTGCAACATTATATTAATTTCACCTGTTTAGTGATTTTTCATTTAAATTCAACAAGTTTTATATACTGAGATGTTGAAAAGTGTAGGGGATCTTCTCATTTGACATAGTAGCAGCCAGGTGTGTGTGCATGCCATTCTCACTCCATGGCTGGAACTTAAAAATAAAGAGAGAGAATGAGAGAGTGCACCTGTGAATTCTGCTGTTCCTCAGTCATCCACCTGAGACCCCAGTCTTCCACCTGCCGCCTGAAATGTGACACATCGGCAGCGTGTCTCCCGAGGAAGAATCGCATTCCACTGATTTGCTACACACTATTAATTTATATTGCCTACAAGACTGTGGATCAGGAAAACGTTTACCCATTTGCACATTTCCGAGGAGGGGTTTTAAGCGGTTTAAATCCTTGTAATTAGCATAGCTTATATTCTCTGTCGGTACACTTCTTAGGTAATTTAATCCACTTCTTAGGTAAATGTCACTGCCTCTTCTGTTTTCCAAATGATCTTTATGTCCTGTATGTCTAAATAGAAAGTGATTTAGGAAAAGTACGTGTAAATAATTTAGTTGTTTCTTCTTACAGGTACATGAACATCAGTGATGAGTGGGAAACGCCAGAGAAACAGCCATTCAAAGACTTTGTGAGTATTTCCTCCAGATATTAAACCTGACTGCTTGTCAGTTTAGCAGTTAGTTTTTCAGTTTTCTAGTGAACAAGCCTAGTGAACAAGTTTAAGGGCTGTGAAGGCATGAAATATTTACCCATTTTTGTTTATTTAAACATTTTTAGTATTGTAGTATTGGGTCTCATTCTTTTGTAATGGATATGTAATATTGATACTAGATGGCAGTATTGTAGTGCAGGCCCAATTTGCCATCTACCCATGTGCATTCTAAATATTTCAAGAGCTTTGTTTATTCGGGCGTAAAATATCTAACCAGCATATGGAGCTGTATGTCATGATACAAAACTTGCCTATGTAGTTTCATGTTTACAAAGGAGAGGTCTGGTGTTTGTATTTGTTTCCCCCTCATAAGCGTTGACACATTTAACCAATAGGGAAACTTGCGGCACTGGATGGAGGATCCGGACTGCCGTGATCAGTACAGTGTGATTTTCGAATCCGGGGAAAGAACGGGCATTTTTGCCAATGATGCCAAGGAGGCAATCACAGTTGAGGAGAGAGCTGTGAGTAATCTGGAGCGATTTTCCCATGATTGTGTATATTTTGGAAAAGGCTGGGCTGCTCAGTCATTCATTTAAATAGCCTCATCTACTGCTTGTTGAATTTGGCCGTTGTGCAGTAGGCAGAGAAGTAGTCTCTGGGTGTGAAGTAGTCTGGTCTTTCGATCGAATTACTGCAATATTGTCTTATGTGCTGCCTACCCAATGATGTAATGCCTCTCGTCTTCTGTGCTTGGTGTCGTCTGTAGCGGTGGACAGAGACATATGTGCGCTGGTCTCCTAAAGGTACCTACTTGGCCACATTCCATCAAAGGGGCATTGCGCTCTGGGGTGGAGAGAAGTTCAAACAGATCCAGAGGTTCAGTCACCAGGGCGTCCAACTAATTGACTTCTCACCTTGTGAAAGGTACTCAGAAAACCTTTCCTTGTGTAAATTAAGATGAACATGCATCATCATCTTCATCAGCACTAGTCATTAATTAGTTGAAATGTTTATATAATTTTTTTTTTTTTAAAGTGCACTTTAAACAAGCATTTTAATAGCTTAATTTACAGCACAAAGAGGTGTTCTGGATAAGCATTTTAACCATGTATGTTTTCAATCGATAGGTACATGGTCTCGTTCAGCCCTCTAATGGACACGAAAGATGATCCTCAGGCCATTATAATCTGGGATGTCCTGACTGGACAGAAGAAGAGAGGATTCCACTGTGAGAGCTCTGCTCATTGGCCAATCTTCAAGTGAGTTTGACTTTTAATTGTGCTAAAAGGGCTATGTCAGTGGTGTTCGCTGCAGTAGAAAACTGAAAAGGGCTCCAGACATTCATTTTGGGATGAAAGATGGTGACCCACCTTTCCCGAGTGTAGGAATTAAACAGAAATTTTATTCAGTTTTGTGAAAATTATTTGCGATATTTAGTAAATCGCTGTGCAAATTGAGTTAACTTTTCTTACGTACGGTAGCATGTCACCATTCAATTCTAGGATTCACAAAATGTTGTAAAAAGATGTTCAGTGCATTATGGAACTAACAATTTTTTTTGAGAACATAGCTCTCGGTCTAAAACCTGGTCTGTCTTTCTAAAACTGGGTCTCTCTTCACATTCCCGCCTATATTGATTTTGTTAACGCTTTGCTTTTCTTATTTCAGATGGAGTCATGATGGAAAGTTCTTTGCGAGGATGACTCAAGACACACTCAGTATCTATGAAACACCAGTAAGACCCTTCTAATATAAGTATAAGTTCACAATTATTCACCAAAAATGTCGAATTTAAGCAACTCTTTCCTTACTGATTTGTTTGTAACAGCCGCTTCTATGTGTGCAGTGTGTAAAATGTTTTTTTCCTTGTAGTCTATGGGACTCTTGGACAAGAAGAGTTTGAAAATCGGTGGGATAAAGTGAGTCCAGTTTTAGGCTACATATTCCTTATATAAAATCCTTCAGGTGTGATGTGTCCTTCATGTTTCCCTGATGTGAACGAAGTCAAAGCGAGGTGAAATGTCTTTTGCAGGGATTTCTCTTGGTCTCCGGGCGACAACGTCATCGCATTTTGGGTACCAGAGGACAAGGATATTCCAGCAAGGGTGACCCTCATGCAGTTTCCAACTAGGCAAGAGATCAGAGTCCGCAACCTGTTCAATGTGGTGGACTGCAAGCTCCACTGGCAGAAGCAGGGGGATTACCTGTGTGTGAAGGTGGACAGGACTCCCAAGGGCACACAGGTACAGGGCCTGCCTCATCATGCTCTTCTATTCAATGCTCTTTGTTTTTTGACAGTGGTTTTGTGAGCTTTTCTTACCCATACACAGTTATGTGCACTAGGCCTGTACTATAGGAATTTCAGAGTCTGGCATTCATCATGTACTGTTTTTTCGCGTGCCCGTAGTTCAAATTGGCTGTTTGCTTTCTAGGGCGTTGTTACCAACTTTGAAATCTTCAGGATGAGGGAGAAGCAGGTTCCTGTAGATGTGGTGGAGATGAAAGGTGAGCGATATGCAGGACTGGCCTTATGGAGGTGATGTTCTACTCTGAACTCTGTAGCCAGTTTGGGTGCTCAAAGGTTTAATGAAGCTTTTAATCATGGCAGAGGGCATCATTGCCTTTGCCTGGGAGCCAAATGGAAGCAAGTTTGCCGTGCTGCATGGAGAATCCCCACGAATCAATTCGTCCTTCTACCATGTGAAGAACAATGGCAAAATCGAGCTAATAAGTAAGTAGTGGTTTAAATTGCTTTTCGTGTTTGGTGTGGTTGTGTATTTGGCTGTGCACTTTTAATGGATATTTTATGAAGAATTTGATGTCAAGTCCCAGTGTTTAAATTTAAAACCATTTACTGACATGGCTTGGTCGACTTGCTGTTTAAGAAACACAATATAACAGGCCTGTATTTACAGTACAAAGTTATATCGAATACAACCTTGTATTACTCTGTTGAATATTGGACTATATTGAGACTAATGGAACCTGTGCTATACTCTTACAGAAACGTTTGATAAACAGCAGGCAAACAGCATTTTCTGGAGTCCGCAAGGGCAGTTCCTGGTGTTGGCTGGATTGAGGAGGTCAGTGTTTGGGTCTGTGTGGTCGATTTGCATGACTATCAGATGGCCCACCAATCATTTCATTCCTCTGGAACTTCTGTTTAACCATGTACGGCACGTGCTGATGGTCACCTTCCTCTCCTAAACAGCATGAACGGCGCTCTGGCCTTCGTAGACACGTCGGACTGCACAATGATGAACATCGCAGAGCATTACATGGCGTCAGATGTTGAGTGGGACCCGACAGGCCGGTATGTGGTGACCTCTGTCTCCTGGTGGAGCCACAAGGTAGGTACCTTTTTTCCGTACAAGTTACAAGAATGGCAGATGTAAATGAAACCTGTAAATTAGAATCTTTTTAGGCTGTGTAAAGATTGTTTTTGTAATCCCCCCCCCCCCGTCAGGTGGACAACGCCTTCTGGCTTTGGACGTTCCAAGGACGCCTTCTCCAGAAGAACAACAAGGATCGATTCTGCCAGCTGCTGTGGAGGCCACGTCCGTGCACTCTGCTCAGTCAGGATGAAATTAAGGTGGCTACATGGCTGCCATTGTTAATTTGACACGCCTTCATGCTTTGATATGCATCCGTGTGTTTGACAGCTCTTCTTTTTTTTATATATCCATGCAGGAGTTCACTATCATCTTGGTAACATGTTTTATTCATTTGACAGCTTATCAAGAAGGATCTGAAGAAGTACTCAAAGATCTTTGAGCAGAAGGATCGTCTGAGTCAGTCCAAGGCATCTAAGGTAAGAGCCCTTGTAACACACTACTGTTGTAGGTCATAGGGTTTTTTTCGTGGGTTTTTTTCATGCTGTTATTGGGGCTCAGAAGCCATAGCTTTTCATTTATGGCTGCCAATGCTTTAATAGGAATTGGTTGACAAGAGACGCACCATGAGGGAAGATTATCACAAATATCGCGAGGATGCGATGCAGATGTACCAGGAGCAGAGAACTCTACGCTTGGATCTCAGAGGAGGTATGGTTAATTAGCATTTGTTGTTCAATATTTGCAGCCCTTATTCTATGCTGCTAACCAGTATGATTTAGAATTAGGCTCCTTAAAATGAACAAGTTTAACAAACTGGCTAATGTTTGGGGATGACAAGTTCGCTGCTGTTCGATTATCCCTTTGCTGACGTGAGTTTTTCAAATTCAACGCAAATTAAGTTTGTTCAAACCTGATACCAGTCATTGTATTTTATGATTACCAAATCTGTTGACACATATTTTGTTGAAAAATCATTCAAATACTAACTGCCAAATCAAGCAGTTGCCTCACTATAGTGATGTTCTCACAGTGCCTAATTACAGTTCCCTTTCTGAACTTGTATGTTTACCTGTGAGGTGCCCATCTTCAATTAAAGCACTACAACAGTGCATATCAATATTTATATCGAAGACAAATATTTGTAAAATGAACCAAACTAAAGATCCTAATAACACATGCAACAAATGCAGATACAGAGCCTCGGTGGATATCTAAATGACCTGCATTAGATGAGTGTAAGGAAAAGGGAGTGTGGGATGTTAAAGTTATCAGTAATATATTTCACATTTGGAATAATGGGAAAAATTCCAAAAATAAAGGTCTTGTTAATAGTAGATGGACCTGTGTTTCTTAGGTGTGGACACGGATGAACTTGACAGCAATGTTGAAGATTGGGAAGAGGAGACCATTGAATTTTTCATCAATGAAGAAATTATTCCACTTGGAGATCAGGAGTAATCCCGATAAAAGGTAAAATTCAGTGATCAACCCAATCTATTGTTGATTACATATAATAATGTGTTCAGACGAGCTGTGTACAAGCTTTGATGCCGGTGAACTGAAATATGTATGCTTTTAATTCCCTCTGAGCCCTTATCCCTTTGAACTTATTTCTTGGTTACTATAATCACATTTTTATTGCTCGTCAGAGGGTGTAGGTGTAAATGGACCTATAGTTTTTGTTTTGTCCCTCCAATATCAGACTTGAGGAAACGGTATGTTATACCTGTTTTTGTCATTTTTAATCCTGTTTGTCACCATGTTTTTCTCATTTTACATGAACAGCCCATCAGTCTTCAAAGAGGAGTTCTGGTGCATTGAGAAGAAAAAGCATCTGGAATTTTATTTGCGTAATTGGAAATTCTATGCTCCAACTTCATCCTTGTCTGACATCAACATATAGTGCCTTTTAATATTGGTCACTGGAGTGGGAGTTTGGGCTACTGTTTGTTGCTTTTTTGGCACCTTAAAGATTAAGTAATTCCTCCTTCTATTGTAACATCTTAATTTTTGCAGTTTTCATTTTTTTCCCCCTCACCCATTTTACTACTACTGCAGTTTTAAAGGATTTTGCCTCCACAAGTGGAAGCACTATGCCACAGTTTACCGAGAACTGTTTTTATCTCTGTAAATGGAAGGAACTGTGTTTTGTACAGATAATCAGAAGGGTTAACAAAAATGTTAGTGTGCTGAAACAGCACTACAGTGGGCTGTATCCTCCTCCGTTCAGATTACCTGATATTAAATGTGCTACAAGGTAATTAATAAAGTAAAGTTGCAAGCTGGCATGTGTTTTGTATGACTACATGACTACATGGATTTACCACGCCATAATAAAGATGATGTAAATTGTAGTTCATTGCAACACCATATCATGCCAGAAGATGTTAAAAGAAAACTAGTGTTCTTTCCACTATCAGGAGGCTGTATTGAAATGTACAAAAATATTGTAATGGGGAATTTAAATGATGTGTACATGCACACACACATAGTAATTGTAACTGCATTTTGTATGTGAGGAATGAAATGGTTGAATTTTAAGCAGAAAAAAATCTTTTAATGCTCTATTTGAGGCTTAGGACAAATTCTGGACTTTTTTTCTTCAAACCACCATAATGTACTTCAGAAAAAGAGTGATCCATGAAAACCATAAATATGCTCTCAGAAATATATGGTTACACAAGGTTTATATCGATTTTTTAGCATTCTTAAAAATTGGGAGGTATTTTTAAAAAGGAAAAGTCACTATTATTTTTTATTGGTCAGTTATCACAACTCCCAAGTTTTAAGAATGCTAAAAAATTTATATAAACCTTGTGTAACCATATATTTATGAGAGCATATTTATGGTTTTCATGGATCATGTGTGTGAAATGATGAACCTAAGACAACCAAATCCACTCAGAAATTGTGGATACCAGTACCAGCAAGACATGGCCAGAAAAGTTATCCAAACGCTCTAAGAGATTGATCTGGGAGTCAATTGAAGATTTAAGGATTAATATCTTGGGGAATCTGGCAACACTGATTGCGTATGCATCTGCATGTACTATGTCCCTTATACAGATGTGAATCTTAGGGGTTCCCAGACAGGTCTGTGGAAATAGTTTTCATTTTAAGAATGTTGTTTATATTTTTATATATCCATATTTGATAAATGATATACTTTAGATTCAGATGAAATAAGCTAATCTAGTTTACACATCCTTGCAATATTGTAATTAAGTATTTGTTGTAGTAGCTACATGTACTGTATAGTTCACATATAATGACATCATCCAGACACCTTTCAATGTGCTCACATGTAATGACCTTATGATCCATGTAATATAATGACAATGTGCTTCAATGTGCTGCTGTTAAATGGCCACTGAATTGCACCCTGTCGTGGACTCAGGTGGAAAAAGGTGTCATTTACCCTTTTTTAGTTAGGGCTCCTAAACTACAGGGTGCTTATTGTATTGTGATGCCTTTAGATAAAACATTTTAGGAACCCTGGTGTACAAGACAGGGCTCATGGGTCATAGGTGGATTTTTAGTTTGATTATTAGTGTGATTTGGCTGTAATGACTTCATTTGAATGAGCTTAATAAGAAAGTAAAAGACATGAAAAGCCACACGCACTGTCAGACGACTGTCCCCAGAATAAGGAAGTTATCCAGTCTACCCTTCCGTTAGGAAATATGTTTCTATGGGAACAACGACGCTGCCGAGCAAGAGCAAATTTGCGTAAACAAAGGAATAAAACTGAGACCTAAGATATTTTTATTCCGTATGTAAAGTATAATAATTTCATATCATTATGTTTTATTTAAACTTGTTTCTCCAAATAATGTAAATCCGATTACTTCAGACAATTTGCAAGCTAACGTTATGGCGGTGGAAGTATTTGTCAGACTACGCATAGTTCGCCTGCTTTACAGCTGGCTCATTTCAAATCAAATTTAGCTATAATTATTTACCTTGCCAGTTAGTCTACTACACAGTTAAACGTTCTGGTTAGCTAGTAGCTAATATAAACAAGTTAACTTAAACTGGACTTCAAGACAAGTTCTAAGAGAACACAAATTGACGTATTGTGTAGAATAGCTAACGTTACCTAACCGGCCATAGCCTCATCCCATAATACACTTGCCATCTGGTAGGTAGCTAGCTAATCTGCGTCAATACCACTAATCTAATGTTACCTTGATAGTGCCCTGCTCATGATATTAATATTTTAGTAACGTTAGAGACACACCTGTTGCTTGGAACACCTGACACTAACAAGCAAACTTCGATAGCTAGCTAGCAAGTAGTTATTTCATGGAAACCAACCTGAAGTCAAGTGTGTCAGTAAAACAGCAACAGTAAAAGAGTAGCGTCGCTAAATAAAATACATACACTAGCTAGCTCGCTACAAATTACATGAATCCTCGTGTGATCAGTAAACCAGTAAATGTGATGATGCTGCCTGGTGATGGCAAACTCAGGTTCCTGGTGCTGTTTTTTCGGGAAGCGACAAACTGGAACCTTCGTTTGAACAAAGATGTGGTTCAGCCCACCAACGCGAGTCAATCGCCTCAGACAAAATGATTAGTGGTTTACTCATCCACCAAGAAGATTAAGGAGGCTGGTTAGCGTAAGGTTTCCGTCATATCCTACTAGACTAAGCAGAATTTGCTTTGTAGCTAGCTAGTTATTTATTCAGTTAAAGTATGGAGTAGAATAAGCGTAAACACGAACCCAGGACAGTATGAAAGATCTCCCAGGAGAATCAAAGGACCATCAACTAACGGTAAGATGCAAGTGTTACAAATTAGCCACTGACAACCGTGTTTATCTCTAGATGTTTTTAAGGGCTTTTGTAACCGCCGTACAAACAATATGCTTTCGAAAGATTGAGATTCAAACAGTCTGACTTTTAGACTACCAGCGATGTAGGCTAACTAAGTTTCCTAGATAACGTTAAGTAAGATACACTTAAGATATGATGGGACCAGCTAGCAATTGAATTAGCCTAGTGGTTTTAATATATGATGAAAGCATCAGTGTTTAAAACATTTTTTCCCTGTTTGTGCACTGCTTTTGATATAATCTACTTTAGGAATTATTTAGAAGCATAGTGTGCACTGAAATTTTCAGTTTTAATATTCATGAAATTCTTTTTGCCTAATAACTCAGGTCCTGGAAGTAAGGTTTCACCCATATGTTCAAAAATAGCCACGTTCTGGAGGTCTGTGAAGTAGCAGACATGAGGAAATAAACATAACCCTTAACTTTTACTGGCCTCTTGTATGTATGAACATATGCAACATTCTATATGTATTGTAATAATATTAAACTTAAATCTGCTTGCTTTGAGGAATATTTCAAGTGTCAAACTTGCCAGGACACCCTGACTTGTGGACAAATCATGGGCAAATCATACAGAGCACAGTAGCCACTATAAAATAAGTAATAGAGGAAAATATGTTTATATAAATTGATATTTTAGTACATTTCGAATAATGAGGGACAGTTGTTCAAGTTAAGATTAGTTACTTTAAAACATGCCAAAGTACTGCATATTGGATTATTGCAATATACAATCAAATACGCCCTTTCAAAAAACACACATATAAAGCCCCAATTGTACAACCACTGAGTGAACAGCTTGAGAGGATATCCATGACATTTTCGGTGTATAATTTAATATCTGCAGTACTCTATTTCTTTAGGTGGCACTCCGTATTCGTCCAATCAATGAGGCTGAAGTAGAGGAGGGGGCTACTACTGTAGCTCACAAGGTGGATGATCAGGTACGCTCATTAACAGGGGCAGCAGTAGTGCTGACTCACCACGCTGCATGTAGCAAACACACTCCGTTGCATATATGCATATACAAATTGTTTTTCCATGAGCAAGCAATATCCCAGGATACATGTCCCCTTAGGAAGCTTCTGAATTCTGAAGGGTTAGAAGGATGTGATTTTGTTTACAGGTTGATTTTCTTTCCTGTATTAGTTTATTTTTGTAATAATAATAATTCTATAATAATTATGATTACAAATAATTTATTTTACATTTTCTTTTAGACTAATTAATTTAGGGACATTGAACAAAGATGTGGTGGACATTGAATAATGTTAAATAATTGTATGCTTATTGTTGCTGTTTATTTATTTATAGATATTTACAGGCTTGATTTATGTGATTTTGTGTGCCTTTAAAATGTTGTCAACTATGTTTTCTATTTGCCTTCCAGTGCCTTTTTTTCCTGATCTTTCTGTTTCTGTTCTATACATGGAAGTGTAAACAGTTCTAAAGCTTCGAAGGAAAAAACTGAAACAAACATTAAAAAAACATAATAAGTCAGCATATTAAAGTAATAAAATATCTAAAATTGATCATTACACAATTTATTCCAGATAGTACCTAGAGACGTGTGAACCATAATCTAAGGCGGAGAGGAGGCAAGATAAAGATTTTGAGTTTACAAATTTGTTTGAAGATAGTTTCTGGTTGAAGGATCACAGAATGATCACAGAGTTACAAAAAATTGCATCACCCTTAGAAATAGAGCTGTAAAATCTATACAGTTGGAACTATAGCTAACAAATAGAAAATACATTATAGTCTTACAGAAATGTCCTTTCATTTTGTGACATAATGCATTTGCAGTATTAAACTCTTCAGAAATATAGTTATAATTATAACACAATCTTGCATGTGTGAATTAAATCATCACAAGCTTGGTTGTTTTGTTGTAAAGGGTTTAATTATAAGAGATCTTAGCAGGAGGTTGCTTTTGGTTTAGGTAGCTAGGACTTAAGCTTTGTCTAAATCTGCTGCAAATCCTAATTAATGAAAGGAGGCTTTATTTGTCTAGCTGTGTGTTGGTGCCAAGTACTGTGAGAGGCTGGAATAGACTCATCTTTTTATGAGGGAATATATATTTTTATGACTTTATGACCTATTCAGCTAAAAATATAGATCTGATAACCATGTGTTAATGCACATCTTGTAAGTTGCTCTGGATAAGAGCGCCTGCTAAATGCTTAAAATGTAAATGTAAATGGTAGCGCACAAATCTAGAGATTTTTGCCCCTGTTAACTATTTTGTACAACAGAAATAGGCCTAATTTAAGCAATAAGGTATGAATTTTGTGAATAAAGTCACAGGTAGGGGTGTTGTTAGGCCTTGGCTTTATTCATGATTAAGCATATGCCTTATTTATTTTATAAAACAGTTACTACATATTCAAAATAAGTTACAAGGACTCTGTTTAATTCAAAACGTTATTTTAACAAATAAATGTATTTGAATTCATCCTTCCGACAGAGTATATAGTAGGCTACCTCAACAGGGCAAACAAGAAATTGACATTGTAACTTAACACTTCTAAAGTAGCAGATAGCTAATACCTAGGTTATGGTTATTGATCATTATTTGGACATTTCTGTCCTATGTCACTTGGCTCAAAGGTATTATAAAACACAGTTAACGGAAATAGCATTCAAGTGGTATTTAGATGTATGGTGGCTGGCTGCTCTAATATGGCAAGTCAGGAAAAGGGGATGTGTGGGGAAGTGTCCGCAGGTTCCCAATAAATAAAGAAACAATGAAGAAGAAAATGAGTGCAACGCACCAGGAGTAAGTAAGTGGTCGGTAAGAGATCTGAAACAGACCTATATTTGTAGTGAGCATTTCGCTACAGATTGTTTTGAAGAACACCCTGATGAGCGATTTCTGGATGGAGATGAGGTCTTAAAACCGATGGCAGCAACTTCTGTTTCTTAACTCAATTTGAGGGAAATGTGGGAGACTAGCGGGGAGACCTAGACAGACTTTTAAACAAAAAAATATATATTTAGCATTTGAAATAATGCAACAAATATGTTAAACAAAAAAATATATATTTAGCAACCTGAAATAATGCAACAATATACATTGATGTAATCCACAAATCCATAAATATAATATTTAAATCCAATATATATAAATTCGTAATATTTTGTATTCTGGAATTAAAATAGTTGTCAAGTTAATTAGCTAATTTACAGCATGTGATACTGGATGGCATGTGTGCATTTGAATGTGCAAGTTCAGGTTGAATACAGGATTGCAAAAGAGTTTATTTTTACAAGAATTTGAGCATCTGCTTGAAACCACTGGCACAGATCTTCACAATTGGCTGTACGTAGCCTAATCAGTTGCGTAGCAAAATTGTGCAAATGTGTACAAGGCATAACATGTTCTTTTCTGTAGTGAAGTTAAATGTTGAAATCATGTTTGCAGCAGTTTTGTGTCTCCATGAAATGTAGATGGTTGTCCTTATGGATCCCTGTGAGGACCCAGACGATGTTCTGCGGGCAAATCGGTCAAGAGCAAAAACATACATGTTTGATGTGGCATTTGATTTCACAGCTACACAGGTATACCTATTAACTGTTCTTCTAATTGACATTGTGATTTTTCTATAATAATCATTAGGAGTGCAGTTTATTTAGCAGACATTGTTTGTTTTGGTGCCTTAGGGTGCAATAAAGTGAATTGTCTGACTCAATACCTTTCAGTCCTGAAATTACATATAAAATATTTTTGTAAATGGTCACATTTTAGTGAGTCCGTTCTCCCGTTCTTTCACTGCAGGAAGATGTTTATTTGGGTACCACAAAGAATTTAATCGAAGGAGTTATTTCAGGTTACAATGCCACTGTCTTTGCCTATGGCCCAACAGGTATGGACAATAACCTCTGTATATTCAAGCCTGAATGTGATTTTTCTGGTCATTGAAATCAGCCTTAAGATGAAAAATTAATTACTATCCTACATTCTCAATGCTTGCATGATGGCTTTTGTATACTCCTTTCATTTGAAAGTGATGTCCAGATGGAGTAGAAGTATGATCTATCTGATGGTCTGTATGCCGTTGCCAGGTGCAGGAAAAACCTACACAATGCTGGGGATTGACTCTGAGCCAGGGATCTATATTCGTACCTTGAATGACCTTTTCAAAGCTATTGAGGCTGGCAATGAGGATATGAACTGCACTGTCTACATCTCATATCTGGAGGTGAATAAAACTTCTCTTTGTTTTTTACAAGTTTTGTACAGGTATACCCCGTTTTGCATCCACACATCCCCTGTGCTAAATGGCATATACTTGTATTACTTTTTGGTTGTGATATGCACCATTTTCAGATGAAGACTCTGTATTGATTTCTGGGTATTCTGTCTGATAGTGCTGTGGCTATACCCTCTTATCCTTTGGGTAAGGAATTGTAGAAAGTAAGCCCTTTTTTATAGCCTTACAATGTGATTACAAAGTGTGAATTTCACTGGAAAATAAAATGTAAGGATTGGACAAATGTAAGAGTTGGTTGCCATTTGTCATTCAAAGCTGGAGGTTAGAGGACAAACGGCAGCAGTTATGTTGAATGTCCAATTTATTATGTATTGCAGATCTACAATGAGATGATTCGTGATCTACTGAACCCTGCATCTGGGTATCTGGACCTACGAGAGGATGCTAAGGGAGAAATCCGGATTGCAGGCATCACTGAGTTCTCCACTAACAATGCAAAAGAGGTAAGGTTTACATCAGTGGTTCTCAACCCTGGTCCTGGAGGGCCACAGGGTGTGCTGGTTTTCATTGTTACTCAGCACTTAATTGATCAATTAAAACGGTTCACCTCACCTCACCTGGTTTCTTGTGTTTAAATTGGTTGCTGATTTTAAGGTGAAAACAAAAACCTGCAGGCCCTGTGGCCCTCCAGGACCAGGGTTGAAAACCTCTGCTTTAGGCCACTGGTGTTGAACTCATTCCATCGAGGGACGAGTATATGCTGCAGGTTTTTGTTGCAACTAATGCACTACACCAGGTGATTTCAATGAGTCCATAATTGGTTGAAGTGAGCTAATTAGTGAAATCACCTGGTGTAGTGCATTAGTTGCAACAAAAACCTGCAGCATATACACGTCCCTCGATGGAATGAGTTTGACATCCCTGCTTGAGGGCAGAGGTTTTCAACCCCTGTCCTGGAGGGCTGCAGGGCCTGCAGGTTTTTGTTTTCACCTTAAAATCAGCAACCAATTTAAACACAAGAAACCAGGTGAGGTGAGGTGAACCGTTTTAATTGATCAATTAAATGCTGAGTAACAATGAAAACCAGCACACCCTGCGGCCCTCCAGGACCAGGGTTGAGAACCACTGGTTTACATAGTCCCAAGTACTAAGGCAACTTGAAAACCATGACAACATGAAAAGCCATTTTTATTATATTATGTAGTATTTAGCTGTATTCCCTTAGGCTAAGCTTAAAGGGATATTCCAACCAAAAATCGACATTTAATGATTTACTTCTTCCATTTGGTGTTGCCAATCTGTCCAGATAGTTTTGTTGTTAACACTCTGCTTCTTTACCTTTCAGTGTGAGCCGTGAGCTTCCTAATGCCAAGTATGTCACAATGTCAAAGGTCAAAGTCTATGGTCAAAAACCTCACACACACAAATATATGGCAAAATCACCTCACCAGACTCCCTTTGATTAAACTTATTTGTTCTCATAATCATTTTGGAAGCTGTAAATGTTTGAATCAATGGCTTGTAGACTGCGGTGTGAGAAGAAGCGGTGGCTGACATCACTTGTTTTGGAGAAGAGCACATGCTTGTCTTTGCTCTCTTGAATTGACAGCGGAGGTTGCAGGGAGAAAGGCTCAGAATACGATTGGACATTCCAAATTGAGAGAAAAAGGGGCAAAAGCATAAAAAAGAAGCCAAATGTTAACAACAAAACTATCTGGACCAAAAAAAACAATGCCGAAAGTGAGCAGTAAATCATGAAATTTCGATTTTTAGGTGGAATATCCCTTAAAGGCAAGGCTTGGATTTAGGTATCCATGGTTATGTAAGCTGCTGAATCTGTGTAACTGCCCATGTGCTTATTTTTCTTTTGGTTTTCAGATAATGCAGCTGCTCACCAAAGGGAACAAGCAGCGGACTCAGGAGCCCACGGCTGCCAACAAAACATCGTCACGCTCTCATGCCATCCTCCAGGTCACAGTCAAGCAGAAGAGCAGAGTGAAGAACATCAATGAGGAGGTGCGAGTGGGGAAACTGTTCATGGTCGACCTGGCAGGGACTGAGAGAGCATCGCAGGTGAGGGCAACCAGACAGAAAAAAACGCATAAGGGGCCAATGTTTTCTCAAATTTCAGTCTCATCAATACTTAACCATTCGTCGTTTCATTATTTATCTGGTTTGTGAGGGAAGCAGTTTAGCTCATTTTCTCGCTTTCATATCTGCATTTCGGTTAAGGTTAAGGTCATTGGTAAAGATTGCGTTGTGTAATATTTTTTTGTTTTACAAATTTGAGCATGGACACAAGGTGGCGTTAGCATGTCTAAAATGGAATGAGGTACATCTCTTAATATAGGAGGATGTTACTTTGTGATGGTTGGTACTCACATCACGGCCAGGTACATTGTATTGAAAGGGAAAAAACTATATTTGAATTGATTTGGGGTGAAATATCACTTCAAGTGCTGGTCTATTTGGTACCTTTGTGCTGGCCTATTTGTATTGAAAGGGAAAAATTTCTAAAACTTTGAATTGATTGGTAGGGTGTCAATTGTGGGTTCAATCCCCACTGGGGCCACATATACTGAAAATGTATGCATTCACTACTGTAAGTTGCTTTGGATAAAAACGTCTGCTAAATGGCGTATATTATTATTATTATAGTGTATATGTGTTATATATTTGAGAATAATTTTGCTTCTTTCTCAGACACAGAATCGCGGGATGAGGATGAAGGAAGGGGCGCACATTAATCGCTCCCTGCTTGCCTTGGCCAACTGTATCAATGCCTTGAGTGAGAAGGGTGGCAAAGGTGCCCAGTTTGTCAATTACCGGGACAGCAAACTGACCCGGCTTCTTAAGGTAAGGATTATCAACAGGGAAGGGAATCTTTCATGTTGAGTGGTGCTTAAATAACAGGATCTACATTTTAACATTGTGCGAGGTCAACATTTTCAATAATATAAATATTAAATATTTAAATTTATTGTATTTATTTGTTTATTACTCAGGGACATAGCAAAAGCATTGTTACAATAGTATATCAATTATACATATAATTGTTATGTCAATAGTATAATATTATACTGCCCAGTGACACGTTTTTCCCTCATTAGCTGCTTTTGCTTAGATGATCTAAAGTTTTAATGAGCCACATTCTTCACTTCAGACTTTTATTGGGGGCCAAAAGTGTCTGAGGTTAGGCTAATTATTTTCAGCTCCACTCCCCAAAAAAGTGAAGTAAAAAACAAAACCATAAAATCGATACAAAAAACCCATATAATCTACACAACAAGCTTGAATTGCAACAGTACTGCTGCCTTTGGCTACAGATGGCAGATAGTACCCATTCCTTACAGATATACTGCATTTATAAGCCCAGAACATTTCTAAATGAATTGTCAAGTCAAGTTTGCCCCAGATACACACAGCTGCAGTGTAATTATACTTCTGAAAAAGATGGCAGAAACTTGCAGCATGGTGAAAAAAACAGAGTGAGCTTCTCTGAAATGCAGTCAAACACAAACTACATTTTTGCTAAATCCATGGACAGTGCTACATTTTGGGTATGCATTAAATGGTGAATTAGACGTGGCTTAAGAGTCTGTTTGAGAAGGGTAAAGCTTTGCTCTTGTTTCTCGGCTGTGAATAACTATATATAGACACTGTACATAAAGAGAAGACACATTCTTTCTTTTTGTTTTCCAGGATGCTCTTGGCGGAAACAGTAGAACAGTGATGATCACTCACATAAGTCCTGCCAGCACTAACTTTGAGGAGTCCAGAAACACCCTGATCTATGCAGACAAGGCCAAGAACATAAAAACTAAGGTATTAACATGGCAGTATGAGCAAGAGCCATTCGTTCAATTGGGGACATTTGTTATTTTAATACTGGTGTTTGAAAAATGCCATCCTTTTGGCGATCTCAGTTAAATATATTTTTCTAAGTAGCCTTATATGCCAGTAGGCCTGGCTGCCCAGACCGGACAGGTTGTGCTCATGATTTTCAAGGTAGAGATGGCACCTCATTTCCTGACTAAATGTTGAAAATACAGGGAGGCGAGAGCTGCTACACAATAACATTTCAAGCATGTTTTTATTGAATTAGGTTTTTGCAATCGTCCCAGAAGTGTCCCAAAATGTATTAGGCTCGTCCCGTGCCCATTCTTTACGGATAAATGTTCCTAGATGTGTACAGCAGAGGAGTTGCTATCCTTATTAACGCTGCATTAACAATGTTCTTATTCATTCAAAGGTGAAGCGCAACCTGCTAAATGTCTCCTACCACATAGCCCAGTACACCAGCATCATCGCAGACCTTCACAAAGAGATCGAGAGATTAAGAGCCAAGATCGATGAACAGGGTCAAGAGCACAAGAAAGGAGAGAGGGCTGACATACGTGACGTCCAAGGTCAGTCAAAGGCCTCAAACGTAAATCAGTGATAAAAAGGGCAATGAAGCGTTGGATCTGTGAATGGGCTTTTCTCCATGGGGTGTAACTCTTCATAACTGTCCCGCCCAGCGGAGGTGCAGAACCTCTCAGCCCAGTACAGCCGGCGGGAGATGGGACGACTGCGGGAACAGCTGCTCTGTGCTTTCCGGGAGCAGATGGAGATCCGTCGCAGCCTGGTGGAGCTGGAGAACTGTAACATGGAGGTGCACATAGACACCTCCAGACACCTGGTCACCATCTCAGAGTGAGTGACCGTTTTTGTGTAGGATCTCAGATTCCGTTTCAGATTTATTGTCCTCACGTGAGGAAGTTTGTTTCCACAGCTCCCAGTCTACAAAAAAAATAGATTTACAAAGACATTAGCAATTAACAACAACAAAAACACAATTATAGAGAAGGCACATTTACCACAGACACTTGCACATATATGACAAATTTGTGTAATGCAAAATTGATTATCATACATTGTTTATTTTATCACAATAAATACCTATTTAAGTCATGTGTTTTAGTTTCTTGTGCACGCATCCTGGTCCAAAACGTTTCCTATACAGTGACAAATGACAGTCGGCATCAAATGTGAATTGAAAACAATGTGAAAGGACTGTTAATGTTATTGATATTTCTGTTGCATTTCCCTGCCTTGATACAGCTGGGAAAGGGAGAGGACCCGATGTGCAAAGAAACGGAGGGATGAGAGATGCGGTGAGAAGGTGGACAAAGACGAAAAACAGGAACAGGACAGTGGGGGCGAGGAGATGGACTCTGCCGAGCCCCCAGATGTCACCGTGGCTCGGGAGGAGATTGGCACGCTGCTGGCCGAGCAAAGGAAAACCATGGCGCTAAAGGTATCAAACACCACTTATTGGTCTTTTCCAGTAAATCCCCTCCTTGAAGCGCCTTGGCATCCACCCTAGCTGGAGGATAATGTCGGTGACACGATTATATTGTTCCCTCTTCACAATTCAGTCAGACCTGGAGGAGAAGCTGGCAAGCATGAAGCTCAAGTCCTCCAAGATGGAGGAGCTGCTGCCAAAGTGGGTCAACAACGAAGAGCAGCGGGAAGTCCTCATGCTCCTCTGCAAAGTGCACGAGCTGGAGGTGGAGAACACGGAGGTCCGGTCCACGGTGCTGTGCAAGGAGAACCTGCTGCACGCCAAGGACTTCATCATCCAGCACTACGAGCCTCACAGGGCACTGTGTGACAGCATCATACAGCAGCAGAGAGCCATAATCGAAGGTACTGAAGCTGTGCGCTAACCATTTACACCAGGTAAACTCCACCTGTAACTGAGCTGCTCGTCTCGTCAGCCATTACCAGGCTATCCCTCCGTACACTTATGTCCCTTTCACACCGAAGCAATGACCCGGGTAAAACCCGTGTTTGCCGTTGGTCTGAATGGGTTAACACGGGTTATCAGACCCAGGTTCGTGATCCTGGTCACGACTTGGGTTTTACCTGGGTCTGACCTTGCTTGGCTGTGGTATGAAAGGGCTAGTCCCGGGTCGATACGTACAGTCGGCATCTTCTTGGTAAACAAACTGGTCGAAACAATGGAGAATTGGCAAGATTTTTAAGTGAGAGAGCTTCTGTCCATTCGAGGGGAAGAAGAGATGCAAGAAGAGTAATGCAATAATGTACGTACAATAACGAACTTGTCATATTTGTTATGACAGTTGCCAATCAATGACCAACTATTGTTTTTCTGTGTGACAAACTAAAACAAGGACGTTTAGGTCAGAGGTAGCAAGCTTTCTACCATTAGCTGCCTTAGCTTTATGAATCTTGAATTGCGAGTATGGTAAAAATGGCTATAATACTTAGTCAATGTAGATGTGTTTATACTTATTTTCACGTGAACAAGTTTGTCTTTTAAAATATCCCAATGTTTTGGTGAATTTCTCAGTATTTAAAGGATTACAAGGGAAATAAGATTCAGATTCATGTTGCATTGAGTCAAGTCAATGGAAAATAAATGGAAATCTCATTGTAACTTTAGGAATTTGTATGTAAAATAGGCAACTTTGGTCTTATTTTAATCCTATTTTGTATTTAGCTATGTCCAATATAACCATGTATTTTATTTCATATGAAATCGTATAAATTGTCAACACACCGTAGCTCAAAATGGGCATTTTGGCGTGGTGCAGCCTGTACTTTTTGTACGTTCTAATAAAAACTGTTCAATAAAAAAACATGCATGGTTGTATTCGGGACAAAAATCTCCATCGATTGATATATTACATGTAGGTATTGTGTGACATATGGAGAAATATATACCTTTTTTTCTGCAATAGTTTTTTATTTTATAATGGGGGCATAGAAGATACTGTTATCTATGGCAATATTACACGGTTACTTGCTGAAAGAGGCATCCGTTGCTCTTAGAAGCAAGTTATGAACAAACTTAAGTCTCTGAAGATGCAGTACACCAACGTCCGCTTTTAATGACGTCGAAACGCAACAACCCTGTTCAGCAGTGACGTGCACGGAAGTAAAGTTGCCGACCCGGGGTCTTGTGTGAATGGTGAGGACCCGGTATTTATGTCCATAGTATGGTCTGAATGGGTCAAACGCCGGATTAACCAGTGTTCAATATCCTGTGTCAACCCTGGGTTTTGTGTGTGAAAGGGGTATCACAGTACGTGATATAACATTGCCTATACGTTGCCATTTTTTTTTTTTTTTTTTGCCATTCTCAATTTTCAAAGCCCCACTAAATCAAAAAATCACAACCTCCATTCATAACTGTCCCTGTTTTGATGAAGACTCGCCAAAAGTCTTTGCCTTGCTGCCTATCTGTGTAACAGACGTTAGCAACATGAGTTAACACGTGAAGATACGTCCCCCCCAGAGCCTAGTTGGTGTTTAGCTTGGCAAGCTCATCACACCTTGTGGTGTTCTGTACAGATAACAAGGGCTCCGGTTCAAATCCCCTGGCAGACCTACCTTGCATCTGTATGCCTGGTTAAGTTTTTGCTGGAAGTTTTGGGAAATGTAATTTGAACTCTGACATTTCTTTCTCTGTTTTGTCTTCCTCTGGTTGTTCTGTCCAATGCATGATAATAATCATCATTTAATCTGTTTTCCAGACCATCAGATCCCTGTGCCCCATGAGCTGGAGCAGCTCTATGCATTGTACTACAGTGAACTGAATGATGGAAGCATTGCCCAAATTCTCAATCTCCATACTATTACATCCAGCACAATGAGGGTAAGGCTTTATCTATACTGTACACTGTATCATAAGGAATTAGTGTATTTTTACTTTAAAACATATGTATTTATTTATGTACACCTATTATACGTTTATTTAAATTCTGTGTTTTATAAAACTATGTAAACAATCTAACATATTGCATAAGTTACCCCGTGGGAGTTTTAAAATATTAAAACTATGACTATTTTAGATGGGCACAGTTTTTTCCTGAACACATAATTTGTGCTAAAAAAATACTATAAGTGGTTCTGTTTTAAAAAGAACTGCAGATTTAAACTGATATATTTTTTATTTGGGAACCTTATGAAAAAAACAATTCACCTCGGTCAGTATTCAATATAACCTTTGTGTTCTTTGACATAACAACGAATGAATATGTACTATGAATTAACTATGTTAACTATGAATAATACATTAAAGGTTTTTTGTTTCTTAGTAGTGTTCAGTTCAGTTGCTGAAATTACATTTTGTATAAAAAGAAAAACTTAGCCAACTTTTGACGAAGGCTCCTTTTTCTTCTCTTCTCTTCTCTTCGTCTTTTGACAGTTAAGAACAAAGTGCATTGCATATTGCAGTCTTAGTGATATAATGAAGAGTTTTTCTCCTGTTTAAAGCAGCTCAAACCTACTAAATCAATTATGAGAACTTCATTTGATCCAATTCCAAGCTGGTCCTGTGCCAGCCTACCCTGAATTTTGTCAACACATCATTATCAGTGGAGCACGTGCTTAAATCCCTCATTAGCTGTATTTAAGCCTCTATCACAGAAATCTGATTAGAATCCAAAGGGCTTAAAATACTTTCAAAGTACAAATTCAAAACGTTGCTGCATGTAAGACTTGGAAAACTGGACATCAAGCTTTCTCGTGATTAACTGAGGCATAAAGGTCTTAGGTCTGAACATTTTTGCAAAAGAATAAAATACTTAAATATATGTTTTTTGTATTTTCTCATGGAGTAATTAAATGTGCTTGGGTAAATTCTGACCCTGACTTTGGAACAGTATGTGCTTTTCCACCTGAGAAATATAGTCAAGATTTATGAAGAAAAACACAGCAAATAGATCCCAAAAGACACTTCACTATTCTTATTTTCCTGAATGTGAAACAGGACAGACGACTGTAATCTCTCAAGTGTATGTGGACAATGTGGATAAGGGATACACATACTGAACTTGAAAACAATTACCATAGTATATGCAATTTATGTATGTTGTTATTCAACCATTTGTTGATATTGTTTTTCCACATGTGTTATATATAATGGTTAGGTCACCTTATGACACTCAGTTTCTGGCCAGTCTGAATGCTTATACATGTGACATAATGCAGTTCAAAAGCATAATGTGAATAAAAGTTTCAAAGATTTAAAATGTCAACTGAAAAACAATTATCTGTAGACGTACATTTCCTTGTTATTTGCACTTCGACTGCTGTGTAAATTGCACTGTATTCTGTCATGTATGGCTGTATGGCTTATGGTAGTTATTTATAATTGTTATTTTGCCCAGAGGTGAACCATCTCTGAATGCCCTAATTTACTTGTCCCACAAGAGTTTATATCATGAATATTATATACTATAATAATTTTACGATTTAGGTTTACAGCATACTGTATACATCTGAAAAAGGGAAATATTTGATCCTGGCATTCTTGGTCCTGTGACAGCACAAAATAACCGATTGCAGAATGAACATAAAGAGGTAAAAATGCAATTTAAAACAGAGTTGGTGAACCAATTTGAAAGATTATTTCAGTATAATCTATAACATCTATAATGCTCTATAGTCCCCATTAAAATGTAATTGGAAATCATTCTTTATTTTTGTTGAACCAAATTATTGTTCACATTATAATGCATTTAAAAAGGTTGTTAATATACATACAGTATAGTAAAGAAAACATACCTCTCCACATTATTCAGATCTCAGGTACTGCTGTGCCTGTTTTATGGTAGCTTCTCCTGTATTCAAATTTGAGCAGCCATGAATTTATAAAGACATTACAAGTTCATATTGCACAACTTTGTTTAATTTTACTGAAAGTTGACTAAATAAATCTATTAACCGATAAACTCCTGTTGATAGAGGACCAGGCATAAAGACAGATTTTAGTTAAACTTGCTAAAACAAAGATTCCTCGATAGCTAGATTCGATCCACCTATTGAGAGATTGACGGACAGCGCTGGCAGGGACCAGGTAGCTATAGCATAGCCAAACCATTCCGTTTTGCATTTCTTTTCCTCCCCCGCTGTACCGAAAATGCACTGAACTGTGACTTAAAAACCATGATTTTTGTGTACCGTTACACCCTTAGTGTGTAGTATACATTTTTAGTACAACAGCATCAGTAACTATGTGCACATTCCTTGTCTATCCAAAGTCATTCAGAGACTGATAAACAACCAACTGTTGCTCTTCCCAGAAGCTAACCGCATTCTCTTTGGCATGCAGTCCAGCTACAGGTCTGGCCATAGGTGCATTACAGCAGCCTTAAAAGTATTAAATGACATCAATTGATAATCCTCCACTTATAACAAGTAGGTCTGCGTAGCCACCTTCTTAGATCTAGCCAAGGCCTTTGAGTCTGTATATTATTATTTTCTTCTGCACAGACTCCAACATTGGCATGGCCAGAAAGTGTGTGTTCATGGATTACTTTTCCAACCGTGCTGAAAATATTTTGTCAGGACTACTATCCATCCATCCCCAAGGGAGTCCTGCAAGGCTCCATTCTAGGCCCCAATCTCTTCTCCATTTATATTGAATTTAGCCCAAATGATGTCCCCTAAGCAGTTTCAATTATCTGCTGCTAACAACTGGAACACAATCACTAACTGTTTTTTACACAAATTGTCCTAGTCGACCATTGCACCAGCTTTGCAATGGGCCATTAATTCTACACCTGGCTACAGTATCTGGATAACCTGTAAGTGATGTCCCAGGGCTTCCTGGGCCTCTCCTTTGGTCCCAGGGCCATCTCGTGTGTCTGTTGGTTTCCACCGCCTGCGCGCCTGGTTCAACTAGTCAGGGGCTTATTAAGTGATTGACTGGCTCCTTGGTTGGTTGGGTTGGGTGTGCTGGTGGTGCATGGCAAATGCATGAGGTGGCTCAGGGTCCCGGGGTTGGGTTTGGGAAGGCCTGTGCTATCCACTATAAATAGTGCTTATGCTGTACACATGTGACTTGATACTATATATTGTTTAATGTATTCTGTATATTGCCTTGTCCCATCCTAGTTTATTATGTTCCTTTACTGTTGAAGGCTTCTTGGCCAGGTTGTCATTGAATGTACATTGTCATGGAAATGAGAAATGAACACTGTTTTTCCAAAACTCACTCAGTGGACTGAGTGAGTTTTGATAAACCATATTTTTCAAGGTGGGTATTATCTTTCTGATAAATGGTTAGATATTTGCTGTTTTACTTTTACACTATTATTCCTGGGATTTAAGTATTAAAATGTGATTTTTCATGTAAAAAAGATTTTTTTAGCTTTTCTCAAAATTGGTAAAAGTGACTGAGTGACACTTCAAATGGTTCTCACCTGACCTACCTGGTGAAATAAAGGGGAAGGCATAAGGCATGCACTTTATTTTAGCAACAAAATTTGCATTTAATATTGAGACAAACCAATGCATTGTTTGGATCTACATGATCTAAGACAGCTGTTGATCAGAACATTATCTCACGATAAATTAAGGTCATAAAAGAGAGTTAATATATTGTGCAAGTCTTGCATGATTAATTAAAAATGTATTATAACCATTTTAAAGGCCTTAGACTTTTCCATGCTTAGAGTTTTCCATACATATTATACTTTTATTATATCCTGTATTTGTTGTAGTTAATTGTATTTGCAGGCACCACAGTAAAGAGGCAATGTGACCTTTTAAACAAAGATCTGGCAGTAGCAGTGCTCTGGGTGGGAAGTGGGGTGGTTGCCTCCAGACAAAACATACATTTTTACCGCAGCTCGGTCACAGATGTTGCTTAATAAGAATGTTTTTGTGTTGTCATGATTTGTGGGGGTTTTTCTGCTTTATTGAACAGTGCCTGAAGTAGTCTGATATTAAAATAGCCTACCTAAAATTTGCTAAATTAAAAAAGAAATGCAGGACAAAGTGGTTAAAAGTGCAAAGTGCAAAAACAAAATTGGACTAAAATATGGAATAATGGATTGAATTGATAAAAAAAATGTCTGGATGACCTATATAAAATGTTTTTGCATTTATAGGATGGATCAATATTAAATGTAGCAAGGCAGCTGAACCTTGTGGACTTGATTCCTGATGGTGACAAAGATGAGATCAGCCCAAGGGTGGCTGTGCAAGAGAGCAGGACAGCTCGGAATAAGTATCCCCCTACTTCAATCAGTGATAATGAAAGGTAATCAGTCAGGTGTGTGTGTGTGTGTGTGCGCGCATACATGTGCTAGTGTGTGTGGGTTTGCGCACATATGTGTGTCTGTATAAGGGCTGGGCTTTCTCACTAGCAATACTAGGGATCAACAGTAGTAATCTTAAATCCTCTTGATAGCGCTGATATAGTCTGGAGCATGCTGAGTGCACTCACTTTTTTTTGACAAAACACATTCTCTTTTGTTCTGTTGTCAGCGAAAGTAATAAGGTTTTCAAATCCACTTCAAAATCCCATCAGATGAAACACAGTCACATTTCATCCAACCAACCACCTTTAACTCAGGTAACTACCCGGAATATGCTTCTGTGATTTGAGATTCAGGTCAGTGATTCTAAAAAAGAAAAAGAAAAAGAAAAACACTAACCAATCAACACCTTCAATATCAATCCATAATGTTGTGGTCACCCTTACAGTTTACAATGAAAGTGTTTCAGTCTGTTTAAGGAGGACATAACTTCTGACACAAAATTCTGCTCTAAAGCCTTGTCTAAGTTGCTGTTGTTCTATTAATACAAACAACTTGTTACGAACAAAAGCTTTCCAGCATGAAGGACAGCAATTGCCAGGTCAGCCCCGAGACAATGAAGGAGATTGTGTCAGACACCAAGAGCATCTCCGTTATCGCGGCCAAGCGGCGGTCGCGCATGCAGGCCATGGAGTCGGCCAACGGGAGGAGCGTGATGTCAGTGCAGTCTCTGGATGAAGGGGAGGAGTCCGTGGGCAGGGCTGCCTCTGAGCCCCAGGGCGCCCCCGCTGTGGCGAAGCCAGCGGTCAGCATGGACAGCCTGGTCCTCTCCACCCCTGAAGACCCAGAGACCAGGAAGGCTCCAGGGAGCTCGTACTCCAGCTCCAAGAAGGACCCACAGAAAGCAGACAGGAGGAACAACTCTATCGAGAGACGCACGCGCAAGAAGCGCTCCAAGTCCTTCGAGGTCAATTCAAAAAGGGTATGCTCTCAATGGGACGCTAAACGCAAATGTACCTTTGTGCGTGACTAGGTGTGCTTGCTGACTGCCAGGAGAATCTTTCACAGCAATACAGAAATAAGGAGCCTTTCATGTGACAAACTGCGCATGAGTATAATTTGTTATCCTTAATCCTTTGCTCAGAATTTTTTTTTTTTCCTTATTCATAAATAATTTTATCATTATGGTGCTTTCACAGACTTATGCATTGTTAATTATCATTCATTAATTATTGGAACATAGTTGTTGCATTCATTTAATTCAGTTGCATTTTCATAACCAAGACCCCAGCTGCTAATGTCAATAGATGAGTAGTCGCTGTACATCTACTCTGCATAACAATCAAATCTTCTCCTGGGCTCCTCGTGTCAGCGTAGACACACCTCCCTACAAAATGTGCCACTACACACATATATGTGTCATCTTGTCGTAATTGTCCTTTATCTAAACAATATAATGGCATTATATTCTCTAGACGTTCAAGATCAGCACCTTCAGGAATCCAGGTCTTGAAAGTATTTCAGACAACAGACTTGTACAACATTCACAAAATGCAAACCAGTTCTTGCAAAAGAGTGCAAGAAATCCCTCAACGCCACCAGCAACCAAGATTAAATATCCCATCTCTCATCACACTGGTACAGTATTTATCAATATTGACAAAAGATGTAAAACACCTTAAAAAAATGGAGGCTTAAATAATGTAACCGATGATAACATTTAAAGGAGTTACAGTAAAGATGTTAAACGCCACTATCATATTGAGAGGGTGTGTTCAATCAGATGCATTACTTGCATTACTAAATCAATAACAAATTCAGTGCTGTATTACTGTACTGTTAGCACAATCGTTGTTAGTGGTAATGAGGATCATGCTTTCTATGCAGTGTAATATGAAGTGCAGTCAAATGAGTAGGTTTCTCAAGGTAGCAGGCCAAAATGGGCTTTTAGTCCCAAGCCTTAAAGAAGTATGAGGAGGGGAGGAGGTGTTACAGTTAGGGTTAGATGGGGTCGGATAGCCAGACAGCAGGACGTTGTTTTTCCAGTATAGACTTCAGATTTGTGTTATTCAAATAAATACAATACATAGTAGTGGTAGTGGTAGTTTAATTATATATTTATTTAACAACACATTTTTTTGTGACCTGGGGTTCAAATGGGGGCTGAGTGGAGGAAATGGCAAATGAACATACATTGATGAAAACAATAAACCTATAGCAAGCACATCTCAATTACATGACTGCAATTGCTTGCTTTGTTGTTTGCAGAGAGTTTTACTCTGTGGTCTTAAGTGGCCATCATTGTGTGAAGGTGATGATAGTCATTATGCTTAAAGGTGAAAGCCAAATCCAGAAGCTGGAGATGCGCGGTACGCCACCCAGCACTGTTCACCAGAAGAATGCAGAGGGAAGAAGAGGTCAGACCATCCACAAACGAGTCCGAGGTCAGTGTGTTGGGAACCATCTAAAAACACGCACGCTTGTGCTTTTAAATTACACATTCAAAAAGTGCTAATGGTAAACAAGCCTTGTCTTTTTTTGTGTGTGCTTTTTTTTTTAGGCCCGTCGGATATCTTGAGCACAAACCAGCTTCTCCTGCAGCCTGGGAATTTCAAACGAACAGCCATTGCCAATGCAAGACACAAGGGAACAACTGACAGCAGCAACAAAAATGAAACTCGCCACAGAAAAGGAGCGCAATGAATTTGGGACAACAGACAACAGTTTTTGAGGATATGCAAATGTATGTTCCACAAAGACAACTGAGTTGAAGGAACACTCTAGCTGGAAGGAAATGTGTTACTCCTCATGAACTTTAAATCCCAAAGAAGCTTTTTTTGGACCACTGGCAGTATCTGTATACTGATGTGAAAATCACATTCATTTTAATTGACCTGTTCTTGTTTCTTAATACTGAGTGGCTTATGGCTGTACACTACATATCGAGTGTCACAATACTTTATTGTTGTCTTGAAACAGAAACGTGTGCAAGTGACAGTATCCTGGATTAGTACTTTGTGTTTGTTTGTTTTTCTGTAGACATTTTTCTCCAGTAATATATTGGAAATATACATATTTTACAAATGTAAAACATTTTGGTCTCTGTTTTGTCAAAGACGCTTTTTCATATTGATCTCAAAATCACACTTAACTAATGTTAATAATTAAAAACCTTTTAAAGGTATGCAACTTAAGACAAGGCAGAGCCTTCATATCATGGTAAATATGCGTATGTACATATAAAATCCACAGTTGATTGCTGATAATTGCATGTGCTCAAGACAAGACAGGCATATGTTAAATACTATGCAATAAAACAGTATGGAATTATCAGATATGCAGTTGTAGGGAGTTGACTGTATGTATTTGTGTGTAAACAATAATAATGATTACAATAATATGATATAACAATCATTATTCATGATGTTTTCATTGACAATCTTTTAAGCCAGAAACCTTAAGTACCGTGCGGTCCGAAATATTTACACATTTACCATTTGCTATTTACCATGCACAAAAGTATTGGTTAATTACCAATGTGTACAATTGGTTTTGGTGTTTGGTCAATAAAACATTTTTTCTCAGAAAGTGTTTTGCTTATTAAAGCAGATTTCAAATATTTAAACATATTTATTTGGCCTCTGCTAACCAAATATCCGTAGCAATACTATGTAGGTGATATATGGTCTTATACTGCACCAGTTAGATCCATTCATATACGTTTAATATAGGGTAGGGTTACTCAAATCATGGTCCTCATGGGCTGGGTATTACTGTTTTTCCACACTCCCCTTACCAGAGTCAGGTGTGAAGACACTGACCAATCAATTGTACTAATTGTTCAATTACCTACCTGGGCCGGATTTGAATAACCCTGATATAGGGCTGATTGCAGTATACTTGGAGTAGGGGTACAAAACTCCATTCCCTTAGGATGGGTGTGTATTCTGGCTTAAGTTTCTAAACAGCTGTATATGCCAATGCTAGTTATATCTTATATTGGACCACAATAAAATGTTATCAGATGAAGGTACGTGCAGACTGCAGTGGTGGCTCATGAAACTTTGTAATTGATTTGTCATGTCAAATAAATTACTGGGCTAATAAATGATTAAAAGCAGAATCTGGTATGAAATCCAGAAATAGTTCAGCCGTCTTTGTGCACCCCTAATTTAGCGGGTGTTTAAACCTTGTGTTTAAAACACATTTGAACTGGAACAGCTACTCCTAATTTGTGAGATTATGACAGCTTTTCCAGTTGTAATGCAGTTCAGCGGTCTAACCTTTTATAGCGGCAGTAACAACTCCTGCTGTGCACACTGCATTTGGACCCATAGTGTCTGCAGGATACTGCCTGCATGCCACCACTGTGCTGTACCAATGATTGGGCAATTCCTTACTGGTAAACTTGCCTCCTGGAATGCGTTTGGCCAGAACTCAAGCAATCACAAATGATGTGTCAGTTTAAGCCTTCGACCGAGGGCCGTTTCAAGAAATGTTGCGTTTTTATTTCAGGAATGTTCAAAAGCGGAATTTTTTTTCTTTCTAATTTAATTATTTGTATTAAGATGAATAGAGGAGTGGAGTTGTGGTAACTAGTCTTTGGGCTAAAGCAGGGTTCCCCAAATTCAGTTGTGGAGGGCTGCAGGGTATGTTGGTTTTTGTTAGTCAGCACTTAATTGACCAATTAAAAGTGGTTGATTACACTGTTAATGCACGTTATCTGGCTTCTTGGGTTCAAATTGGGTGCTGATTATAAGACTAAAACAAGATTTGGCACACCCTCTGTCCCTCCAGGATCAGATTCGGGGAACCATGAGTCATGTATTCTGACTGCAGGTGGGACCCTGCTGATGAGAGAAGTAAAAAATACAGCTGCATGGGTGAATCTAAATGTGGGGGTTTTTGCTTGTTTTTAGTGTTAACTCATAATGTAATAATATATATATATATACACACACATAATGAACACACACCCTGTTTCCAATGCCTAAATTGTGAAAGGAAATCACAAAATCTGTAGACACTGTAGCCCTCCAACACTTGAGTTTGACAAGCCTGATATAATGGGTCTATTTAGTGAAAGCAAAGCATCGAGCATGTACACTGTAATCATGGTTGTCAAAGCTTCTGAGGGCAACTGCCATCATACAGTAACATTATCATACAAGTATCCCTTTTGTAATCAAAATTAGATAAGTATACAGCACTTCCTAATATACTTTATCAGAAGACAACCTGATTATGCTTTTTTGCTTTGACATTGTAATGGACAAATAAAACTGGTGGTCCTAAAACCCATAAGTGCCTCAGAAAACAAACATTTGTTGTAAATAAATATTTTCCATAAGCATAGGTGGTTTTAAAATCTTTCTAGGGTAGCAATGTAAAACTCAATTCCTGCTGGGCCATTTGTATGCTAATTTGTTCCATCCATCGCCCCTGTCTTAATAGATCTGGAATTGATCTGGCTAATTAGTTCATTATCCTACAACAATGGCACCTGTGTATTTTCCATAAAACCTTGCTGTAAAATATTTCTAAATGGTAAATTATGCACAAAGTAAATGAAATAAGGAGAGATTGGGGTAATTACTGGGTTAGACATGCAATTAAGCCGTTTTACCCGTCTCTGATAGAGCAAATTAATTATGATGACACAAACGACTACACACGTTTCGTTTTCAGTGTATTTCACGTGGGAACAATGCTTATATTCCATTGGTATTTTATCAGAGAAACGCCCTACTTTCTCCCATAAATAATGTCTATACAGTAGGCTACACCGCAATACGTGCACCTCCGGGCTATTTGCTCTCCACTACTTTCAAGTAGCAAGTAAGTGCTGAGAAGGAAATGAGTCAAGTCTCGCGAGCTTGCTCCCAATACCCTCCCCGGGGTTGTGTGGCAATAGCTCACACATCCATCCCTTCGACCATCGCTGTCGACATCATCAACGGTGAAGATCGCAGGGGACCTGGATATAGAGGTAAGCCTAAACCATTTGAATGAGATTCGAGTGTTTACTTGGGTTTTGCATTCGTTCTCGATGATCAGAACGACGTTTCTGAAAATGCATTGCCTTATGCAGTCAGCTAGCCATATTTGCAGAGACTGCCCCGGTATTAACAGGGGGGGAAATAGCTACAGCTATATCCAGTGTACCCATGCCTTTTGCCGAAAGGACTCAAACCAAGGAAAAGTCATTCCGGATTCGTCAGCATTACACTGGCTGCACTATTCTGGAGTGGAAGTGGGATTCATGTCTCGAGAAAGGAAACTTAAAAGATTACAAATGTAGCGGCGTCGTTAGATACATTGTATGCACGGTGGTGTAACTTGGGCGAGGCGGAGTGATATTTCGGCATTTCAGTTTTATTTGAGGAATCAGCCTCAGAAAAGTCGAATATAACTGTAGCTCCTTACAGTGTACACAGTAGAATCAAAGTGTTACATCCGATTTTATCTGAGCGGTTAGTAGTGTAGGCATCTACACTTTCACTATCTTGACGTAAACCGCTTTTTTATTTTGACAGGCTTGCGAAATGTATGAAGGAAAAAAAAAATTCAACATTATTCTACAGAAACTAAAATACATTGGTGGCAGCTAGATCTATCATAAATCCCAAACTAAACATATTACATTTAAATGACAGTAGCAATTACGGAGAATTATATTAATGGATTATCTTTGAATATGAAACCTGCCCCTGTCACAGCTGTTGAATGTCCTTGGATTTTTGCCTAATGTTACCTAATTTTAAGCACCCAGTAATTGCATAATAATAATAACAATAATATATATATATATATATGATATATTATTATAACTTCCTTTTATTGTTTGTTATTTTCGGTATATAACGTATTAATACAAAAAGAATACAACAATAATAGCAATACATGATTAGTAAGCTATATAATACCCATTTTCTATTATTATTTAAGCCTGTTTTATTGAATGGTTGAAATATCTGCATTTGAAAGTACTTGCCCTGAGAACATTTACCGCATTTGTAATTATCCTCTGGCACTTCATTTAAAAGTAAGACCTTCTTTGAGTAAACCACTCATGTGCTTCTGTTTCAAATAGAACATTTTGCATACCGGATAAAATAGGGACATTTTTTCAGACACTTTCACTAGTCCTATTCCATCCTAACTTTTATTTCCATCTGTTATTATTAAATTATATATATTTTTTATTCTCAAGATGTTGATAAGCTTCAGTAACCTCTAAAACTGGGAAAAATAAATATACAGTGCTGAACTAAGAAGGATTGAGAAAACACATAGAATAGGAAAGAGTGCATTTGTTTTGTGGTTTTGAATATTGTGTGCATGAATTGAGGTTGGTAATTACTTTAGGTCTGTGTTCCCAGGGACCACATGTGGCTCAATCCACATAATGGTGCAGCTGAAATCACATTGTGTGGAAAAACAATCAATACATTAGATAATACCTCTTTTTATATAGGCCAAGCCTCCTCTCTGAATTGGTCAAAAAGAAAAAAAAGTTGTTACATAATTAAAAATGTGTAAATGGCATGCGCTTACTGCTGTCATTTTGACGTCTTAAAACCTCTATTGTTAAGTTGAGCACTCTGGCCAAAATCCATAATTTTATGATGTACTTCTCACTATGTGTCTTGTCGATCGATCCACCTGGAGTTGTTGATACTTTTGCATTTATATCCGTTTCTCTGTAATAGTTAACCCACTGAGGTCCATGCTTAGCTCAGAGAAGCTTTGTGATTTTGGTGTGGTCTGATATTTATCTCAATTTCATCAACTTGCACTTGCTCCAAAGTGTTTGATATTTTTATTTGAAGGACAATCACAGCTACATTTATATACCATCAATAGTTTGGTCAGTATCATATGCAGCTTGTAAATAGATCTACAAACACACAAGTTATAAAAATATATATTTTTCTGCCGTCACAAAAATTGTGAAAGCACTAAATTATAGTGACGAATTGTATTGCCAATATCAGTTTGTTCATCAAGGTCTTGGTTATGTAAGGATGTCAAAATAGTTTAGCACATCTGAGATCTAAATAGCTAGAAACCTGTTTTTATCAGAACTGGTCAAATTTATTTCAGGCTGTGGGAGGGCTATATGCTAATTTCCTGAATATTCATGATCCACACCTGAGGGTTGTCCACACCTGTAAGATCTGTCAGATGGGCCATCTCTCTCTCAAAGGCCATCAGACAAAGACAAAAGCCATCTGAGTAAGCAATAGTCAGTGAGCCATGCAGAAGACAGAAAAAAAAGACGTTTTTTTGTTCTGTTTCCCCGACATCTTGCAGAGTACGCATTTCTTGCGACCAACAGAAGCCAGTTTGCCAACATCCAGAGTCTGTTTGGCAGTGGGCATAGGCACATGATCAAAAGTAGCCCGTTTTCTGGGTTTAAGATATTTATTTATCTTTAACCCCCTGAGGTCGGCTGGATCGGCGCCGATCCAAGCAGCAATACAAGTATATTACTATTTCTAACTTCGCGATATTTTATCATACACACGCGGCAAAAACATTGACAGAAACCTTAGAATCGCGACTTTCCGATTTGAGCACTGGCAAATCAAATGGGATTTTAAAATTAGCTTAATTAGACCAAAAGTAAACCTTGCTTTTACTCTGTTTTTTACCTTTTAGTAACGTCCCCTTCTATTGACATGTTAACGAGGTGCTAATTTCGGGAGGTGCGTCGGGCCATGTGTGAAAACGCCGGCATAAACAACACAAACTGAAGAGGACAGTCTATGCTGATATTTATTTTATTTCGCTTGTTTTCAAATACTCGTGAAAATATATATAAATTCCGCGTCTTGTGACTACATATTCCGCATGTCGCAATGTAACAAATTGCAATAGGCACAGAAAATACTTTTCAAACAGCCTAAAATGTTATAAAATATATCGTATGTCTGTGTTTACGCTTGCAATCTGCCAGCAACAGTATATTCACGAGTATATTTTCAAATACTCGTGAAAATATATGAATTCGCGTCTTGTGACTACATATTCCGCATGTCGCAATGTAACAAATTGCAATAGGCACACAAAATACTTTTCAAACAGCGTAAAATGTTATAAAATATATCGTATGTCTGTGTTTACGCTTGCAATCTGCCAGCAACAGTCTATGCTATTTATTTTATTTCGCTTGTTTTTTTATGTTTTTTACATCTTGTCTGTGTTTACGCTTGCAATCTGCCAGCAACAGTCTATGCTGATATTAATTTTATTTCGCTTGTTTTCAAATACTCGTGAAAATATAGCCTATGAATATCGCGTGTTGTGACGCCAAACATTCCGCGTGTTGCAACGTAACAAAGAGCCAAAATGGCGGCTGCTGACAAGAAGCGCTTGTCGTTGGTAACTCAAATATTGCTTAGCCATTTAAAATCTAAATGGTTGTTTTAACTCTAAAGAGGCATGAAATCACAAAAAGTTTAATTGGAAGACGCTTTTTTCCTTGGGTCTCAGGATAGCCTTTGAGAGAGAGATGGCCCATCTGACAGATCTTAGAGGTGTGGACAATGAATAATGAATATTCAGGTATTTAGCATTTAGCCCTCCCACAGCCTGAAATAAATGTGACCAGTTCTGATAAAAACAGGTTTTTAGCTATTTAGATCTCAGATGTGCTAAACTATTTTCACACCCTTACATAACCAAGACCTTGGTGAACAAACGCACATTGGCAAAACAATTCGTCACTATAGTTTAGTGTGTGCTTTCACATCTTTTGTGACAGCAGAAAAATTTACTATTTTTAACTTGTGTGTTTGTAGATCTATTTACAAGCTGCATATGATACTGACCAAACTATTGATGGCATACAAATGTAGCTGTGATTGTCCTTCAAATAAAAATATCAAACACTTTGGAGTAAGTGTGTGTTAAATTGATGAAATTGAGATAAATATCAGACCATGCCAAAATCAAAAAACATCTAAAAGCTTAGCACGGACCTCAGGGGGTTAAACGTCTGTAGGAAAACAAAAGCAAAATCCGTGTCTGCGAAGACACGGAAAGACATAAACAAAACAAACCAAAATAACCAACGATAACCAAAATAACCAAAGCAAGTAAAACGGTAAATCCAAAACGTATCCAAAAACTCGGAATAAACTAAACACTGGGAATCTAAACAACAATAAGCACACGAACAAACAAGTTCTCGAGAGGCAAGAAACATTCATCACAATAGGTACTATCAAGCTAAGCTAGATAATGTCCAAGCGCCGAAACAGAGAATGCCAGCTGGTTAAATATCCTCCCGTTAATTATTCGCAGTATTAAGCAGTTCCAAATTATTCTGATTGTTTCCGTATAGCGTCACAAGACGCGGAATTCATATGTTTTCACAGGTATTTGAAAACATGGGAAATAAAATAAATATCAGCATACACAGTCTGTTGCTGGCAGATCGCAACCGTAAACACAGACAAGATGCTAGGCTATATAATGTCGGGACATTGTATGTGTTGTTTACACGGCGATTTCACACATGGCCCCATGCCCCTCCCTGAAACCAGCACCTAGTTACCATGTCAATAGAAGGGGGATGGTACTTCCAGGTAAAACAGAGAGTGAAAGGCAAGGTTTACTTTTGGTCTAATTAACCTAATTAAAAAATATATCATATTATTTGCCAGTGCTCAAATCGGAAAGTCTCGATTCTAAGGTTTCTGTCAATGTTTTTGCCGCGTGTGTATGATAAAATCTTGCGACGTTAGAAATAGTAATATACTTTTATTGCTGCTCGGATTGTCGGCGATCCAGTCGACCTCAGGGGGTTAACAAGGCATGAGTGATCACTAAATGGTTTGATGAGCATGAAAACGATGTAAACCATATGCCATGACCCTCTCAGCCACCAGAGCTCAACCCAATTGAACACTTATAGGAGATTATGGAGCTGCGCATGAGACAATGTTTTCCATCACAATCACAAAACACCAAATGATGGAATTTCTCATGGAAGAATGGTGTTGCATCCCTCCACTAGAATCTATGCCAAGTAGCATTGAAGCTGTTCTGGGGGCTCATGGTGGACAAACACCCTATTAAGATACTTTATGTTGGTGTTTCCTTTATTTTGGCAGTTACCTGTACATGTAGGTATGTTACTCCATGTTTTTTTTCAGTTAGATCATCTATTTCACCCTTACTCTAACTTCTTGGCACTGCTCTGCCTGGTGAACCGTGTCCATTCTCCAAACACATTTGCTGTTTTTAAGTGTTTTATGTGAGTTTGCCATTTGTCCTATGTCCTAAGTGATTGTCTACAGTTGTGACATGTACGTGATCAAGTTTGGATTAGCAATTGTGAAGACGCTGCTTTTATTTGGGTTACGTTTGTATGTGCACCCAACATTCCTGAACGTGATAAACAGGTATAGCGTAAACACCCGAACCCTCTCCTATACGTGAGAGACACTTTTAAGTCTCTGACGGACAGCGGTACCACAACATTCTGTTGGATTTCGAATCTCACTCGAGCTCCTGCATTTTATCCCCGGGGAGCAGATACGAGCATTGGTGCAGTGGAAGAAAAGGGGGAAAGAGATGTGGAATATCGAGGCCACTACAACAGTGCAAAATAAGACCACTGTTCCCCACAAGTGCTTCCCAACCTGCACTTGATTACAAACAAAGTGAGTGAGATCAGATTCCACACAAGGTATGGTTTGAATACAGAGAAGCTCCTCTCGTGTGCTTCACAGAAACCTGGCTGCATGCCGTGGTTCCTGACTCATTGTATGACATTTTATGGATTTACTCTTGTACGGGCAGATAGGAATGCGAATTCCAGAAAGGGTAAAGCAGGAGGTATTTGTGTTTGTATCAATTTTCAGTAGTATTGCCAATACACTATTTGTTGTATATGCCCCCCCCCCCCCGAGCGGCGGGGCCGCACGAGTCACCACTGCCATTGCAGACTGTGTACACAAGCTCCAACGGAGGAGAAGGTGGTTGGAGTATGGACACAGGAGAGATGAAAAATGAACTTGCAGCTTCCCTTGAGGATACTGCCTGGGAACCTTTCAGAGTGGGCACCCTGGATGACATGACTGTTGCAAGCACAGAATAGCCAACATCAATTTTTGTGTGCAGAAAACCATCCCCACAAATACTAAAAAGGTGTACCCAAATAACTAGACATGCATAACTAACAACATCAAACAAATAATGAAGATGAGGACAAAGGGGAACTGACAAGGACGGAAAGGGAGATGAAAGGCAAAGGAGGTGCATAAACTGAATGAATGACTACCATGAAAAGCATGATAGGTATGAAATCATCTCGAAAACCATCTGTGACTGACAGTGAGCTTGAATTTGCAAATTAACTGAACACCAGAAGTTTTGAGTCATGGGAAAACTCTGAAATGCAAGGAAATCTTGGAACAGATTAAATGTAACACCTCGGAAAGAGTAGAGTACGTCACAGGCTAATTGGCCAGGGTTTTCCAGCACGTGAACACACAGAAGGCCACTGGTCCTGATAATGTCAGTGCTTTCATTTTGAATCTTTCAGCAGAGCGCTAGCCCCTGTGTGGCAACCAATCTTTCAGCTCTGTTTGGATACTCAAGCATCCCCAAAGTGTTGAAATCCTCCTACATTACTCCAATCCCCCCCAAAATCTGCCCAAAACAATGCAATGACCCTGCTAGTCTTATTTCAGTCCTCATTAAGTTGTCTCCCATCACCTCCAAGTCAATGCATTTACATTTTAGGCATTTAGCAGATGCTCTTATCCAGAGCGACTTACACAGTTTACATTTCTTTACATACAATCCATTTATACAGCTGGATATTTTACTGAAGCAATTCAGGTTAAGTACCTTGCTCAAGGGTACAACAGCAGTGCCCCACCTGAGTTACAAGCCCAGCTCCCTAACCATTGCACTACACTGCCAGACCGGGGACAAACCGGGACAATGCAGGGACAAACATAACCCAAACCAGTTTACATACAGACACGGAAGATGGATGGATACTTTACTCATCCCTGAGGGGAATTTAAGGCATCAGGCAGCATTTTAACAAGGTACACATGACAGAAATTACAGAAACAAACAATAGGAATCAGCAATAACCGTAAAGCAAGGCAATCAAGATGGAATTATGCACGGTTTGTCAGCATTCTCTTCTCGGCCACAACAGATAGGGGGTCAAGCCCCACTCCCAGCATGGAGCCAGCCGCCTTTACCGAGCCCACACCCCCCGAGCTTGTCCATCCAGCTCATTTTCTATGCTGTAGTGTGCTGGGGGAGTAGTGTGAAGGGGGGTGATGCCAACAGACTGAACAAACTAGTAAGTTGACAACACTTCTTACGTTACCCATAATTATTGTGGGTAACGTAGGCTTAAATCTTCTCAGTTTGTTTCCGCAGCCTGCGTCCTTCTCTGTAGCTGTGGTATCTCCGCCTTGATCTCAACGGGGACAACATGCCCAAAGCACGGCGGCTTCCAGCTCCACGCCAGCCTCAGTTCCAATAAGGCCTCTTTAGAATACGCTCGCCCCTCTTGTTCACTCTCGCTAGAACATGCGTCAGCATTTCCAACCAAAAAAACCCCACATCCAGACACTCCGATTCTCCATTACTCGAACAAATAAATATTAACTAAAATAACCAAGGTGAAATAAACATGTAATAAATGCAATAAAATACAAAAAGATGCAGAGCTACCCAAACTGCTGCCGACTGTGCCGCCACTCTAGTAGAATGAATGCACTGGATTGGAAGCAACCAATGCATATGCAACAGTGCTCTTCATCTGCATTTAACACAATACAACTGAACTTACTCTACTTATAAAAAATGGTGCAGTTACAGATCAACTCATTCCACAACAATGGCCAGCAACTGGTCAAGTAATACACGCTCATCCATGGCTACAACTACATGCGGTGTACCCCAGGGATGCGTGAATTCACCCCAGCTGTTCACACTATACACTAATGACTGCATCACTACTAACATGCCAAATCACTGCATCATCAAATTCTCCAATGACACCACCCTGGTTGCACTGCTGACGGATAAGGACTTATTGTAAAAAAATAAAGTACAACATAGTTTCCCTTAATATCATAGATGTATTGTTTTTTTACTGATTCTAATTTATGTCCAACCTCTTTATGCCATATAGCATAATAAATGAATATGAAGACATTGCCAATTAAATTTGCGTGGATATGGATTGTTGTTATTGACTATATTTTTCTGTGTATATAGCATACAATAAGCTATGATCACTTTCTGGGACCTGTTCTCTTGGAATGGAATGTATTTAGTGTTCACGTGTGCACCCAGTTTTTGCCAGTAAAATAAAGGCAGGGGAATGACAATGATTGCCCAACGGCCAATTTCTGTTATAATAACTTTAGAAGATATGTTTGTGTAAAGAACTTGTGATTTCTTTGTAAAACGCTTTAATAAGAGAAAGACAAATTGATAGCATCTTGCAGATACGAGCAGGCATTCTTCCACCCAGCCTCCTCAGGGTTACAGTCCACCAACCGTCACTGATGCATGTCCAGTCAGGTCCAGAATTATTGGCACCCGTAATGAGCAAAAAAAAAAAAAAAAAAAAAAAGACAGATAAGATATCCTTAGATTTGTGCTTATGGACTGCCCTCTTCAATTCAAACCACCTGTTTTCAATAGGGATTAAGTCCGGCGACTGAGATGGCCATCGCAATACATTGATTTTGTTTGCACAGAACCATCTCTGTGTTGGTTTTTAGGCCTGTTTTGGGTTTATTGTCTTATTGGGAGGTCCAACTAGGGTCAGGTCTCCACTAGATATGAAACCTTGTAAGCTATCAATTGTAATAAAAATGAACACTTTAAAAATCGAATTCAGCCACCTCAGGTCAATGTTCCCTGTCCTCAAAGTGGGCTGTCCGGTGCTCAACTTATTGGTGTGTGAAATGATCAGTGTGGCTAGGGGGCTAGGCACGACGCAAAGCAGAGTTACGCAAACTTCGTAGCCATGCCGATATTCATGATATAACAAGGGTTCAGGCTCTATATAGCTTTTAACAAACTGATCCATCCAAACATATCCATATAAATTCAGAAAAGTAAGATGAGACCATTTTTAAATGGAAAACTTGAACAGACTACAATTGTGTATTCTTCCACCAGCAACAAAGTTATTTGGTCACTAAGCAACAAGAGTTTCATTTCTGAACATAGCTAGGATTCATGCTGAATCTTATTCATTTTGCTGTTTGTTGTTATTTTGAGGTTAACACCATTTTTTTTAAATTCAAATGTCACTGATCAAATCTTAGTGCTATACAATATTATTATTATGATATATATAGTCTTTAGCCGTTTTTATGCAAAACATTTTCTGTGCTGAATTATTATTTCATTGCGGCACACGTGACACATTCTGGTTTTGGCATGCAGTCCATATTGTCCAAAGGGCTAAGAACCACTGCTTAATATATTGCAAGACTATTGCAATAAATGGTGTGTTTATTGATCTGTTGTTTTCCATTGCATAGTTGCTGTTTCAAACCGATCGTTGCATGTCCTTGTCCATGTACATGTACATTTGCAGGAGATTAACAAACTAGAAGGCATCAGGGCATTTTAAAAGTGTAAAAGCATTTATGGAAAACCATTTAGTGACTTAATTTATTTAGCTTTCCACAACATCAGCACAGCACAGAGAGTCTCCTAAATTGGCCATAAATGCGCTCGAGAAGTGGATGGAAAAACCCCTACATTAAGCTAGTCACTTCAAACCCAGTCTTTGCCAGCAGTTGGATGAAATTATTCTTAATCAGCCAGAATGGGGAATCATGCAGTACCTTCTTTCTGATGCGTCATTGGCTTAAGGGCATTGCTGTAATGACATTACATAATTCAGTGAATGAGAACCTCATTGGCTCCTTCACTTCAGATGCTGACTGAAGGTTTAATTTTACAAATGATGAGTTTGAGCAAGGACTCTCATTTGGTTTACATTTAAATTGTGTCAAAACTGTTAACTGTTACATGCACAAGGGATATTGGTGATTAGAATGAGCTGTTTTTCTTTTTTTGCATGTGTTGACAACGCAGATAGTTGTTTTTTTTAATGTATTTTCAAAAATATATATTTGTATGTTCAGTCCTTTATTTAATTTGACATTAAAAAGTAATATCAGTAGTCTAGTTATTCAATGGAAGATGCTTTTAACAGGCTATTCCAATTGTACATACATTTTTGCATTGACAAATAAGATTGAGTAGCAAATGCCACACCAAGCCGCCAGGAACAGAACCTTAGTGTTGCAAACTGTAGTTGAAGAGTATTTTGATGAAGTTGTTTCAATTGCCATTATTTAACTGCATGACTCAAAAGTTTCTGAAGTGCCATTAAAAAAAAGTTCCTTCTGTCAAACTCAGTTTTGAAATTTAGGGTACTACATGCCGGCTAGCAAATGTAATGCTTTAATCGATCATTATTCCTTCCTTACGTACACAGTATATGCTGTTGAATTAAATACCTGATGCGGTTCTCACAGTCCTGTTGGTGGTTTTCATTCAGTCACAATAGCCATCTGTTTAGCTGACCAAATAGTACATTAAGTCATTGGCACCAATTTATTCCAGAAGCATAGATCTTATGTGATGCTGGAGGAACACAGATTGTCTATCTATCTTTCCTTCATTCAAAAATCTTAACCCAATAAGAAAAACATAGTTGGAGGCAAACCACTCCATACTTTTAATACAGATTATTTTCCGGTCAGATTTTTATTGTGAATAATTTGTTTAATATATCATGATAAAGTTATCACAATCAAGTACAATGCAGTCATAGTTTGGCGGGGGCCTTTTATGTGAATCTGCACCTGTATAGGACAAAAGTAGTTTGAGCCATGATGATGACTGTCAATTGTAATTCCTGATATCTGAAATTGAGTTTCTGATATCTGAAATGGGAATTTCTGATATCTGGAATTGCGTTTCCAGATATCAAACTCAACTGTCGGTTCTGGCTCCACGATGGTGGAATGACCTTCCTGTGGAAGTCAGAACAGCTGAGACCCTGGCCACCTTCAAGCGACGACTGAAGACTCACCTCTTCAGGGTGCACCTCTCCCCGTAGTCCGGTTTTTGTTAACTTAGGGACATAATTGCTTAGTTTTACACGTCTACTTGTTTATGTATTGTATTAGGCTTAGGCATTATTTTCTGCATTGATTGCTTTATTGCTACCTCTGAATTGTGGCTACAGATTTACCTACAGGGTCCTAGTTTAACTATGTGGTTGCTCCTAGCACCCAGGAATTGTACTTCCCACTAGGGTGGCTTTCAGCTAAACTGTTCTTGACTACGGTTAACACTTTGTTGTATGTCGCTCTGGATAAGAGCGTCTGCCAAATGCCTGTAATGTAATGTAATGTAATGACTAAATGTTAGAATGGCTTGCAATAGAACTGTGACTTCTCTCCCAGCACTGCTTAAGTAGCTTAAGCTTAAGGTTATTTTCACTTCCATGAGAATTGAAGAATTGTTACAATACAATATAAAAAATGAAATGTGTATCTTGATAACCAAGTGTATAGCTATATTTTCTGACAATCTTATTGGTTGTGAATCAAGAAATGTATACATTGTCCTTGAAAATTCTATAAATCTTGTTTGTTTCAGAGAACTGTTGGATGCTGAAGAAGTCTCAACAACGTGCATGTCTGTACTCTGAGGGAAATCCCTGAAGCGCAGGGCTCGTATTTCACGTGTTCCAAAAAGGTTTGTTGTGACTAAAAAAAGTAGCATAATGGATTTATCGCTCATTTCTACTCTCACTGTACCCGGGAGATATCTCCCACCCCTAAATTTCAATAATGTGGTGCGGGAAATACGAGCCTTACATAGGGAAGTGAGAATAGCCATTGCATTCATTTGGAACAGGCAGGACTTCCTGCTCTGAAATACTTAAGCAGTGCTTGTTTACCACATGAATAAAATAAGTATAAGTAAGCTTTCAAGTAGCATGATGTTTGCCTTATGTTGTTTAACAAATTATTGGGGACAGGTGTTGGAAATTAGCCTTTGGCTCTTGCAATGCAATTTAACATTATAACAATGCTTTTGCTATGTCCCTGACAAATAAACAAATCAAGTCTTATCATTTTCATTTAAAAAACACACAAAAAAACTATCATTTTAAGCAGTATACTGCTGACAGAGTGGGGAAATTTAGCTCACAACGTGTCTTAAAATCAAACATTAAAGTATTTTAATGATTATCTTTTCAGTAGCAGTGTTTCAACCTTTTTTCTTTAGAATTTTCATCCAGCCTTACTCTGGGCAAAGCTGTGAGAATCGACCTCTGAGATTGATGGCACAATGATGTCTGTAATCTCTTTAACAATGTGTCAGTCGGTTCCATTGATCTCATTTTGTTTTATGTTTAATCCAGGGCCGGCACAACTGGAACAATGCTCTCTCCGTGTGGAGATGACGGTACCATGGATCTAAGATAAGAATGGAAAATCCCCAGATTGTCTCAGATAAAATGGGAAAGTCAAGACTTTTTCGCATTTTTTTAATCCTGGGATCACTTTTTATGATCCTGCTGATTATAATATATTGGGATGATGTTGGAGCCACACATTTTTACTTGCACACCACTGTATCTGGACCTCAGCTCTCCCACCTTCCCCCTGAAAGTCATTCCACCTCCAAGCACAAAGCAGATGATGACAAAGGTAACTCCTTCCTGTCGGACATTGATGCGTTTATTAACCAGTTCTTGGAAGGGACCGCTGAGCCCAGTCCGCAAACGAGGGAGGTTGGCGCTCCGGAAACCTCACGCAACCAGTCCGGCGATGCAGGCAAGCAGGAGGAGAAGTTTGTGCCGAGGCGTGAGTGGAAGATACACCTGACTCCTATTCCCATGGAGATGAGGCAGAGGCAGGAAGACAGGAAGCAGCTGATCCACGACGTCTGCACAAACGGCACCTTGAACTTCCTGGGAAGGAACCGGACATTCGACGACATCCCCAACAAAGATCTGGACCACCTGATTGTGGACGACCGGCACGGGATCATTTACTGCTACGTGCCGAAGGTGGCGTGCACCAACTGGAAGCGCATCATGATCGTGCTGAGCGAGAGCCTTTTAATCGACGGTGTTCCCTACCAGGACCCTCTGGACATCCCACAGGAGCACATCCACAACAGTAGCCTTCATTTCACCTTCAATAAGTTCTGGAAGCGATACGGTAAGTTCTCTAGACACCTGATGAAGATCAAGCTGAAGAAGTACACCAAATTTTTGTTTGTCAGGGACCCCTTTGTCAGGCTGATTTCTGCATACAGGAACAAGTTTGAGCAGCAGAACGAGGATTTCTACAAAAGGTTTGCCGTCATCATGCTGAAGAGGTATGGCAATTACTCGGACCCCCTTGCGTCAGTCGTTGATGCGTTTGCGTCTGGGATTCGTCCGTCGTTTTCAAACTTTGTCCGGTATTTATTAGATGCTCAGACTGAAAAAGAGATGCCCTTCAATGAACACTGGCGTCAAGTGTATCGCTTGTGTCACCCCTGCCAAATCAATTATGACTTTGTAGGGAAGTTGGAGACCTTGGACGAGGATGCAGAGCACTTACTCCGCATTCTTCGCGTGGACAACATTGTCCAGTTCCCTGCCAGCCACCGTAATAGGACAGTTCGCAGCTGGGAGCAGGATTGGTTTTCCAACATTCCCTATGAGTTGAGAAGAAAGCTGTACAAGCTTTATGAGGCTGACTTCAAACTTTTTGGATATTCTAAGCCTGAAAAACTGTTAGACGAGTAATAGTACCTCCAAATTGATTTTTTTCCTCTTATTTAAATTAAAATGAATTCATGTTCTTTTCCACAAAATATACATTTATTTCTGACCATGAGGACCCATCTTCTCATCCAGTGACTTGTACTAGGGCATTTTAAACTGTTGTAGCGTGAATCTTGTACATATTGTTTCTTGTACATCCTCAGTGTATCTTTGCAACAGACTGTTGTGAAAACTCACAAAAAAACAAATACAACCTCCTTCATCGGGTATGTGGCAGTATTCAGCGTTGAACAGGGTGTGTGGTGTGACACTGATGGCAGAGGGACTATTTCATTTAGTAGAATATTATGTGGCTTACAAAACAAGGAGGTATATTGAAGATGCATTTTAATAAGCTGCGAGTGAAATACAGTACTCAAGCATTTTATATGAAGAATTGCCACAATTTGTTTGGTTGCACTTTTCAGCTCACGATAAGAGTAAAAAGAATGTCAATATATTGTAAATTGCAATTACCTGAAATTCCCCCAGAGTGCTTGTACTGCTACACAGAAACAAAAAGCAGTCAATGCAGTGCAAAGAGAACCTTGGTGCATTGATAATGCTGATGACATCATCTGGCATGTGAGGCATGTGTTCCACATATTGGAAATTATAATACCATTTGTTGCTTAGTTTGCCCACGTGTGTGTCTGTGTGTGTGTGTCTGTGTGTGTGTGTCTGTGTGTGTGTGTCTGTGTGTGTGTGTCTGTGTGTGTGTGTTCGTGTGTGTGTGTTCTCACTGTATCCTAAAACAAAGCATTATTGCTGGGGAATTGGGTATTTCTGGCATTCTAATACACTGTGTGCCAGGAGATGAATCATTGGTGTGTCAACCAAATTATCAAGATGTCAATTTCCCATCTATTGGCATTTCCTGTATTCTCATATAACTGTCTAGCAGCACATTTCTGCACCTAAACTTATTTATTGCAGCCCTAGTGTCTATATTTTGGTTGTTCATGTATTGATGATTGGGTCACATTTGGGTACACACTTATAATTTGGCTCATTAGGTGTGTTTTGCATAAGTAATGGAACTCTTAGAGTTTTAGTCTGATATGTGCCTTAAATGTGGACCAGAATTATAATTATTATTTTTGCTGATTCAACAAATTTGACTTTTCTTATACCATTAATAGAAAATAAAAGAAAAAATGTATTTTCAATATCAACATGAAATATTCAGGGAGCATCAAGATTCTTGTGGAAAAAGTCTAAACTTGAAGTGTCTTAAATGTCTACTATCATGTGGCAAAAACTTTACATGTCCATACGTGGTCAGGTATGATAACTTTGGCTCTTAATGAAGGGAGATTTGGTGTCTTTGGTAATCTCCATATACTGCAGTCCAACATTCCTATATGAGTTGTGTGATGGACCCCTTCTTATTGCCATTAGGGCTATGGAATGGGAGCATCAAGGACATTCACACAGTTATGGCAAGACTCACTAATTAACGCGTAAAATTGGAGATACAACAACCTCAGTGTTTCGTTACATTATGTACATACGTTACATACAGTGCACCACTTGTGTTGAAATGCAGGTCATTGTAATGGGCATAGATTTTCCTTGTATTTTAGCAGTTAACTTCAACAGTATGTAGTCAAAGGATCACTCGTTTGCTCGCATTTGACCAGTGAACACTGTCAAAAATAAAATTTGCAATGCAATGAGTGTCTGGATTGCGGGTGCGATGAAACACTGGGGGGTTTGGCTGCTAGCTTACGGTGTATAATGGTTGGAGGAAAGATGACCATTTTCATGTTTTTTTATTTATTCAGCTCTTAAGATGCTTTGGCTGTGGAGATCAAAGCAACGTTTGGTGCCAAACAAACAAGAATTTATTTCAGTACAAAGCATATTTCCCCTGGAGTGCTCTGCGATGATGCCCGTGGTCACTGTCTTGGTCTCAGTGCCCTTGTTTAACTTCAAAGACGTGGAGCCAGTCAGCATGTGGCCATTGGAACACTTAGCCCATGCTTTTACGTTCGGCTAGAATCACCATTCAAAGATGGCAAAAGCACTGAAATTGGCAGTGTTTTCTTTACTGAAGACAATATTTTCTACCACCGACACAAACGATGTACTGGGATTTCATATTCTTAATATTTCAGTTTTTATAGGTATAGGATGAAAGGTCATGTCACATGGCACATTTGGATAAGTACATGGTCTGCAGTGATGTCACATGAATAGGTGCAAAAGAAATGTAATGTCATCCTTATAACCGAACAATACAGTAGACCGTGTGGAACCTCATGAGGTGTGTAATTATAGCATTGACCTAAATGAACGATGATGAAGTGTGTGTTTACAATACATGTGTTCACGCATCAGAAAGTGTGTGGAAGCAGGTGCAGCCCCTAGATATCTTTCATTTTGGGGACTGAATCATGTGGTTTATTGACTTTATTCATGTTGTGAAGTGTTAATTATTCCAAAAAAAGGCAGACAAAACTCAATGAGTACTCCATTAAATGGCAGTGTTAGTTTTGGAAAATTGATTATTTTTGGATATGCAATAGGATGTGGTTGAATGAAAAATACAGATTTTTTGTGTGTTTTTGAGACAAAGGGACATTATTATACATATATTTATTTGTAGTTTTCTGATGGGTTTGAAGGACATGCAGTGTCACAGCTACCAGATAATTAAATTACATTCTGGCATCTGTGAACTTTGTATTAAATTGTTCATTGTGAAACATTACATTGTAAAACAGTTACAGAACTTTAAAAATGATTTTTAAACACTGTATTTAGTGACCTTGAGTAATATTTCATATTCAGTGGAATAAAAATGAAAATGTTTCTTTGAAGCATGACATTATCATTCTTGCAAACCAGCCATAGCTTGTTTTAAAACCCATTGCATTTCTGCTTTTTGCACAGAAATCTTTAATATTTAGTTAAAATGAAAATACGTAGAAATATTAACGTTAGAAGTAGAATTAAAGAAGCTAATTAGATGTAGCCGCAATTAGTCAGTATTGTGTCGAGCTCAGGAAGAAGGGGATGGCAAAAAATTAATTGAGGAAACGGCTCCCTAACTGGTTTGAGTCTATTTTTGTCAGTATTGTGCTGTATTGCGGAGGGGGGAGGCAGAAGATGGCAGTGTGTTGTGGAAATTGAGGCCAGGTCTGTTGGGTGAATACAGTGTGAAAAATGAAAGGGAGAGAGAGCCTCCTCAGCCCAGCCAACCCTCAGGGTTAGACGCACACAGCACAGGCAACAGCGAGGAGTCACAGCACTGTACTATCCACTAGGAAATAACAGTGCCTTTTGTAGAGGGGGAAAATAAGATGTTTACATGCCAATTGATCATTTTGCATTTCTTTAATGATTTAACGTGTAGATCTTTCTTAAGCAACTGAAATATTTTCATAGCTGAGGTATGAGACATAGGAATATTTATACATAATGTATGTTTTATTACATCACAGTATTGGCTATATTGATATGGTATTTGAATGCAGTATTCCTTATGGGCCCCACTATTCCCATATGTTCTCCAGAGAAAAGGGATTGTATTATATTTTTTTTTATATAACTGTACTGTAGTGGTGACATCCAGGAAAGTGGGTGTCCAGACAGAACATTTTGGGTGTTTTGTGGGTGTGACCGAAATTATTTGTATAAAAAATTACGACTTGATTTTAGTTGGACATTCAAAAGCTGCAGGGGATTGTTCATTGCATGGACTGCCTAGTATTAGGAGAATGTGCAGTGTTTACTGGAAATGGGTGTGTATTTCTTGACTGAAATTAGATTAGGCAACTTGCCTCTGTTATCTTACCATTTTTGACAATGTACATTTTACAACTTCTATTTATTTCAGTATTATTTCATGCTTATCACGGTGGTCATGCTCTCCACAAGGAAACTGAATAGAAGCAAAAGAAAAACAAATATTTGGAAAAACTGCAGCACGTTGCATGGTGTATGTCTTGACATTTCTATTTGTCAGTTTATTAAAGTTTTTAAACAATGGCGTTTGTGTTTTTTTTTTTTTTTTATATAACAGAATTGGTGCAGCATGCACAGTGATTTATGACACCACTAATATTACAGCAGTGAGCCAAATGGATACTAAACTCCAAGGAATGCATGTGCAGTACTGTAAAGTCACCTCCAACTTGGTACCATTGTCCTTGACACCTTCCCCCAACATTGTGGCTAGAGTAAAATTAGAATGCACATCTCTTTGTGTAGAATTGTTTAGCATGGTTAAAAGAAAGGCCTATGGGCCCCTGGGTGGGGGCAGGTAAAGGCATTGTTATAAATGCAGGCTGCCCACTGCAGTACGAGAGAGAAAGGAGCAGTTGATATAGACGAGGGTATAATTGATCACCAAATTGGTAAAAAAATCTAATAGAATTTAAGAAAATAAAGGGCCTGTTTGAATGTTTGATTTTTTGGGGGGTGGGATTGCATAGCAGGTTGAGTTCAAGTCTCCTTTCTCACTTTCTTCATAAGAAAAAAATAGTAAATGTTTTCCCCGAGTAAGGGGAGTACCAAAACATGTCATATTAGTTGGATACATTATCAAGGACACACATCTGTGTGTGTGTGTCATTGAAACCAGATGATATGATGTCATTGGTAGATGAAAATGTGCTCAAAACAGACCAGAAAAGCTTTTTTATCTTACGGTTAAGGGATCAAAGATCCCGATGTATAAACTGACCCAGATATTTCCTTTGAAGCCTTTACTAAAAATAATTCTGCTGAACAATTTTTCCCACCTGAGAAATACAGCCAGACTCATACAAACACAAATTTACTTGCACATACAGAACCCTACAAAAATATGAACTATCATATCAAATTATCATTATCAAAATCCATCATCTTGTCATTATGGGGAAAGGCAAATAACTCTAAAGAAACAAAACATTCCTCTTGACCCTCACAAGTCAGGGGATGGTTAAAAACAAATAAAAACAAAAGATACCACTTTCCAGTATTAGATCAATAATTAAGATGTTTAAAACCTGCCTGGTAGAGGACACAAGTCCATCTTGCCCCCACACACAGTGAGGCAGATTTGTTTGGGAGGCATATAAAAATCCAAGGGCCACGGTTGGAGATTTTTGTGTCTTGGGGACACAAAGTCAGCAAATCTACCATCAGATGTCACCTCTATGTCAATAGGCCTTTTGGAAGGCTTACCAGAAAAAAGGCTTCCATTGAGGGCAATCAACAAAAATAAGCATCTGGAATCAGATGAGCTTTTTGGCCATGGACACCAGCGGTGGGTTTGTGAGTAGGAAAATGGATGCTTATGTTGAAAAGAACATAACAATGGTGATATATGGTGGTGAATCTTTCATGTTATGGGTTGTTTTGCATCTATGATACTGGGGATCTTATTAAGGTCAATGGAATCATAAACTCAACCAAGTACCAAGACATTTTGGAACAAAAACCTGGTTCCCTCTGGCAGGAAATGGATCCCTCCGCAAATGTATCTGTCAAGACAATGATCCCAAGCATACCTCAAGATCAACAAAGTAATGGTTACTGACCAAATAGCCACCTCAGTCTGCAGACTTGAACCCGATCAAAAATTATTTGAGGTTGGAATTGAAGATATCAGTCCACAAGCACAGACCAAAGGATTTGAAGGACCTTGAAAGATTCTGTATGAATGATCAACTGTTCCCCCCAATATGTTCTCATAAAACCCTATACAAGACAACTCAGTGGTGTCATCTTTGTGAGGGGAGGGTACACAAAGTACTGAAAATGGGTGTGAATAATTGTGAATAATTTTGAACAAAAAATATTACTTGTTAAACAAAATGTTTCTCTCTGAGCACTTGTATTTGTATAAAAATATATATTTTCCCAATTTCTTTAGCCACTTACAAATTACTGGTGCACACAGTACATTATATGAGGCCTATGTGTAACACACACACACACATGTGCATATACACGCACACACAAGAGGACTAGACATTTTTGATTCTGAAACACCACAGACAGAGCTCCCAGTGCTAGTTCCTGTACAGTACACAAACACGTGATGTGTTTCGACCTGTCCCACACAGTAGTTCCTTTCATAACAGGAAACCAAGGGGAGCTTTTGGCTTTCCCTCGTACTTACACTCAAACCACACAGACAGTGAAATAACTCATTCACAGCCTGCTGCTCACAATCGTTTAAAACTCATGGCAGGGAAAATTTAGGAGCCACAATAAAGCAATGCATGTCTTATTAAGGCAGTGTGCTGGCAATATTGAAGGGATTTATTTTACAAATGTATTTCTGTAGCCCATATACAGTGAATTAATCAGACATTGCATTACAATTTATGCAATTCTGTTTAATATTGCGATTTTAGTATATATTTGCAGTACCCCTTTAAAGTCTAAAAAATGTAACCTTTTGTTGCCTTACAGCCTGAAATTAAAACATATGAATGTGTCAAGGGGAACATTGTCGAAAATCATGATGGCATACACCAAACAAGGAAAAACTGCATCAGGAAAGAGGAACAGTGGTCGCAAGTTGAAGCTCACCAACAGGGATAGATGGACACTTAACAGGATAGTTGCTTATAAGCCACAAAATAACGGCCTCAGAACCCCCATGACTCATTCTCAACAAAAACTACGTCCTGAGCTTCCTCCAGAAGCTTGTAACCAAGGCCAATGCGCAACACGCATAACCTGGTGTAATGTACACAAAACCTGGACTTCTGACCAGTAGAAGAAAGTAATATGATTCCTTATGGGCCCCACTATTCCCATATGTTCTCCAGAGAAAAGGGATTGTATTATATTTTTTTTTATATAACTGTACTGTAGTAGTGACATCCAGGAAAGTGGGTGTCCAGACAGAACATTTTGGGTGTTTTGTGGGTGTGACCGAAATTATTTGTATTAAAAATTACGACTTGATTTTAGTTGGACATTCAAAAGCTGCAGGGGATTGCTCATTGCATGGACTGCCTAGTATTAGCAGAATTTGCAGTGTTTACTGGAAATGGGTGTGTATTTCTTGACTGAAATTAGATTAGGCAACTTGCCTCTGTTATCTTCTCATTCTCAACAAAAACTGTACGTCCTGACCTTCCTCCAGAAACTTGTAACCAAGGCCAATGCGCAACACGCATAACCTGTTGTAATGTACACAAAACCTGGACTTCTGACCAGTAGAAGAAAGTAATATGGTCGGATGAGTTGTCTTTGACTCTTTTTCCTACATCTGGATGGGTTTATATTTGCATAAAGCCAAAGGACGCTTTCAGTCCACATTGCCTGTTCCCAACTGTTAAACATGGTGGTGGATCTGTCATGGCATGGGCAGCCATCTTGTGGAGTTATTGGGTCCAATTTCTACTCTGCATGGTAGAATTATGGCCAAGGAATACAAAGCCATTTTCGGTGGCCAGGTATAATATATGGTGCAAACATTGTTTCCTGAAGATGTTCTCATACCCCTAACCCTAAGCCTTGATGTAGGTACAGATGTAAGTGAAGAAAAACGCGTGCTTACAAAACAGATACACAGCAACTGAGTATATTCCACCAGCGTAATTACACAGGTAAGGGCTACTTCATACATAATCAGATGGTAAACATTCAGGTGATCTGTTTACATGTTTTTCTTTATTTAGCAGTTATTCTGTGTACTGGAATAAGAAACTAAAAACACCACAAGGGGGAGACAGTACACTACACAAAATGAGGAATGGATCAGCAGTGTCCTGCCAATTCAGATTTATTTGCCTATTTATGTAGGAAAACCCATTCATACATTTTCATTTGATGTTGATGATCACACAGATGGATTTGGAATGCAATAGTTTCTGAATTATTTTCTGATATCTAGTGAACCTTGTGTCTGTTTCAGCTCTTTCAGCATGCTGTACTTTCAAACATGTTCACATAAAGCATGGCTTGGCTTTTTAATCACAAAAATTCTACTAATTTGTATCAATGAATATTTTTCCTATTTGGTAGATTAAAGTCAGGCCACAGGCACCCACAGGCACCTAACCAACCAGAAGACTCATTCTTGTGTGACAAGGCCCAACCCTATTTTTCCCCCCTTTTTTTCTCCTAGTTTGGAATTATCAATCATATTCTCAAGCCGCACTCGCTGTGACCCCCACTGTCAATTCAGGAGATCACTGACAGGCGCATGCTCTTCTCCGATGATGTCGTTATGACAGCCGCCACTTCCTTTCACACATGACACATCACATGCAGATTTATACAGGCAAACTGTTGCCGCCTGATTGGCCAACAGGGGTTGCTGGTATGTGACAAGACATGGTCATCCCCGCTGACTGAATCCCTCCCTTGCTGGGGGACATCATCACCGCCAATTATGCGACACGCTATGGGGTTGCTGGCCACAGTCGGCACTGACTTGGTTCTGGATTCGATACCAGGCCTATCCACACACTAGAACAGTGGCATAACAGGGTGACCCTATGACCAGTTGTGTGGCCAGTTGACACTATGGCCAGTTGTGTGTTGCCCCACATTCGACACAAGCATGGTCAGGATTCACCATGGGATGCTTCACTGCACCTGATATGGTGCAAAAAATATGCTTTGTCCCCCTTTTCACCCCAATTTTGAATGCCCAATTGTGTTCTTAATCTGCTGTCACTGCAACCTCCACTGTTAACTGTTAGAGAGAGTAACAAGCGCTCTCCTATGAAACGTGATGTCAGCCACTGCTTCTTTTCACACCACAGTTGGAGTCTGAGGAAGACGCTTCATGTGCAGCTTTATACTGCCAGACTGTGGGTGCCCGATTGATCAGTGGGGGTCGTTGGTGAGCATCGAGGCACGGACAACCCAGCCCTCCTTTCCTGGAGTTCCATGCTCCCACCAATTATGCGTTTCCCTGCGGGGCTGCTGGCCATAGTCGGCACTGGTATGGTCTGGATTCCATACCAGACCATGGCCTGGCTAGTGCTGTAGCTGGCCCTGCTACCCAGGAGGCCACCACTGCCATTTTGCCAAGACATTAAAATCAGGTTTTTTTAATTTATGGAATAGAGAAAATTACCAGTTTCACACAAAACAGCTTTCACACAAAACAGATATCTGCATACTTACAATATCAGTAGAATGACCCTTGTCAGAAATTTTGTACACTAATCTGATTACATTATCTATGATGGTTCTTGATCTGCATAAATGCAGCCAAAGCAGAAATCTATTTATGGGGGTTTCTGTTTGCCTCAGGCTTAAGTGATGTGATTATTACTGAGGAGGAGCTGTGCTGAAAGGGAATACTGGCAGTTGGGAACAGTTTGTAGTTTTGGGGCAAGATGTGAATGGCTTGGCTGTAGGGAAAAGGTCAGTGTGCAAAAAATGTACATACTCTGCTATCGGGGGTGGGGTGTATTTCCCTGCTTTCTTTTAGGATTCACTCAGACAGCAGCCCTGTCATCTCCTACCTCTCCTACCTCACACTCTGGCTTTGAGACCATCCCCTGTGTAACACTATGATCCAAATCTATGTGACACATTTGAGTGGAGTAGGAATTAGTGCAGCATTTCTCAACTAATCATAACCCCCCCCAATCTCCTCCAATGCACTCACCTACAAGACCTGTTTTCTTGAATTCCAGAAGATTCCAGAATCATTTTCTAAATTCCAGAATAAAAACATCAGAGTCTATCTAACTCTATGTTCAGAGTTAGAAGATACTTTTTATGATTGTTCCCTCATATACAGTAAAATGGAATGCATGACCGCCAGTGACAAAGGCAAAGTCTCCCCCGAGATAGCACTCGCCAAGCCGTCGACCGTAACTCCGGTACTCCACAGCCACTCCTATATGCAGCAAACTCATGTCGGCTTCCCTTTCCCCTCCCTGGGGCGGACAGACAATTGCCGCCCCCTAGTGGCACTCCCGGCCAGAGCCGACTCTGGACAGTGGCGCAAATTTGAATTCTAATAAAAATGACAAAATGACAAAATGGAAAAACTGCTTACCAGTTCAAGTGCGGTTACGCAATGTTTTAATTTCATAATTCAATAATGATTATTAACATTAAGCACATTAACATAAAAATATTTGGATAATGATCTGTGGAAGCTAAAAGGCATAATGTTGTGTGCTGTTTCCCATGATATCATGTATTAGGGAATTTTGTACTCACGCAGAACAAACCTCATTGTGGTTGATTTCCACGACAGAACGAAACAGCATTTGATGAATGTCATACTGTAGCAAAATAAATACATTGCAATTTATTTAGTCCTTTTCATTTTACATACAGTTCTTGTAACAGCAGATGGCATAATTTGCCTTTTGGCATAACACGTCTGGTGATACTTCTGCTGCCCAAAGAAAATAACTGACTCTCTCAATGAGAAACACATGAAATGCCCTTCATACAGAATCTGAAGGCTACCCAGGGCTTTTACAGGTATGTTTAAGCCTTTGACCCATTATTCAAGTGAAACCTGCAACGCAATACACAACTTTTGAGTTTACAAGCTCACCTGAAATCATGCAAATTTTCAGTTTTATAGCCAGCCAATAAAAGCATCACGTTGCCCTTAAATTATACATAATTTATACGTAAAATAAACATTTTACTAAATGAATCCAATTGCTGTGGTTCAATTTAACATTTTATTTATTGAATAATGTATTCAAAACTTTGCATCTTTTAAATAAGAATCTGATTCCCATAACACACTCTATTGTAACAAGTTATAATTATATAATTGCAATGAATAATTTTGATCATTAACCAACCTTATGGCATTTTTGATATGCTGCATTGTTATGCTTTGCCCATACAACACCATACAATGCATTATGAAGACTGAGACATAATATGCAGTTCTGTCCTTGGATATTGTTAATTAACAGCTGATAACTTGCTTCCTTCCTGATATCAGTTGCCAAAGGCCCTCTATGCTCTGTGACAATAGAAGCTTTATCACTTCTAATTGATCTTTATACTCTGATTCGTTTAAGGAATGGAGCCCCAGCTGTATTGGAAATATAATAATATCTCTATTCAGGATGATAATGGGGCTTCTTGAGAGCATGAAAAAAAGTCTAATATTCACATTAAATTTAAATTTTGGATATCTCCAAACTCCATCAAAGTAAAGAGTAATCTTAAAATCTGTCAGACTGTCAATGTAACAGATAAAGACTCCCCTTTGGCATCAACATACTGTATCGCAGCTGATATTAAGTATTTCGCTTGTAACAGCTCAGAATGAACGAATGAGCTGAAAAACATATCTCTATGACTCCTGAATGGTTCAGGCAGTAAAGATGCTTGCCAAGATCACAGGCTGAGCCCTATAGCCCAGACGTCACTCCTATGAGTCTAGTGGATAGTGGAAAGCCAATATAGTCACTTAATAGTGTGTTAGGCCACTAAAATTTTTGATTGAACTGGCTGCTCTTGCCCCAGGTCGAAATGTGCTATTAGTTGTTCTATGGTTTCTTGTCTGTTTTGCCTTGCACTTTGAAAAAATGCTTGGATCACAATACTGGATTATGCCCTTCTGCCCTTTGCTGATGATGTCTTTCCATTGGAGTTCCATGCTTACGTCACCTTGGACACTGTTGCTTGTGAAACTAGCAAATGGACTATCTTGGTCACTTAAGCTCCCAGCAAATGCGCCTCTGCAATCACCCCTCTTTCAATATTTATTTATTTTTATTTATGAATTTTTGAAAAAAGAACAACAACACTGTCCATGAGATTTTCAGTGCTAGCTAGCTAACCGTAAATATTATATTACTAGAAAGCTAGGTAGTGTGCTATTGCTAATGAAAGTTAGCTAGTTAATGAGGCAGTCAAGTGAGGTTAATAATAATATAATAATAATAATAATAATATGCCATTTAGCAGACGCTTTTATCTAAAGCGACTTACAGTAGTGAATGCAAACATTTTTCAGTATATGTGGTCCCAGTGGGAATTGAACCCACAACCAAAGCGTTGCCAACGCCGTGCTCTACCTACTGAGCCACACAGAACCACAATGATTGAATATGTCACTGGCGAGGTAGCTACATTTCAGTTAGTTAGTTTTGTTGTAAGTGAACTGCCAATGAAACGCTGTGTAGCTAGGTTTCTAGCCAGGTGTATGAATAAAACAACGCTTAACTAGTCATCCTGGCTATCACAGCCACACAAAACATATGATGCAGGGTTTACACTTGTAATGATGCAAAATCATTTTAGAAATATATTTTTGTTGGATGCAAGTTGATAAAGTTAAATCCCTATAAGAAATAGCCACTGCGGCCGGGGTTCAAGTCCACCAGGTCGCGCCAGTTTTGGCTCTGGCCAGGAGTGCCACTAGGGGGCGGCAATTTGCTGTCTGCCCCAGGGTGGGGAGAGGGAAGCTGTTACAAGCTTGCTGCATGCTACATAAGAGTGGCCCTGTGTGCATACCGGAGTTACGGTGATGGCTTGGTGGGTTTTGGCTCAGAAGAGGCGTTGCTCTGTGCATGTGACTGCTTCAGGACTACGGCAGCGAGCTCTTAGTATGAGGGAGGGGAGGGGATAATTGACATGAAAAAGAGGGTATAATTGGCTACTAAATTGGGAGATAATGGGGGGAAAAACAGCAGAAAGAGAAAATAAGAAAAAAAGAAATAATATTTTAATCTTCTGGTGTTTATGAGATATCAAGCAAGCCAGAAAAAATAGTGTATATTAAGTTTCAGTTCTATTGACTAAAATGGCATCACGTGCACATCATTTTATGTAGAAAAAGAAAAAGAAAGAATTCCCTGTGTGTCATGCAATTGGTGACTACTGATGGCGTTGTTGGTATTAATTCTGAACAGATGATGTTATTGATTGAAGTAGATATTGGCCAATGGGGAGAGTTAATAAGTTGAGGGCCTTGAGCATTTCTGATGATGTAATCAACAGGAATATTAGGAAGGTAAAGAAGCAGAAGATGAAGAAGAAACAGAATAAGATAAGAAACAAACAAAAAATAACCAAGGTCTGGCGCTTTATTGTGCTACCGCATAGGTATGGGATATGCCCCGCTAACCCGTTACTCGGCAGATGGCATTTATCTTTAGTGTCATATAGACACTGCAGCCTTACAATCCTTCTTCTAGTCAGCTTAATAATAAATGGAATATGCTGGGCTTAATCATATCCAGCAACTCTGAAAGGATAACCTTTCATGTTGAAAAGTTACAAGATTTTTTTTCTTTTTTGTGTGAATCCAAAATTTGACACAAACCAGCATTCGAGCATGTGATGAAGCATTCAATTTACCATGGATAAACCATGAATAAACCATGAATAATAAGAATCCCTGGAGTGTGCTGAGCTTATACCAAAATACAATATGTACGGTAAATACAAAAGTGGTTATGAAAAAAATAAGTAGTTGCTTTTAATGCAATGTATATAAATATATAAATATGATAGGTAATACTATGAATGTATATATATGCATTGGAATGTAAAATTTAAATTGTCTAACCCAGGGTTCACTCCTGTCTCCACCCAGCTTTGCCATCTCTGCTTAAGTCACATATATTCACTTGCTGTCAGTCATAAAAATTATTTAATTTATCTTTTCAAGGCTAGCCTGGGCTAGTCTGAAAAGGTCACGGCACCAGAATTGGCCCCAGGGCCATAGTTTAACGATGCCTGATTGATGTTGTAAAATCCCTGGGACCTAAAGTATCTGCTGTAGGGTTAAATTTAAGAAAAGTCTCAATAACCTTTGTCAGCATTAACTCTCTAAATACATTAGCTCCCAAAAAAACCTGCGTCATCCCGCAACTGTATATGAACACTCAATATCTGGCTGTTGCTAACTAAGTCTATGAGTTTGTGTACCCAGCGTAATTAAATAAGTATAATAATCTTGTTGGGTACTTCGAGCACAACAAGAAATTTGAGACGAGTCGATCCATGGATGGTCTGTAAGTATAACCTTAAGTCATTTTCATCGATCTTGAAATTGATTAAAATGTGCTATGACAGGACAGATGAGATGTTGTCTCAATGTGTAAGTCCTTTGATACCCAATTGCCCAACAAATTAGTACAAGATTGGTGTGCTCTAATGACTGTCTTTTTGAGTTAATCTAAATGGGGAGGATGACAAAGATGCCTATTGCTTTGCTGAGTGGCCAATGGGCTCGCTGTGCATAATTATTGCCCTGCCTCTTTTAATCTCATTAAGCAACAAAATGATAACAGCTGTAGGCCGTTTGTACAGCATTAATTAAATAATGACATTTCAGATGCATTTCCTAGGAGAACACTGGCTCAATGGAGTCTTCATTAACCCTGTTCAAAGGTACAAGGAATTTGATGTGTTCATTCCGATGCACTAGCGTTCACATACTCCTGGAAGGCACACTGTTTGTTTTTTTCTTTCCAGTAAAACCTCCCCTGATACTGCATTAACAGTATAGCCCTGACACCGAAATCCCTGCCGCACCACAATGTGTGTTTTTCTGGATGACAGCTTAGAGGAGTTTTGCAGAATAATGTATTAGTAAATATTTTTATAATTCAAATGATCTAATATAGATATATTATCTTTGAGCATTCACCTTCTCATTAAATATAAAAAAAAATATTTCTTGACTTCAAAGTTATTGAGTTCAATCAAGCAATAAATATCAAACAGATCTTGATGGAAATACACAGGGAATGTAAATTGTAGTAAGTTTTAGGCACCTTAATGGTGAGAGATGGGTCAGTTTCTTTTATATTTTATGGGAAAAGACAGTGTTACTAAATGTTACTTCTTTTTTGAATTCCAATGGCAAACTTATACACAAGACCTCCCAATCACTAGACATTTTACCCCTTCATTGCACCCCAGTTGCAAGTTCCCTTTTTATTTATTTTATTTTACCCAGTTTTTCTCCCAATTTGGTAGCCAATGAATGTACTCCCACTGTGCTTAGTTCAATCCCCTCCCTCATAGTTCGCTGCCGTAGTCCTGTGACCGGCAGTGACAATGGCGAAGCACTGTCTCCTCCGAGACAGCACTCATTGTGCCGTCAACTGTAATTCCGGTACCCCAGAACCACTCCTGTGCGCAGCTAACTGTGTGTGTCGGCTTCCCTCCCCTCTCCATGGGGCGGACAGTCAATTGCCGCCCGATGGCACTCCCGGCCAGAGCCGACTCTGGCGCAACGGGGAATCGAACCCTGGTCGCCGTGGCCAGCGTCAGACGTTGAAACCACTAGACCATAGCTAGCTTGTCAGAATACTTCAATAATAATAAAGAATAAAGGGACACCATTTTATCCTACAAAACTATACAATTATTTGTGGCATTTGACCCTCTGGAAAAACATTTTCAGTATGGGAATTGACAGGCACTAGGAACCACCCATGTGATGAGATAAAGTGCACACCCACTCACGTGCACTCCCCCCTTATTTACATCCATCAGATGTTTTTTGCATCAATGTTAATTGATTTCCCTCATCAGATATGGTTAACCCTACAGACAAAGAATATGTTTTATGTCTATTAAAACTTCAATTAAAACTTAAAACGGAAACACAAGGAATTCTCAGTTTAGTAACTGTATCAGATTAGTCAACATTTCATGGGCCCCCTTGCAGATCACAGCACACTCACTCAAAGCTGATGGAACAGTGTTCCTGTAGAACATTTACCATTCAATGTCCTTTATGTTAGACAGGGTGAAATGTGTTTCTGTGTTGATTGCAGTTAAAAACAGTACTGCTTTTCTTTACTTGCTTTGTCATTTTTATTTTGCTGCTGAGATACAGTTGAGACCCCATATCCACTTCAAGACTTCCCTTATTCAGACCCACACAAGGCATGTCACCACTGAACTGAGCAGCAGCCATGTTATATTCCCAAACCCGTGGCTGTTTTCCTCCTATATTCCACTGTATTTAACTGATAACACTGTAATCTTAATGTCTTTTTAGATGAGCTTAGATCTACAGAAACGATAAAGCAGATTTGGTCTGAATGTTCATTTTTGGCTGCCATTACAGGACCAAGGTGATTTTCCTGACTAATGCTGGAGTTATTTTGGGTGAATTTATCATTTCTTGAAGAGCAAATTGTAGACATGACACATGTCTAATGTATTTTGATTACAGTTTTATAACTTCAATATGTCCCATTAGGAACCTCTGTCTAAAGAGCAGCACAGTTTGAACACATCTCTAGCTTCTAATATACTCTGTGATTATGTTGCCTTTTTCTTGACCTTTGTTTTATGTGCTGTAACTTGCATTATTTCTGTGCAATGAACTGTGTTAATAGTGCTGTATTAAATGAGGTGAGTATCTGACATGACTTACACACAGAAAGAGAGCCCTGCAGTCGGAGACAGCAGTAAAAAAATGCATTGGCAATTCACACAACAAGGTTCACGTTATCAGCAGGACTAGGTGACCGCTAAAGAGAAGGATCCTTGGAGTGTTGTGACTTCATACCCTTTGGTGGTGAAATTGGCAAATGAAAGAAAAATAAGTGTGGTATTACACCACCTGAAAGCTTTCAGCCCAGCGAAGCGAGTGATATTAAATGGTACAGGATCCGTACTCAAGGCAGAAAATGTGAAAATGAATTAAATGCAGAAAACGATTACATTTCTTGCCAGAAATATAGATATAGAAAATTAACAATTGGGTGAGAGAGGGCTGAGGGATAGGCACTTATTATATTTTCAGCACCACATAACAGTTATGCACTGTCAAAAACAGGCCTCGCTTCCAGTAGGACAGATTTATGACTGCTGCTGTATTTATTGACTTTGTTGATAAAATCGGTGCAAAATTGCATAGTGTGTGTTGCAGGTAATTAGCTACTTACACTCTGTCCTGTAAGAATTCAGTGTAGGCCTCTCATTAGGTGGTTGGTGCACCTACCAAGGCCGCAGGCTGAACTGTAACACCACCTAACACTGCTGTATACTGCAGGGCTCATACAGGGACACAGAGGTTACTATATTGTAACTGTCACTACTTTTCCTCTCATTGGCTATATTGGGTAAGATGTGTTCCTATTGTGAGTGAGTGATTTGGAGGATTATGTGCAGATGTGGGCGCGGGGAGCTGAGGCTTGTCGCTCTTTTCTGTGGTCTCTAATGACTGGGGGGCTGAAAATACTGAGGCTTACTGTGGTCTTTGTGCGCAAGGCATAGTTCAAACGGTGAAGGGAGGAGGATCAGGCCAGCTATACCACTCCAAACTCCCATCAGCAACCCCTGTCAATGAACAAATTAGTGGCATATGAGTAGTGCCTGCTCAAGATTTTCTGCACTTGCTATTGTAGATCAGCACAAACTCAATGAACCTTTCCAAATGGCCACTGCCAACACAAATTGGACATTTTTTAGTGATACGCACTTTGGGAGTTGAAAATTAATCAAATTTAAAACAATTTCTCTCATGCTTTCGGTTTACTGTCTATTGCATTAATATTGATGCTTTTTTCTGGATGCACATGTTTTCTTGATAAATATTGATGTACAGCATAGGCATTAGTAATGGGGGCACAGGGGGTACACGTCCTACCTAAAGATTGAAAGCACTCAATCCGTCCCTCCCAATGAATCAGATTTTTTTTGTAAGAATTTTTTTTAGGTAGTACTGGCACTTACTATTTTGCCATAACATTAGATCAATTATTTTCTACCCAGAACAGAGCGCTATTCATTTTACATTTACATATTCTATATTATATGTGTATGTGTATATTATATGCATTTTATATGGTTTGTAGAATTTGTAAAATATCAGAGGCAACAGTTAGTTACCTTTAGCCATTGCAGCTAGCTAGCTAGAAAGGCACAGAGCTCATGAAATGTGTTGATTCAGTGTGAACTGCGCTTACAGTTTGTGTCTGCCTTATATTGTTTCAGATTATTAAAGATTGTGAATACCCCCTGACCCCCACCCCGTCCCCCTGTTATTTCAAGCCACCTGTTGTTGTGTGTCATGTGTACCATACCTGTGCTAGTTAGCTAACTTAGTTGCTTCAACCAACACATGTTGAGTAAGGTAATGTTAGCTAATAGTCAGTAGCTAAATTAATTTATTTAAAAAAAATTCTGTTGGGTCCAGCTAACATAAAAAGAAAAGCTGACATTAGAACCTTCTTCAAAAGTCAGGGGCAGAAAAAAATGTAATAAAATCCCACTAAAATAAATCTGCAATTACATTAATTCTATCTCAATCTTAGGGAACTGTATTGTAACCTGCCATGGCTTCCTGTTTCACTGGGGTAACACACATGTAAAGGATTTTTGACCTTCACAATTCAGGAGATGTTTATAAAAAAATAAAAAAATAAAGATACCACTTTTCACCTTTTAGGTCAATAATTAAGAAGTTTAAAACCACTGGAACAGCAAGTGCATCTTGGGGACGCAATATCTCCAAATCTACCATTGCACTCCGGGCAAGTGCCTTTACCCGTTTAGCCACCCTGGGGCCCAAAGATCCCCCCAATATGTTCACCAATCTCATAAAACACTATAACATAACACATAACATGACCCAGTAGTTTTATCCTTGCAAGTAGTACTGAAACAGGGGTGTGAATAATTGTGATATATATCTTTATGGGGGAAAAATACTACTTGTTAAACAAAATGTTTTTCTCTGAGCAATTTCATTAGTATAAAAGAATACAATTTTCAATTTTTTTGAGCATATAATATAGTTCATTACCTGTATCGTTTATTTTATACAGCTTTCTTTGCTCATATTTTAGAGGGAACTGCATGCCACACTTTAGACTGACCTGAAATTATCATTTGTGTGCAGTTGTTTTTTATGTGCCTTTTTTCAGTGGTTGGTTTTTAAGCTTCCTGTCATCCTTTATTAATGTAGACCTCTCTCTGTGGTCTTATGCCAAGGAAAATGTCCTCTGTGTGGTTTCCATCTGTGTCAGAAGGGCAAACTCTGAAAGCCTGATTTTTCTTTTGGAGTGGAAAGAAATATATAACATAATAAATATGATAAATATATTTCATTATTAAAAGTAGTTTTCTTTTTTTCCATTTCTTTTTATAACTTTAGTCAAATTATACTTTCGCTCCAAAGAATTAAAGAAACAAAAACTTTGGACCAGCAATTCATTTTAATAGCTGGAAAGAACACGTGACTGTCCCACGAGGGCTGCAGACAGAAGCACAATATGCACATGGAGGCTAGAGTGAATTAGGTGACAGAGAAGAGAGCAGCCCGTATGATGGATCGTAGTTGTCCCGCCTTCTCAGTGCTTGGAAGATGATGAGGTCACAAAAGGTTATCCCTTTGTGGTTTAATGTCTTAGCAGTGGATTAATGGGGTTGACTGGCTTCATCAACAGGGACTCCAAGCAGAGTCATTCATCATTAATGTGTCAGCCACCATCATCACCGTTCCCCTGGAACCTGACATTTTAAATAGGTGCCCAGAAGAGCTCTCAACTTTGACAGCTGTTGGTCTTTATTGCCATCACATTTATGTCTGCATATTGTGCACAAATGCTCATTTTGGGTTTTCTCTCGTTAAACACAAACACCCAAATGCATTACAAATGTTGGCATCTTCTGTAAAAGGCTCTAAACACTGGAATTTACTACCAACTATAAAGATATCAGCAAACTCAAAACTTCAGGGCATGGAAACAAAAAATGAAGGACATGTCTAAATGATACAGGACAGACTAAAGGAAAGTACTGTCCAGTGTTTCGGTACAACATGTATTCCAGTTAAGAACATTCTTTTTTATTAGTTCCAAATAAATTATGCTTCTATTCCCTGCACACAACTGCACAGCATACAAGGAAACATCAACAAAGGGGAGTCCAAACCACTGTTCCATAAGACCTAGGTCTTGTGACACACCAATACCAATTACACACAGCACTCCCCAAGCCACCTCGCTGTATACAAGGCATCACTCTCCAGAGATTCAAAACACAATTTTAGTGGTAAGATTAAATGTGTGCCTGTCATAGGCATCAACCAGAAGCCTTCCAACCAAGTCACAGATACTTCTAGCCAGAGATGCTATGTCCACTCCTGCCAGAAGATTAATTGTTCCATTAATTGATTAATTCTTACCAACTACTGAGTGATATTATTGTTTTAAAACATCCATCACATAATGAAACATATATAGCAAATTGATAGCATCATCAATAACAATAATATTAACCCGACCAAGATCATCAAATATGATTATATATTATCAGTACTATGCATGTTAAAAAAACAAGATATTGAGTTGGACATGGATTGAATATCTCTGACATACAGTATCTATATATTTCTAATCATTTGAGATGATGAAATAGTATTTCCATTTTATAAAGATCTCCTTGCTGTATGGATGTAGAAATTGATTTTATTCGTGCTTTGCAAGGTCTCATACAGGCCTGCATATATAATGCAGAATCAATAGCAGGACAGCTGAGGTGACTCGATTATACTTGCATTTTTCAAATACTCCTGGAGTTGACACTTTCAGATCAGCATGGAATAAATGAACAGAAATGAATTATTGACACAGACATATTGGAGGGGGTGGGTGGGTGGGGGGAAACTCACCTGAGCATTTTGAATTTGTGCTGTATTGTTTTACTGGCATGCAGTTGGATTCTAAAACTTTTCCTGGAGCATATTTCCCGATTTTATTACTGACATTCATCATATGTCATATAGGGGGCATGGAAAGAATGAGTTTTCAGGCTGCAGTTGTACCCTGAGGTGAACTTCCAAGCACCTGAGTCATCAGCAGTGAGGGGAATGAGCTATTCATTATTGGAGCAGCACCTGTTTGGGGTTGACAAATAAAAAGGCAATCTTCCCGTGTAAGCCTTTCCGATGGCGAAGAAACCCAAGGGCCTTTTCCGATCTGAAGGGGATTTAATTGGGTGCGTTTTTTCCTGTGCAGTGTGACTGCGGCTACAGTTGACATGGCATATATAACTCAGCATTAGCCCTAGTTCATTGGTGATAACAGGAGCCCATTTGAGATTAAATTCTGAAGGGAACCATTGAAAGTCTGGGATGACAAGTGCTTTGGCTCAGATGTGCTCTGTATTCAGTACTAACGCACATACTGCAGCACAGTACTGCCTTAAGTGGTACATAGTAGGTACATCATTTCTTGTGAGGTTCAGGAAAACCATGGATAATTTATATGATCTCTGTATCTGAAAGTTGTGGAAAAAGGAGATATTGAGCATTTGTCATTCTTCACTGCCTTATATAACGCACTTTGTAGCACATAGAAATTCTCATCCATAATTTATTGTTTGATCTCAAATTTTTCAACACTCAGAAGCATCCACATGTTTTGATGTTATTGTGGGAATTAATTAAATCCAGTTGGATTGTTGGGAAAGCAGTTGTAGTACCTTCTACAGCTGTATTTAGAATGTGAAGTGAATTTTTAAATACACATTCACCGTGAACAGGCTTCATACCATTTACTCAGTACATTAGTGGTGCATTTTTCTTCTTGTTATCTCTATGTGATAGTACCATGGTGCACACAACATAAACCCGTCATGCAACACCTTTTGTGAGAGATGTTTATCATTAATATCAAGACTCACTCAAACCAAATGCAAATAACATATAACTGTTTCTTTTAATTGTGATATACACTCAGTGGCCACTATATTAGGTACACCTGTATACCTGCTCATTAATGCAACTATCTAATCAGCCAATCATGTGGCAGCAACTCAATGCATAAAAGTATGCAGACATGGTCAAGAGGTTCAGTTGTTGTTCAAACCAAAAATCTGAATGGGGAAGAAATGTGATATAAGTGACTTTGACCGTGGAATGATTGTTGGTGCCAGACGGGGTGATGTCTCTAGATTTTACATGGTTGGAAAAATTAAAAAACATCCAGTGAGCGGCAGTTCTGTGGGCAAAAATGCCTTTTTAATGAGAGAGGTCAGAGGAGAATGGCCAGACTGGCTCAAGCTGACAGGAAGGCGACAGTAACTTAAATAACCATGCGTTACAACAAAGGTATGCAGAAGAGCATCTCTGAATGCACAACACGTCGCACCTTGAAGTGGATGGGCCACAGCAGCAGAAGACCACACCGGGTTCCACTCCTGTCAGCTAAGAACAGGAAAGTGAGGCTACAGTGGGCACAGGCTCACCAAAACTGGACAGTTGAAGATTGAAAAAACGTTGCCTGGTCTGACGAATCTCGATTTCTACTGCGACATGCAGATGGTAGGGTCAGAATTTGACATAAACAACATGAATGCATGCATCCATCCTGCCTTGTGCCAACAGTTCAGGCTGGTGGTGGCGTGGTGTAATGGTGTGGGGAATGTTTTCTTGGCACACATTAGGCCCCGTAATACCAATTCAACATTGTTTAAATGCCACAGCCCACCTGAGTCTTGTTGCTGACCATGTGCATCCCTTTATGGCCACAGTCTACCCATCTTCTTATGGCTACTTCCAGCAGGATAATGTACCATGTCACAAAGCACACGTCATCTCAATCTGGTTCCACGAACATGACAATGAGTTCAGTGTACTCCAATGGCCTCCACAGTCACCAGATCTCAGTCCAATAGAGCACCTTGTGCTGGATGTGGTGGAACGGGAGGTTCTGACAAATCTGCAGTAACTGCGTGATGCTATCATGTCAACATGGACCAGAATCTCTGAGGAATGTTTCCAGCACCTTGTTGAATCCATGGCATGAAAAATTCAGGCTGTTCTGGGGGCAAATGGGGGTCCTACCTAGTACTAGAAAGGTGTACCTAATAAAGTGGCCACTGAGTGTATATTATCATAACTTCTGAAATATTTGGAACAATGCATCCAATCAGATTCCCCTTAATTATTAGAATGATATCTATCTGCCCACCACTTTGACTACCTTATTTCACCTCCATTTTGTACCCTATCCTGCAGACTTTTCTTTGCATATAGTAAATAACCAATTATCTAATGCAAATGCAAAGTATTTTCTCAGTATAAAGTATTTCTAAAGTCATGACATTCAGAAATCAAACTGCTCCGGGCACTCGTATCTTCAGCTTGTGGACTTCAAATATATATTTCATTGAATTTTACAGTTGTGAATGAATGCACAGTCATATCCAATTTCAGTATAAAAAATGTCATATAATTTTTATCCTCAGGCATCACTCCGGACTTTAATTTATTTTCACACTGTCTCCTTTCAGTTGTTTGTCCTCATAGTCGTGTATTTCTTTTTTTTCTGTTGTTTATTCTCAACCTAAAAGACTACTGCATCTATACATTTTGTTGTGCAATTTTGGTTGCATTCACTTGTGCAAGAAACACAGTTTGTATTCAGCTGGACAGCTACGGATATAAGGTTCAAGTAAAGAACTAAAGAACTAAAGAAACCAAATCTTGATCCTGTTAATCTGAAGAACTATAGGCTCATTTCAGATCTTCCCTTTTTGTCAAAATGTTTTGAGAAATCTGTAGCTCAACAATTAACTGCTTTCCTAAAAACGAATAATCTGTATGAAACACTACAATCAGGTTTTAGACCAAACCATAGCACTGAGATGGCACTTATTAAAGTTGTAAATTACTTCCTGTTAGCATCGGATACTGGTTGTGTTTCTATTCTAGTGCTCCTTGACATAAGTGCTGCTTTTGACACTATTGACCACCAGATTCTCCTTCACAGGCTAGAAAACCAGTGGACGGGCACTCTCATGGTTTAAATCATACTTATCAGACAGGTTTCAATTTGTGCAATTAGATCAAGAGTTCTCTGACTACTCTCAGATTAAATATGGTATTCCACAAGGCTCAGTTCTGGGACCATTACTGTTCTCATTATACTTGCTACCACTCGGTAATGTTATTCGTAAACATGGTGTGAATTTCCATTGCTATGCAGATGATACACAGCTGTACATATCAATGAAACCAGGTGAAATACTTCAACTCACTCAATTAGAGGCGTGTATCTCTGATATGAAGAATTGGATGACAGTACATTTCCTGCTTTTGAATTCAGATAAAACAGAGATGATGGTGTTGGGCCCCCAAAAATTAAGGAACAAGTTGGATCTGCAGTTAAATGCAGGTGATTGCATAGTTGCATCAAGTCTAATGGTCAAGAACCTTGGTTTTATTATTGATCAGGATCTTACATTTGACACTCATATTAAAAACACTTCCAGAGTAGCCTTCTTTCACCTAAGAAACATAGCTAAAATTAGGCACATTCTGTCATTAGAAGATGCAAAAACCTTGATGCATGCTTTTGTCACATCGAGGCTAGACTATTGTAATGCCTTATTATCTGGCTCCTCTAGTAGCTCTCTTAAGAGTCTTCAACTAGTACAGAATACAGCAGCACGTATTTTGACTAGATCCAAGAAGTATGAGCATATTACTCCTGTGTTAGCATCACTACATTGGCTTCCTGTTAAATATCATGCTGATTATAAAGTACTGTTGCTAACTTTTAAAGCAGTGAACGGACTTGTACCTATATATCTGACTGAAATGATTGCCCCTTATAAGCCGACACGACTGCTTCGTTCACAAGAAGCCGGCCATCTATTACTCCCTAGAATTTTGAAAAGCACAGCTGGTGGTAGAGCCTTCTCTTTTAGAGCTCCTCTGCTGTGGAACGGTTTACCAAAGCATGTTAGGGATTCGGACACAGTTTACATTTTTAAGTCGAGATTAGAAACATATCTTTTCAGCCTAGCCTACTGCCAAACATAGTCTAGGTGGAGAGATGGAGAAGGCTGTGCCCTAGTGTCTTATGTAGTGAGAAACTTTCCATACTTTATCCTTGATCGGGTGTGGATGGTTTGGAACTCTCTCGGCTGCATGTATTCTCTGTCCCTCTCCTAATAGGTATGCTGCCATATCTTACACCTGTCGGGGGTATCTGTATATTTCCTATGCTTGTGCTTCCATGCTCTTACATAATGCTACTGGCTATAGCACTGCTTTTTTTCTGACTGCTGTTCTCTTCTCTACCTCGGCCTCTGACTCGGGGGAACCTGCCCCCGAGCCCTAGATCCTGCGAGAAGTGTGAGCTGCCCCCATCAACCCTCACCCCCACGCCTACCCCAGTTCCTGGATCTGGACCCCCTTCACATGGATTAGCTGCCCCCCACTGACTACCTAACTCAGGAGGCGCAAAGCCATTCAGCCCTGAGTCACCTTGGACTGACCATGATATGGTCTTTTTTGGACACACCCTGTGCTGGCCAGAGGATGGGCTCCCCCCCTTTTAGTCCGGTTCCTCCCACGGTTTCTCCCTATCAAGGGAGTTTTTCCTTGCCACTGTTGCCTTTAGGCTTGCTTTTGGGGGGGTCTAGGCCTGGGTTCCCCCTCTGTTAAGCGTTTTGTGACAATTCAATTGTGAAAAGCGCTATACAAATAAAATTGATTTGAGGTATTGTCATCTTATTGAAAAACCTCAAGTTTGGAGCATAAAGTGTGCGCTCCCTTGGCTGTGATTTAGCATATGCAATAGGCATATTTTAAATATGATTTGACATGACACTGAATATTAAAAAAATCTGATCGTAGATCTGCAGTTAGGGCCAGTTTAATGGCAGAAGCACATGTCACCTAACCAACACACATTAATCAAAGCGCTGTCTGGCTGGTGTGTAAATAATGTTTCAACTCGGGCTCATGGATTGAGAAACGCTGCTCTCCAGTACCCAGACTGTCATTTCAGCATATCTGGATATTATATTGTGAATAGGTGCAGAAATATCTGTGTAGTTTTTATGATGCAGTTCGTAAGATGATGGCAATACTGAAATTAAATAAATAAATGATTTGTCAAACTTAAAACATTGTCTTTATTGCTCTGATCATCCCTCATTAATAATACATTAATATGACATTTCCACATGTTAATCAGTCTGAGACAACTGGGTGGGTGGTATAATGTACATAGCAATATTGTTATCCCGCTGGGCAGACACTGCATGGGGCCAACATCTTGAAATGTCCTCTTGTGTAGGTGGATGAGTCTTTGTCCATGGTAAGTTAGTGGCAACTTTTGGGAACAGTGGGAACTCTGACTGGCATCCTGGCCTCCTGAGATTGTAACACCAGTTTTACGAGTTGTCTCTAGGTGGAAAATGAAGCATCCACATTTTTAAAGGTGCATATATTTGATATATGATATATTTCACATACAATCCAGCCCCTGTCACAAAATCGACACAATGAAATGAAAGTGATATATTTCACAGCCTTGGTTCGTCAAAGAGAATTTCAATCCGTCCTTCAAGAAAACATGGTGCAGTGAATCTACTATAATGTCATTCTGTCAGTCATTTTCATCTAAGGGAGCTTTCTGCCTTTCCCTAAATAACTCACCCGTGTTACCTGCGGCATGGCCACACTTGATGTCTCCATGTCCTCACTTCTAATCCCCTTTACGATTGCATTTGACAGCTTCCTTTAGAGCAGTGCTCTACACTTTCTTCTTTACCACAATGCACTCTGGTTTTGACAGTTAACTGACAAGTGGGACGTACACAATTCCATCTATTTCAGACCGGCCTGCTCACAGCGTTGCTGCCGACTGTTTATATAGCTGCCATAATGCACACAGATCACATGTTTACAATTACGGTATGGGGTCACTCTTTCCAGTTCTCCTCAGAGGAGACAGGCTTATTGACACTGATAAAATGTGTTTTTGTGATTATGTGGCCGACCTGAAAAATTGAATGAATTTTACACTGCTTCACCGGGCTTTACCTCATAATTTAATTCAATATGCACGGTGTGTGAAATTACTTTCAAGCGATTAATGCCATTTTAAACCAAGGATGATATCTTTTGCCTAATTCATTTTTCAATTTTTGCCTAAGTGAACGATTTCTTCTTTGTAATATTTTGAGGAATTCCCTGAAGAGATGTAGCTCCTGCAGATAAGAGGCTGTGGAAAAGACCATTTTCCCATTAGGATAAGAAACCAATAAAAGCTTGAGAATCATTCTGGCGTGCATGGCTTGCAAATCCATCTGAGCCACTAATATTGAATGGATCACAGGAAAGAGCAATAAAATGGTTAATGGCTAACATATGTTTAATTTGATATGGACTGTGAAATCAAATTTCAACCCAAACATTTTTTGATCAAAGTGTAAATTGTTTAGCATTTAATCATTGGGGTTTCAAGGAATTTGCCTTAGTGCAAGGGTGTCAACATACAACCAAATGATAACAAGAGCTTAGGAAAAAAACAATAAAAAACAATTGTGTAATAAAAATACAATACAATACAATACAATACAATACAATATAATATAATATACAGTACAGTGCTAATATACAAATACAAATACAAATATACAAGTTTCAAGTTTCAAGTTTCAAGTTTCAAGTTTCAAGTTTTTATTTCACAACATAACCATTTCATTGACAGATATAAAGACAAGATGAAAAGAGATGTGGTTTCAATGATGGGATGTGTGAAATGGGTCCCCCATAGCAAGCTACTGAAAGCTTTTAGGAGGGGGCCCAAGGTAAAAACTAACAATAGTAGAAATTGGTACACAGTGTGCTGCATAGTGTGGTACGCTATATATTTCCTGGAAAACACAATATGTAACAAAGACAACAACATACAGACATCATGTATTCCATACATTCAAAACATTCATTCATCTTGGTATATCCCTGTGTATTAGGTGGTGGGTTCGACATAGGTTAGTAAAAGTTTTTCTTTTAAGTTTCTTTTGAAGGAGGGAAGGGAACACAGCATTTTCAGACCGTCATCTAATTTGTTCCAAATACAGTACAGATAATGGTTATGTACACAGTTAAGGTGCAAGAGTGTGCAAAAGGGCAGAGTAGAAGTCACAGTTAACGGCACAGTTAAAGTGGGAGTATGCAAGTGAACAGGGGGGGGATAGAGGAAGGGTCCTTATTTAGGAGGATTATGGCTTGGGGAAAGAAGTTGTTCAGGTGGCGTTTAGTCCTAGTCTTTAGGGCTCTCACTCTCGGTTTCCGCTGAGAGGGGAAGCGTTGGAAGAGAGAGTGGCTGGGATGTGAGGGGTCAGCCATGATTTTCCCTGCTCTCTTCCTCATCCTGGAGGTGTACATATCTGTGAGGGGGGGGGAGCTGGCAGCCAGTGATTTTCTCTGCATACCGTACTATGCGTTGTAGTTTCTGCTTAGAATGGGATGATGCAGAGCCGAACCACACGGAGATGGTTTCAGACAAACTCTGAAGTTTCCCCTCAATCAGCTAAAACTGATACCTAACCTTTTCTCCTACATGCTAGATGTTTCTGGCGCCCCACCCGCTCCTCATCTCTACCTTTGTTCTATGTTGTTAACCCACATTTTCTCTTTTTTGATGTCCAATAGGGGGTCAACAACCTTGTGTTTAAAAGCCAGGTGTGATCCTGCCTTCGAACTCCAAGCCCAAGATCTAAATTCCTAAACGCAACCTCGCTAAAAATGCTACGGCTCGCATGTCAACAAAACCTTCTGCTTTAAATGCATAAATATAGTATGAAAATGTCTTACTACTGAATACAGTATGTGTCTGCGCTCTATGGTTAAGCAATGGACATATTCTTTTGTGGTGAAGTTCTGTATTGTGAGATGACCATTTCTTAATATGGTTCAAGCAAACTCATTCTGATTCACCCCTTTGCTGTGCATTGGGTGTAAAGAATAGAACTACTGAAATGAAGGACTGTTCTGTGGACTGAGAAATGAGGAAGGGGGATGGCTGACCCAAGAAATTGGTGAATAACAGAGATTGCACATCATCAAGGTCAATTGTCTGTGTGAAAAACGATTTCACAGTCTCACTTTCATTCTGAGAACACCAAAAAGTCTAAGTGAGTGAATTATGCAACGTGGTTAAAGGCACTGGGGCACAGTGTTGAGGATGACCACCGTGCTGGGAGGTGAATGGATCAAGACAACACTGGAAAGGCTCTGAAAATGTCAATGGATGCTTTATAGCTGTATTATCTTCAGAGAGAAAAAACACAAAGCTGAAACTCAAACTTTATGGCAAAATAAAAGAACAGAAAAGCAGGCTCCAAGAAAAAAGCTAAATGTTCCAAAATACAAAGGCTCTCCAGTCTCCGTTTTCCTCTCTCCTCCCTCCTCCCCCAACCAAAACAAATCTCAAAAGATTACCACCTGTATTGTGATTACATGTCATATGCCCCTGAAAATAGCTGAAGAAAATGACCTCAGATTGATGGGAATTTACATTTACATTTTTTACATTTTAAGCATTTAGCAGACGCTCTTATCCAGAGCGACTTACAAGATGTGCATTAATACAAGGTAAGAACAATCATAGTTAGCGCACAATTTAAGCCACTTTATTGGCCACGACATTTTAATTTGTGCTATTTGTGAAAAATACCTTAAGAATTTCAATCATCCCTATAGCCTTCACAATGTAAGCATAACTCATCAGTTCTCCCATCAGTTCTCTTAATATTCATTTTAACTGTATTATTCATAGGGAACATGGAAAACACCCATCACTTATCTATTGTGCTACTGTCCTTTTTCACAGTTCCAAAGAGCCCCAATAACTGTGATAGACTGTCAAAGAAACACTATCCTCTGATTGGCCCAGCAGCTGCACTTTCATGCTCATCACATTGAGGCCTTGTAGCGTAAACACAAGTGAGGAGAGATAGCAGGATGTCTGGCTTCGGTGTAAACAGGCTCTCATATGAACACTGGCTGCCAGAGGGCCCAGCAGGGTTATCAGTAATGATTGCCACTCTCCCCCCCACCTCACCCCACCTTATCCAACCCAGCCCATCATCTGCATTTGTTTGACAGCCCTGACTGACAGCCCGCCTGCAAAACACACGCCTTTAAAATATTAAAATAAAATAAAATAAAATAAAATATAAAACTGTCTTGGATAGAGGGGGGGGCGAGGCTGGTGGAAGCATATTGAGTATAGTAGGTTGGTAAAAAAAGATGCCATTCTTTGGAAGCAATGTTGTTGACATCCCCTAGATCAGTGGTCTCAAACTCATGGCCATGGAGGTCCATGCGTATTCTGTTTTTTACTACAGCCAGTTTTTACTCCACGTAATTAGTTCCTTTATTTGCTAAATTATCCAGTTGGCTTGCGCACAACGCATATAAAGTTAAATGAGTTACTTTTGTTATCTAAATTGCAATTGTCAGCTGTGTTTTAACTTGAAAAATGCACAGGGGAACACACATATGGCTGAATGAGTAATTGAACCAATTTGGTCAGCAGTAATTGGTTGGAATGAAAACTTGCATACACACGGCCCTCTTTGGAATTGGGTTTGAGACCTCTGCTCTAGATGTTTATGTATAAAGTCTTGGAAACACCTTCAGAATACAAAAAATGGTTTAGTTGAGTTTTTTTGTGATCCACTGTGAGTTTTTTGCAAGGGCTTAATTCTGCATAGAAAATTAAACAAATTTGTTGAACAAATACCAAATACCATTGATTCCATTGACCATTGATTTAATTGATACATTCTCCCCCTCCCCTGTGAGAGTCATGCAGACTGCAAACATATCCTTTCCAGTCTTGAGCTATAGAATGTTGTACAAAATCATGGGAAGCCACAGCTTCCAGTTAAACAGACATACTTAAGTTCAGGTTTCTGTTCAAGGTACATCCCTTATTTTATTGAGCAGTTTCTCAACAGCATGGAACCTTCTCATAAGGCAACCCAGAGAGTTTTAGACATGCCACTGTCGACACATGGCTCAGGAACAGCAATCAATGTCAATATTTTGTTAAACACATAACGTTGCAGTATTTATTTTCTTCAGATGGTTTTGATGGGTGTCCAGTATTCATCCTCTTATAAAAATGTGTGTACCTGGACACTTTCGCATGTCTTTCCTCACCCCTTACAGAAATGAGGGAAAATGCAAGTAAAACTGTTCAGTGATGCGAGGTGCAGAGGCGGATGAAATGATGACAGGGTGGCTCCTTCATCTGCACAGAGAAGACTTATTTGTGCAAGACTGCGCAGCTGCAACGGAGGTTTAGCTGGGGGCCAATAATCGAGTGTTGTTTTCCACTCAGGCCAGCTGTTTTGTCCAACTGCGCATCACTCCATCCAACCACATTCTGTGAGAGGCCTCCACACTCCAGATAGAATTTTGCTATCCACTCAGTTTACAAATACGTGAGTCATAGTGAGACTTGACAGTATCCCACTCAGAGGGACAGCAGAAATATAATGAATTTTAAACTTCAGCTCCAACCCGAAAGTGTGCCATATTGGTTATTACATACATAGTGCTTAGAGACAAACAGTATAGGCTGCCCCTCAGGCTATGGGTAATGTAGAGGCACCAAGCACAGTCTCAGGAGGTTGGTTATGAATTCCATTCATTTTAAATTCTGAACTTTGTGATTCAAATGTATAAGTCATGCAGTGTGTGGCTTCAAACGCACAGTGAAAAAAACATTTGAATGTTTTTTCCCCCACTGATATATTATTTACGTTATGTCAATATTTTTCTCAGATGTTGATTGCAATATAAATATATCTTCTTTTTATACAGATCTTCAGATGTAAATGATTAATCTAAAAAAATATGAGCAATACTGTATATAAATAGACAGTATAATGTCGGTCTTGGATTTAATAAACCCCACAATGCATTGGCAGTATTTTGTGCTGTGGCATGGCTTTTCTAAAGTGAAAAAAGTGTTGATCTCTCATGCTCTTCGTAGCATTATCTTAACGTCCAGCGTCTATTTATCCTTTAAGACTGTATCGCTAATAGTATGACTATAAATTATGTCTGATAATTTAGTTATGTCTCATTTCATGAAATGTTTTGTATATTGGATGGGGAACAGTGTATTTGACTGACGGCACCAGAAAGCATCCAATCACGGTTGTTTCATGGTTGGGACTTTGGGCACAGTGCATAGGATGAGCAAGATTCACTAAACCAGCGGCTAATTGCCTGATATTTGTTTTTGATGTTTTTAAAAGACTGCAAGTATAATGGGAGTAATGCAGCATCGTGAGAGAGTGACTGAGACTGAACGGTCCCTTCTGCAATGGCCTTTATGGCTCATGCGTGTGTAGATGTTTACACAAATGACTGTGAGGTACAGTGTAATTAAAAATGATTAGTAATCATGCTGTCTGCAAGTTCCATTGGACCATTTGGCCTACTTTAAATGAGTCCCTGGAAGCACCCAGAAGGTGCAAGTCTGAAAGCACTTTTTTTATTCTGCCAAATCACTCATCATTCACAATGTTTTTGTTGTTGTTGTTATTGTTGTGCAGTGTATTACATTTTAATGACGCTCATGCCTTATTGTTATTAAATCATTCAAGGAGCGTTTGGGCACCCATTAACTATTAATGTTGCAATTTTGCATCTCTATATTGTGTATTGCAGCTGCCCACACGTCACCGTCTGTATATATTAACTGGAACAAATAAGATGTGTTAATAAGTCATACATGCAGTAGCTTATACGCAGAATAATGCATAAACAGAAAGGTAATTTAATCAGATCCTGTGCCAATATTTGATGAAATCATCCATCCGGAAGCAAAAATGAAGTACTTGTGTATGTGTGTGTGACATTTTGACTTATGTACTGTATGAAGCATAATCAAATTGAGGTCCCGTGGTACATTCTACTCTGCAGTCAGATTAAAATCCAAGAGATTCATGCGTTTGCCACTCATCAGAGTTCAGAACGCATGGCGCCACATTTATAATACATGCCGATACCTCATGATGACTCCCGATGACTCATCTTAACCTTGTTCCAGCGGAGGACATTGAAAATCAATAGTGACACAGCCAGCGGGGTTGCAATGAATTCATAAAGTAAAGCATATACACAGGATATCTGCAATGCAGAGGGTTTCACTTTATTGTAAAACTTAGGGGAAAAAGAGGGGGATAGGTCATCACCGCATCTGTTATAAGAGCTTATTAATTATTATTATTATTATTGTTCTCAATGTAGCCCCATCATCAGGAGGTGAATGTGTTATTCTTGCAGTGTCCTCCACTGTCTCCCTCACTGCTGACTGATGAGGTCTCGGGAGGAAAAGTGAAGCAAGCTGTGGGTATGAAATCTGTCAAAGCACCTGAAATAATTGGTAGAAAGGTCACATCAGTCAAGTTCATTCATTACCCTCCATAGAGTTCAGGGTCACCTGCAGGTAATGCCATTTCTCTCCATTTCTCCAAATTTCTGATCCATAAAACCGACCTTTCAACTGATTCCTCTGTCCACAACATTCAGAGTTATTACAATTAGCCGTGTCTTATGAGAACGCAAAGAGGATTTCGTCACATATGCCCAAACTTGTTCCCTTATTTAGGATGTGATTAATTGCCTTGAAATTCACCAATACTTGGTATTGTACTGAGCTGTAAATAGAGAATACAGACACTGCATAATTTTCAGATGAATTGACGAATTACTGTGAAAATAGTGCCACTTGTCTCCGGTCTTCAACCTCTCCCAATAACTATTTTCATGTCCCATCTCCAACTAATAATGGGCTTGGTTTATTACACTAGCAGAAACAAGAGTTTCCCTTTAGAGTCTGAATTGAGGAACAACGGTGGACCACACAGGGACCCTTTTTGATATAACATACAGGGGTGAATAGATGGCTTCTGCACTCATCCCTTATTCTATTAAAATAACAATAATGTAGAGAAAACATATATCATACAGTATTGGCCAATACAGGGGAGGAACTCAATTAAATGTCATATACCATACAGGGACCAATCATACAGTATATCATAGAAAATTAATCTAACAGCCTCCAAGAAGAGCTTAATATATTTTCACAATAGCCTCAGATATAACAGATTGAACACTTGCATATCCAATCTCAGGTGCATAACAGTACTGTAAAGTGTCTGTATTTTTTGTTTGCAATATTTTACATACTGCTCAGCATTATAACAGTAAAGGAAAACATTGGGAATACACATGACATGCAAATAGTATGCAAATTATCTGTTACTAAGATTCTGAATTTCTGTGATATACCACGCTCACGCACATGCTAATTAAATATTGCAGCCGGAGGTCCTATCTTTTGGCAGAAGAAGGATGCATTTGATTGGAAGCATATTACCCTGTTGCCTGGCTTCCAGGAAGACTTTGAGTGCAGTGAACTTGAACAGGTCAGAAAGTGTGGCTTCACAGATCAAGAACTGGACACAGATACAAAGATTTGAGAGAGAGGGGGAGAGAGCGATACACTGTGACAAACAGGGGTATCTCCCCTCCCCTCTCAGAGGCACCACTGGTGATGATTTAAAAGCTTGCCTTATCAGCACAGTTTGACAAACAGCTGTTGGGGACACTGATACAGAACAAGGTGCCAATCTCCCAACAGCTACGGCATGGGGCAGACAGAGCGCAGTCTATCCCCATGAATCACCTCATGTTGTGTATTTCTGCTCCGTTGCTTTCCAAAAATAAAATCGCACGGCACCTCCCTAGGAATGAGTCCACCATTTATTCATTTTAAAATTTAAATGTGTTCATGTGTATCTGTAATGCAGCTGCTCATTTGATTCTTGTTTTTTCCCCTGAACATTTATCTCATCAACAGTACTCACTGGCTCCTCAGAGACCTTTTACCACACCCACACTGATGCCAGGATTTCCAGCCTAATGTGGTCGTTTGATGGTACATGCAATCAGGGAGGCACTTAATCTGGCGAAGACAATAGTGGTGAACGATAGCCTCTGCGTTTTAAATTCAGCATTTTTTGTTTGGTTACATAAGTAAAAGCATGAATATTTGAGGGAAAAATATTAAAGAGGCTCATATTTTTCTTTTCAGAACATCAGGATAGGAAAGCGCACACACACACACACACACACACACACATTAACAGGAAGCATTAATTAAAGAAACAATGTGCAACCATGTCCATTGCAGAAAGATGGATATCTAACTATTTTTTTAATTATATGGTTTACTGTTCAAATCGAAATGTATCTGACAAATGTCTCTGTCTCAAAATTCCCGAACCTTTCCAGTGTTGTACCAGCTACCATAAAAAGCATTCATTGAAAAAATCAGGTCACCCTACTATTAATTAAACAGTAATATTACCTCAAGGTACAAGAGAAGAGAAATATGAACCATTCGTTATCATTGTATGGCAAATATTAGTACTTGGCATGAGTATAAATAGTAGCTGTGAAGTCTAAACAGCATCAAAAACACGGTACCAGTTTCCAACCTTTTCAGAATTGACTGTCCTGTTCAGTGTTCATTTCACTCCATGTTCCCAAGGCTTACAAGTGTGAGCGGGGCAGGTACAGGCCGGCTGGAATGACAGATGTGCGAGAAAGGACCCGTGACAAGGACACATGCACAGAGGGTTCAGCGAAGGTGTGAATTACATTGTCGAGTCATAATTAAGATAGGAATGTTACACCTGATTCATTTTTTTGATTTGGCTTCCTTCCCGCTCGCTCCATCCCTTGTGAATGGCCACAAAGCAAATATCCACTGGGAGTCTTTGCAGGCGATGTCCAGGACAATTGCTTTTAACCTCAGACACAGCGGCACAGTACCAGAACTGTACAAGCTGCCTACTGCCAGAAATCTCCGGGAGTGTGTCTGTGTGAATGCCAAGGAGGTGGTAACCCTCCTTTTGTTATCCCACTTAACTCCCCTTTCCTGTCAGCCTCAACATCTCTCTCAATTTAGAGTAAATCTGTAATTAATTGGCTTGCTTATTTTCTCTGAATGGTCCTGCCAGTCTGGCATACAGCAACCCTGAATACTGCAGGCATGCACAATTCCCCCACTGAGCAACCTTTAACTATCCTGACAAGGGCAATCTTTGTGTGGCAGTTAATCTGTTCTCAATGCACTCTGTCTAAAAAGAACACATTCATTTTGGACATTTCACATACAGTACATGCATTCTCCAAATGATATCAAATGAAAGAAAGTTATTAATTTTCCCCTCTGTTTCTATTGTCAATATATTTGTATTATTGTAATTACTCTTACAATGGGGCATGTGTGTCTGTTGCAGGCATTAATGCAAATGTAAAATAAATAGCTTTGCACCTCCCCATGAGCTATACTGCTTTCATTTATCTAAAATGACAAAAGAGAAAACTTTCTGAGGTATATGCATGGGTCTAATCCATTATTTACTGGTATTAGTTATTAGTGGGTGGTTAAAAAAAGAAATGACATCCCTAGAGCTGGTTTCATAAATAGCCTGAAGTCTGTGACTAAGTCAGTAAGTCAGACTTAGGTTAGTCTCATTTAGCAGTTGCATAAAGCTGTTTTACCCTAGGCTAGCCAAAGTATGACTTATATAACCATATTATCTTAAAATGATTGGTGAATTTAGATTTTGAACTAAACTAAAACAAAATAAAAGCATAAAACGTTTCTGAAATCCCTGCGTTTTAGGGTATTAATGGTCTTGATGATTGCGCCAATGACATGGTCGACTATAAATTATGTAACATTGGAAACAATGCCCAGCTAAATAGTAAACAGTGATAAACAATTAAAAGTGAACTCTGGATACAGCACACAATTGTAGTTTTTAACATATGTATGAATGTATTTATGCATGTATGAACATAAGTACGTATACACACACATCATTGATAATCTGTAAATGACCTCTGATAAAACTCCACAAATCCACGCATGATTGTTATATTATGAAGCATTACATTTTCAATTCTACAACACGCTCTAAGTTCCACTCACAAAATGGATCGCCCATGACGATGACTTCAGTGTGGTAATGTTTCTTCCCTCATAACAATTTGTAGGCCTTTTTTTGGGGTAAAATGTTAAAAAGTGTTTCCAAAAGTTCCATAAGGCAGCAGGTTGTGGACTGATCTGTGCTTGGTACATCAGTGGTCTGTGTTCTTCATGAGAGCCTTTTGCTGTGAACATGCTGAGTGAAGAGGGGACACATTTGCCACAAAAGCACTGATTATGATTATAGGCTAGAGGCTTGTCTGATCAGACATGACCCTGGAGTCTCTCCTGCTTGAGAGGGCTTGGAGAGACACTTGCTGACTAGAGGTTAGTGGAGTCTCACATACAACACTTTGAGGGTACCAGTCAGAGAACTGCCCCTCTGTCACCTCAGAGATGGTCTCTCTGTGCCCCCCAGCCTCTGGCCCCTTGAAGGAGAGAAGTTTGGGCAGGGACGTGGAGGCAGTTGGCTCCTCTGAGAAGGATGAGCTGAAAAAGGACATGATTCTCTGGTGGTACCTGCTTTTGATGACCTTGGCCGAGCGGTACAGGTCTCCAATGAAGCAGTAGCAGATTGGGTTCAGGCTGGAGTTAGTGAGGCCCAGCCACTGGGCGAAGGGCCGCAACTGCAGGATCCAGGGTGGCGGCCTCTCCTCTCGGTCAATCCAGATGTCCGCCATGTAGAGGGGCAGCCAGGAAATCGCGAACAGCAGGACCAGGGCCACCACCATCTTGGCGATGTTCTTGCGAGTCTTCAGGCGCGAGGAGTGGACGGCCTGGCTGCGGGAGTCGAGCTCGGAGAAGTGGCGGGAGGTGCTCCACAGCTTACGCCCTGTCAGGAAGCTGATGATCAGGTTAAAGGTGACCGGGAGACAGTAGAGGGTGACAAAGAGCAGGACGTTGTAGACCTGCTTGAGCTTCGCCTGAGGCCAGATCTCCCTGCAGATGGGGAAGACGAAGGGCAGGTCCTCGATCAGACGGATCTCGTCCCGCTTGTTCATGAAGATGAGGGGCATGCAGATGCCCGAGGACAAGACCCACACCACAATGATGGTCCAGGAAATCTTCCTCCAGGTGAAGAAGGACCTGGCGGTGAGGGGGCTGTGGACGCTGTAGTAGCGGTTCACACTGATGACGGTCAGGCTGAGGACGCTGGCCGCTACGGACACCGCCTGGGTGAAGGGCACCGCCCTGCACAGGAAGTCCCCGTACACCCAGGCCGTGTAGATCTTGTGCCCAAGGGTGACGGGCATGCAGATGCACACCACCATCAGGTCGCACACGGCCAGGTTGATCAGCAGGCTCCGGGTGGCGCTCACGCCCGCCAGCCTTTTGCTCCTCTTGCTGGTCAGCACTCGGATGGACATAATGTTCCCAACAAAGCCCACCACGAAGGACAGAGAGTACATGACGGTGAGGGCGATGGTGGTGGGCTCCCTGATGGTCAGCAAGAGCAGCCTCTCCAGCTTGGCACTGTCCTGCGCATCGCCGCTCATCTTCCCCGCGCCTCCTGTTGATCCATTGTCATACGACAGTAAGTGAAAGAAATGCAGCTCTGCTCTGCGGTGCTCAGAGGAGAGATTCATTTTCCAGCATTTGCACCTGTTTGAGACTAATGATTCATTTGCATGGGTTTGTGTGTGTATGTTTGTTTGTGTTTGCTTGACAGCACCAGGCCTGTAGCATGTGATTCACACTATTCCACACGGACACAAACATGTGGGTCAAGTGGACATTTCTTCTGGAAAGGGTCTCTCAGCACAAATTCAGGCCATCTTCATCTGTATGACGCTGGCTATGACCTTGGTTAGAGAAAGACAAGTATATCAATTTGCATTGGCTTGTCCCTTAAGTATTCCTACACACATATTTTAATTTATGTATGTTACATCCTCCCAGTACACATATTTTATATTTGGAAAAATATCTTCCAGAAATGTTGTTAGCTAATATTAAAAGGTATGCTGTAATAAAAACTCATTACTTGTTTTATTTCTTATTTTAAACTGATTCAACACATGCAGTTTAAGGTTATACCATACCCATGCATTTCTAATACAAGTCAATGTAGTACCCTTACTCAATTATGAGTATAACTAATACAGATAAGCACCTTTTTAAACATACACTTTAATACAAATATGGATCAATGACGATCTAGAACAGTATAAAGTATCATGTATGTACAGTATGAATGTATGAATGTACACTCAATTTATTTAATATAAGATTAATTTTAAATCTATTCAATTTGAATGGCTTGAATCAATAGCACCGAATACGTTTAAAACGGTCGAGCAAAGCATTATATTATTCATACACCTCGTAAATGAAAAATAACTCTAATACGTCTTTATAAATGAACACTCTCACTTATTTAGCATTCTCCATCATATTATTAATGAACTGTTGTTCAGAAGTAGTGGAAGACTTACCTCTGTAAAAAACACTGTGGTGTTCAATGGAAACAATCCGGACAATAATTACAATAAAAGTTGCACAGCTCTTTCTATTCTCAATTTATTTCAAAAGACACAATCCTGTTGGTGTGTCTGCATCACCTGTAAATCCAGCGTAGACGTCCTTTACCTGTTCGCGTGGCGTCTCAGAAACGAGTGAGCGTCTTGATTTGTGTTTGCTGCCTTTGAGCTGGGTAACGCGGGATGCACAGAGGCTAACCGCTGCACGTTGTTACGACTCGCATATTCAAACACTAGTTATATTACGTCAAAACGGGTAATATGGAGTAGTTCACTGAAATGTTCAGACAGTGGAGCAATAAACACTAAAAATTAGTAAAGCAGATAAACAAGTTTTATGGGACGGTTATTTCAATCTTAGTGTCAGCAAAACATTAATTTAATTGGTGTAAGTGACAAGTAGAATTTAACAGACCTGTCTTCATCAATATAAACATCATATGAAATATAATGATATTAAATGAACATAACTCCTCAGCATGAATTATGCAGCGGCTACAACGTGCACCAATTCGAAAACAGAAGCACCCCGAGGGCAGAATGATGCTGTAGAGCGCACTGATCCAAGAGCTTGTTTTACAGTTTAAGTTGAAAATTCTTGTTTCTATATATACGTTATAAAGACGACAGAATGCAACAACTTGCTACGTAAGACAAATTACTTATGTATTGTTTATTAAGACAAATAACACACTAGCTACACCACAGAGAACAGAAAAGGATTCATGTAAAATGTGAATAAGTAGCCTATTAATTAATTGCCTGTCCAATGGCTTATTTATTCAATTTCTGACCGTGAATGTGATCGCCTTCTCTTACTTTTTCTCTCGGTATTTGCTTAGACGTCTGTTGTTTTTCAAGAGCATTTGTGGTACACAGTATCCTGCTGTTGTTTGTCTGAGGCCAGTACCTAATTACCCTTTCAAACATCACTCTAATGTGTGTTTACGAATCTGCTCTACTCGAAAACGTTCACAGAATCCCTCTATGGGGTTCCATGCTATTGGTCTACAACAGTGAATTTGATTTATTGGAGAAAGACTTGCCCCCTAGATGGAGGTAAACTGCGATTCATAAATGCATAATCAGCATTACTGCATTAGCAAGCTCAATGATCAATGTCTAGTCTCTAAAATATATGAAAATCGGACCCTTACAATCCATATTAGCAATATGTTATTTAAATGCATACACAGCACAGTGAAAGAGTTCAGAGGTATAATAATTATTCATAAGCTTGCTTTACATTTCATACAAATTGTATCCATGGTTTTAACTACTTTTTCTGTCCTCTTCAATTCAAACCCCAAATTTCTGACCAGGTTCAAGTCTGTGGACTGAGAAGGCCATTGCAAAACAGTAATTTTGTGATCAGTTAACCATTTATTGTGGCCAAGTTTCAGTTTCTTAGCAGAGGGAACCAGGTTTTTGGCCGAAATGTCTTGGTACTTGCTGGAGTTCCACAAGAGCCCCAGGATCAGTAGATGCAAAAAAGCTAAAAAAGATCCACCACCATAATTCACTGTAGGTATAATTTATTTTAAACATTGGTGCATGGCCGGAAAACCCAATTTTGGTCTCATCTGACCATGAAACCCGGTTCTCAATCATCTTACTAACACAATTTTCTCTGAGCAATTGTATTAGTATAAAAAATATATATAATTTTCATATTTTTGAGCATACAATACGGCTCATTACCTGTATTGTTTATTTTATACAGCCTTATTATATTCAATTATCTTCCATGCCATTACACTAATACAGTAACGTTAAACAAAAGTGTCTTTGTAAGACAGCAGCAGACAAATCACAATAACATAATGTTGCTAATATTAGAATTTCATAAATATCACGGTAGCATGCAATGATCATTTGAACAAGCTTGTAATTCAACTTGGTCTATAGTTAACATAGCCTAGTGACAAAATAAACAAAAAGTTTCACTGTGGAAAAAACATCAGTGGTAAAAATACAGACCTCAGCTACTGAACAAGATAACACCCTTTTAAAAAACATTCAAAATGCACTTTCCTTTTTCCTTAAATTTTTCCAGACCATCCACACCCTTCAGGCCCTGAAATAGCAGATAGTAGTGTTTAAAAAAGAAATAATACACATGCGTAACTTGTGATAGCTAACATGAGCAACAATGGTTATGCTCTACATCAACTAACCTAATTGACAGTAAATTAGTATAGATAAGCTATTAGCCAGTACCTGTACTTAAGGTACTCTACATGTGTCCGACCATTCCTTTCTGTCTTTCTCCTCCCCTCCCCTCTGTCCCTAAACCATCTTCACCTGCTCCCACTGTCCTTGTCCGTCGCAACCTCCGCTCTCTCTCTCACCCGCTGCCCTGTCAGCTACTGTCCTATCTTCCTTCCCCTACTGATGCCTTCTCTCAGCTACCTGCTGAAGTAACATCATCCACCCTACTCTCCTCTCCTCCTCCCTTTGACTTACTCTGTCCTCTATCAGCTAAACCCGCTCGTCTCCCCCCCCCCCCTGGCTAACCGATTCCATTCGGGCTAACCGACTGAAGCTGCGTGCGGCAGAAAGGAAATGGAGAAAATCCAAATCCCTGTAGCTCTGTCAGACTTCCACTCACTCCTGGCTTCCTTCTCCGCTAACCTCTCCTCTGCTAAGTCTGCATTTTTCCTTTCTAAGATTCAATCTTCTGTTTCCAACCCACGTAAACTCTATGCTACGTTTTCCTCTCTCCTCACCCCTCCTCCTCCCCCACCCCCTCCTCTATAACCGCTGATGACTTCTCATCCTTCTTTCACGAGAAGGTTGAGGTCATTCGCAACTCCTTCCCCTACGTCTCCCTCTCCCATCCCGCTACCTAAACCTCCCACCTCTCTGTCCTCCTTCTCACCCCTCCCCTGACTCGGACATCCTTCAACTCGTTCTTTCCCACCGTCCCACCACCTGCCCTCTTGATCCCATTCCTTCCCCCTCTTCCAGTCCATTGCTATGGACATCCTCCCCTTTGTCTCTAATGTCATTAACTCCTCTCTTTCCTCTGGCTCTGTCCCCTCCTCCCTCAAATGTGCTCAGGTTGTCCCCCTCCTCAAAAAACCCTCTCTGAATCCTGCTGTCATCTCCAACTACCGACCTGTCTCTCTCCTCCCTTTCCTCTCCAAAACGTTAGAGCGGGCTGTCTATAATCAACTGTCTGCTCATCTCTTACAGAACGACCTGCTTGATCCCAACCAATCTGGGTTCAGAGCAGGCCACTCCACAGAGACTGCTCTCCTTGCGGTCACTGAGGCTCTTCACGTCGCTAAGTCCCGATCCCTTAGCTCCGTCCTCCTCCTCCTCGACCTGTCGGCGGCGTTCGACACCATGGACCACCGGATCCTGCTCTCATCTCTCGTCGAGATGGGAATCTCTGGATCTGTGCTGACATGGTTTGAGTCCTACCTGGCTGACCGGTCCTACCAGGTGGCCTGGAGAGGATTCCTCTCCTCTCCCCGCACCCTCTCTACCGGTGTCCCGCAGGGCTCGGTGCTAGGCCCTGTCCTATTTTCTCTGTACACCAAGTCACTTGGCTCTGTTATTTCTGCTCATGGTTTTTCCTATCACTGTTATGCTGATGACACCCAACTGTTTCTCTCCTTCCCTCCATCTGATACCCAGGTCCCGGCTCGGATCTCTGCATGCCTGGCTGACATCTCCGCATGGATGTCCACCCACCACCTGAAGCTGAACCTGGGGAAGACAGAGCTGCTCTTCCTCCCAGCGAAGGGCTCCCCGATGATTGATGCGTCAATCACCGTGGAAGGCTCCATAGTGTCTCCGTCCCAGTCTGCCAGGAGTCTTGGGGTAACCCTGGACAACCAGCTGTGCTTCTCGAGCCATATTGCAGCGATCACTCGGACCTGCCGTTTCTCCCTCCACAACATCCGGAGGATCCGACCGTTCCTCACCCAAGAGGCCACCCAACTCCTGGTCCAGGCCCTGGTGATCTCACGTCTGGACTACTGCAATTCCTTGCTGGCAGGCCGTCCGGCCTGTGCCATCAAGCCACTGCAACTAGTCCAGAACGCTGCTGCTCGCCTGGTGTTCAACCAGCCCGAAGTTCACCCACGTCACCCCTCTACTCTCCTCTCTGCATTGGCTCCCCATCGCAGCACGCATCAGATTCAAGTCACTGGTGCTTGCTTTTCAAGCGGCCAGAGGTACTGCTCCCCCATACCTCCAGTCACTCATCACGCCCTACACCCCGCCCAGACCCTCCGCTCCGCCTCCGCTGGCAGACTGACTGCCCCATCCCTCCGGACGCCTGGCAGCCGCTGGTCGCGGTCTCACCTCTTCTCTGTCCTGGTCCCTCGTTGGTGGAACGACCTCCCGCAATCGGTCAGGACTGCGGAATCACTTCCAATCTTCCGCAAGAGACTCAAAACCCACCTCTTCAGACTCCACTTCCACTGAACACTGTCCTTCTAGCCAATCTGCTGTCACCACTGTTTACTTGTAAAAAAAAAAACACAAAAAAAAACACCCACTAACCTTTTCTTTCCCAATGTTACAGATATGATACACAGATGCCTGCAATGATGTCTTTTGCCGTTTTACTGCACTGATCTCGTACGCTAACCTTGATTGTTCTTACCTTGTATTAATGCACATCTTGTAAGTCGCTCTGGATAAGAGCGTCTGCTAAATGCTTAAAATGTAAATGTAAGGTAAAATGTTATGGCAAATTCCTACCTGGAACTATGAAGCTAGTTCACACATGCCATCATTCTCATTGATGTTTTTGGCTTGCATTTATGAGTATGATTTGCTCTTAAATGTTATGGCAAACTTGACACTGACGTTGTACAAATGTTTTTGTTTACGGTGCAGACAGCAGACCTTTCTATCACATTTCCTTCCGCCTCCAACTTCAAGCCAAAGCTAGCATGCAATCTTCCTTTTTGAAGTTGGAATCCCTCCATTTTTAGCTTACAATAGGTGAGTATTTTTCCAGGTGCTACAGTGTAAGAGAGTCAATGGAAGCCAAAATTCCTGTCTGACGTGTGCTCGGTGAAGAATCAGCACTTTTATTTGACCTGCAGTTTGTCATGATGATGTTTTCAAATGCTTTTAAAGTGTTCTGCATTATACATGTTTTTATTTTTAGTTAAATGTGCTCAACACATAGCAGGCCAGTTTCTGTACAATTTTATCACAGGATAGACCCAAGCCAATTGGTCAGATGGGGAATTAATAGGTTGTGTGGTTTTCAAAATAGGTAATTGATTGGTAAGCTGATTTTGCCAAGTGAGGAATGCTCCTGAGTCATCATAGTGTGTTGTCCCAGGATCAACAACCCCATCAACCAATCAAACACAGGGATACCTTTTTGACATCATCAACATAACTAGTTAGTAAATTATTACCTGCACATACACATTTAGCACACAGCATGTTAGGTATTATGATACTTAATATTCTGGATACAACATTGTATGATTACTCTTAAATATAATTGGATTAGTTAAGAATAAAATGTCAAAAAGAACAAATCTTTACCTTGCTCAAGCAATGCATGGCACTCTGACAAATCGTGGGGTGGCAAATGTTCACTATATCAAAAATCTATCCTGTGTTTGATTGGTTGTTAGTCCTGGGGTGTTACGCCTCTTCTTGAAAACGGTGGAAATTGTCAGTGGAGGAGATGAAAGGATATTCAAGGAAAGTCATCACACTCACACATCATTAATCTAAAATCCGAAGACAGAAAGAGGACACAAGAGTGATAGCACTGCGGTTCTGTGAAATGATTCACTAAGACCAAAGCACTACAGTCACAGAAATCCATACTTCCTTCAAACAAGAGAGGGAGGGATTTAAAAGTACATCACCTACTGCACAGGTACAGAAGGTCAGCCTTATGACCTTGACAAATATGGGGCTTTTAGTGCAGAGCAGCAAAACATTTGAAATTAAGTTTTTAGTTCAACTCAACTGGTTGCAACTATGCTTTCTGGACACACATTTTACTGAAACATGAAAATTAAATCTGGATTTTAAATTATTAAGCTGTGTAAATGTTATGGTGGGTTAAGGGATTGGTGTCAATCGCAGAACCCCAGGGGTATCGATAAGTTAAACTGTGACTATACAGTTTAACCACAAACTCTGAATAAACAGAGACTAGGAAAAAACAATAACAAAACGGGGAAACCGAAAATATCACCCAACGGGTGACTAGGTGCCACAAAGACACAAACAAAAGGAATAACTAAACCACCAACACCGGGTGTTTGAATAAAACGATAAACGGCTAGAAGAGCCCAATAACCAGCGAAGAAAATAAGACCTGCGAACAGTCCACAGACTGTGTAGAACGAAACACGACTAACTCAGGAGGAACGAGTGAGTGTCCCAAAAAACAGGTACCGAAAAGATCCTACATTTGCTAAAGAAGTTTCTTATATAAGAGAACGTGCTTAGTAGTATCTTTAAAAAGACGCCACAACCTTTACCGGCGAAATCGTAATGAAGGTTTACGATTTCGCAAAGAACCGGAAAACAGCTGAGGATTAAATAGTGAGGAAGCGGTGATTGATTTGCTCCGCCCCTCCAACCAGAAAGGCGCAACACCGCCCTCTGGTGGTAAGTCAGGGGAACAACCATGACAGGACCCCCTTAAGGGACGACTCTGACGACCCTTCAGACCCACGCCGGTGAAAATCTTGGATCAACGATGGATCCAAGATGTGCCGGGACGGAACCCAACTGCGCTCCTCAGGGCCGTAACCCTCCCAGTCCACTAGGAACTGAGTACCCCTGCCTACACGCCGCGACGCCACGATACTACGCACCGTATAAGCGGGACCACCCCCAATGATACGAGGCGGCGGTGGTGGTACTTCGGGAGGCGCCAAGGTGCTAATGAGTAGTGGTTTGATGCGAGATACGTGGAACGTAGGATGTATCCGCATAGATTGGGGAAGCTGTAATAGAACGGTGACAGGGTTAATTTTACGTAGGACCTTAAAAGGACCAATAAAACGCGGCGCGAGTTTCCGAGACTCTACTCGTAACGGCAGATCTCGTGTAGACAACCACACTCGTTGACCAACCCTATACGATGGAGCTGCCCGTCGACGACGATTAGCAAACTCCTTTTGGCGATCAACAGCGCGTACTAGAGCCGCCCTAACCCTCCTCCAGGTGACACGACAACGTCGCACAAAGGCCGCAGCGGAAGGCACTCCTGCGTCACCCTCCTGCGCCGAAAATAAAGGAGGCTGAAACCCGAACTGAGCCTCGAATGGAGAGAGACCTGACGGCTGCGTTGCGCAGCGTGTTATGAGCGTACTCCGCCCAGGCAAGGTGCCGACTCCATGATGATGGATTGGCGGAAGCAAGACAGCGGAGAGTATTTTCCATAGTTTGATTAGTGCGTTCCGTCTGTCCATTGGTCTGTGGGTGAAACCCTGACGACAGGCTCACAGACGCCCCTAACAGCGAACAAAACGCCCGCCAGAATCTGGACGCAAACTGAGGACCCCGATCGGACACTACGTCTTGCGGTAAGCCGTGAAGGCGAAAGACATGGTCCATCATGAGGTGCGCAGTTTCGAGCGCTGACGGCAGCTTGGGAAGCGCAATGAAGTGGGCAGCCTTGGAAAATCTGTCCACTACCACCAAAATGACGGTATGACCGTTCGAGTTAGGTAGACCGGTAACGAAGTCCAAGGCGATATGGCTCCAGGGACGATGTGGAACCGGAAGTGGCCGCAGTAACCCTGATGGTGCCAGCTGTGACACCTTATTACGGGCACAAATGCTACAGGCCGCAACAAATTCCCGTGACGTCTCTCTCCATACCCCGCCACCAGAACCGTCTACCCAGAAAATCGTGCGTACGGTGTACGCCTGGGTGACCAGTGAGCCGGGAGGAGTGGCCCCACTGCAGTACCTGGGAGCGAGCTCCTGAAGGAACGAAGAGACATCCCGTGGACCCCCACCAGGATCCGGCCTCAAGGCGTTGAGCCTCATGCACCACCCTTTCTATCTCCCATAACACTGGAGATAAAATCTGTGCGGTGGGAATAATGGGTGTGGGCGGATGATCCATTTCGGATCCATCGTACAAGCGTGACAGGGCGTCAGGCTTAATATTTTTTGAACCAGGACGGTAAGTCAACAAAAAATTAAACCTAGTAAAAAATAATGCCCAACGAGCTTGCCGTGAATTACGACGTTGAGCACCCTGGATGTACTCTAAATTTTTATGATCAGTCCAGACAGTGAAGGGATGTTCCGCCCCTTCAAGCCAATGACGCCATTCCTCCAGCGCCATTTTAACCGCTAATAACTCCCTATCTCCTACATTGTAATTCCTCTCGGCAGGCGAAAGGCTCCGAGAAAAATATGCGCACGGATGAACCCTTTTATCCATGACCGACCGCTGGGACAGAATAGCCCCTAACACTAGCTCAGAGGCATCAACCTCTACAATAAAAGGTAATGAAGGATTGGGAGAAATTAAAATAGGTTCAGAACTGAATCTTCTTTTTAGTTCAGCGAAAGCCGCCTCCGCTTTAGGGGACCATTGGAACCGAGAAGAAACAGTTTTTTTGTAAGCGCCGTGATGGGCGCGACCACTGAACTAAAATTGCGGATAAACCGTCTATAAAAATTTGCAAACCCCAAAAAACGCTGCACCTGTTTTACAGAGACCGGAGCAGGCCAATCCTTGACCGCAGTCACTTTATTGGGGTCCATTTGGATCCTGCCCTCTGCGACAATAAATCCTAGAAAGGAAACTGAAGGTACGTGAAACACACATTTCTCTGCTTTAACAAATAATTGGGCTTCTAACAAGCATTTTAATACCTGTCGGACGTGTTTCACGTGCTCAGAGAGAGAATTGGAAAAAATCAAAATGTCGTCAAGATAAACGAACACCGATTTCTCCAACATCTCTCTGAGTACGCCATTAACAAATGCCTGGAAGACAGCCGGGCGCAAGACGTGAGGCGAATGGCATAACCAGGTATTCGTAATGACGAAATGCTGTTTTCCACTCGTCACCCTGACGGATGCGAACCAGATTATATGCGTTGCGGTCCCAACTTGGAAAAATGGACGCTCCTTGGAGACGTTCAAACGCGGAGTTCATAAGTGGAAGGGGATAACGATTCTTTATGGTAATATTATTTAACCCTCTGTAATCGATACACGGTCGTAATCCCCCATCCTTTTTTCCAACAAAAAAGAACCCCGCCCCAGCAGGAGACGTGGATGGCCTGATAAAACCATTAGTTAGAGATTCCGAAATGTATCTCTTCATGGCCGCACTCTCAGGTATAGATAGTGAATATAGGGATCCACGTGGGGGAACTGTGCCTGGGTGAAGCTCAATAGCGCAATCATAAGGCCGGTGCGGGGGCAGCTTAGTAGCCCTTTGCTTACTAAACACCTCGCTAAGATCGGAATAAGTCTTAGGAATGCCGGAAGGTAGCGAGTAACATTCCGCACTCATGAGTTCCATTCCCTCCTTATCCCTAGGAAACTCGTGCTCAATGGTGTCAGGTCGGAATTTTTTATGGGAATCGGAACTGGAGTAGCTAACCGATCTTTTCGAACTCGTGACAAATTGGGCTCATCGTCCGTAGACGGCATGTCTGCCTCTAAAGAATCAAAAGATAAGGATTCTAGGTCACTAATCTCCTCGGCCGTGGACTCCTCCAGTGGGACTTCCCAAGCATACTGAGGATCCCATTCGAGTTCGTTCTCCGTCTCATTGGAGTGTACGGATGAGTGAGTATGTTTGGGTGAAGAGAACTCTGATTCGTCGGTCTCCGAATCAGTCTCGGAATCTTTAGACCGACCGACCCCGGGCGACGACTGAATAGACGGTAAGCACCCAAAGAAACATTGGTTCCCCCATTGAACAATAGGGTCTTTATGACTGCCCCAGTTGACCTGTGGTTTATGTTTAATCAACCAGGAGTGTCCGAGAACTAATGGGTACGTGAGGCGACTCGACCAAAAAAACTTTATTTGTTCTGTGTGCTCGCCGTAAGCGATCCACATGTTTACAGTCTCCGTGGATTCCTTAATGCGACCGGAACCCAGCGGACGGCCATCAAGAGCGGTAACACCACAAGATTGTGAAAGAACCCGAACAGGTAAATTAATTCTTTTAGCCCACCCGGAGTCCACAAAACAATCAACAGCTCCTGAATCAAGAAATGCATTTATTTTAATGTTTTGTCTCCCCCAGGATAGTTCAACAGGAATGAAGGTACGGAAGAAAGAGGACTGATGTCTCACTACCGGCTTCCGGCCCGATAGTGAGGCTATTCGTTTCCCTTCAGTTTGGGACAATTTTGAATAATGTGACCCCTCTGTCGACAGTACCGCAACCGTTCCAATCCCCTCTGGCCGGAGCCCGAAACTAGCACTGTCAACTTCCATGGGTTCGTCGGTTTTGCCCAGACGTCTAGGAAACTGAGGTAAGAACCCTTTCGTAGTAACCCGGAACTCCCTGTTACCCCTCTCTCGCTGGCGTTCCCTAATACGATTATCGATCCGTATAGCAGTGGAAATAAGTTCATCAAGTGAATCGGGAATGCCAATCGTAGCTAGAGCGTCTCGCACCGGATCAGATAGCGCGTTAGTAAAACACGTTATGAGAGGATTCTCAGGCCAACCTGTAACTCCCGAGAGTACGGAACGAGATAGAGAATTCCGCCACGCTTTGGTTACCCTGGCGCATGCGCGTCAATTTAGTCGCAGACTCGCTGTCGTGAAGTTCGTGGTCAAAAACCAACTCCATTTTACCCATTAACCCCAGCGAGTCTGCCAATACCGGTGCTTGAGACCGAATAAGAGGTACTGCCCACTCGAGAGCTGCCCCCGATAACAATGATAGCACGAGTGCCACTCGCGACTCTTCTGAGCTATATCTAGATGGTTGAGTCTGAAATACGATTTGGCACTGTGCTAAAAAAACCCGACATTTACCGGACTCGCCACTAAAACGAGGAGGAAGCTGAACCTTTGCCTCTCGTAATCCCTCTCCCACAGGTGTACCCCAACGAGGAGTGACGCCCGGATTAGGACCGGCGAATCCTACCGCAGGCTGGGGACGACCCTCGATAAGTGTCTGGATCAAGCCCTCCAGTCTTTGGACAGACAAGACCATGCTAGCCTGGTTGTCTTGCATGACTCGTTGTTGTTTTAATAAAATGTCAATGGTTGATCTCTGTCTCTCCATTTCTCGGCTTTGCAACTCTGCCATTTGTTCGATACCACGAGGTCAGCTGACGCCGTATTCATGGCGAAATCGTACTGTTATGGTGGGTTAAGGGATTGGTGTCAATCGCAGAACCCCAGGGGTATCGATAAGTTAAACTGTGACTATACAGTTTAACCACAAACTCTGAATAAACAGAGACTAGGAAAAAACAATAACAAAAGGGGGAAACCGAAAATATCACCCAACGGGTGACTAGGTGCCACAAAGACACAAACAAAAGGAATAACTAAACCACCAACACCGGGTGTTTGAATAAAACGATAAACGGCTAGAAGAGCCCAATAACCAGCGAAGAAAATAAGACCTGCGAACAGTCCACAGACTGTGTAGAACGAAACACGACTAACTCAGGAGGAGCGAGTGAGTGTCCCAAAAAACAGGTACCGAAAAGATCCTACATTTGCTAAAGAAGTTTCTTATATAAGAGAACGTGCTTAGTAGTATCTTTAAAAAGACGCCACAACCTTTACCGGCTAAATCGTAATGAAGGTTTACGATTTCGCAAAGAACCGGAAAACAGCTGAGGATTAAATAGTGAGGAAGCGGTGATTGATTTGCTCCGCCCCTCCAACCAGAAAGGTGCAACACCGCCCTCTGGTGGTAAGTCAGGGGAACAACCATGACAGTAAATCTATTACTGAGTGGATAATAGATGTTTTTATTATTTTTATTATGGGTTGTTTTGAAAATGGCTTTCATTATCCACTATAGCAGAACCTGTGAAAGACATCCAGAGGGAGTTGCAATTGCTGTATTAATTTGTGGATGTGATTGTACTACGAGATTCTGCCAATTAGCGCTCTAGCACTTATGATCCGAAAGTGCTAAATGACACTTATACAATGAAAGCTGTATGTCAGTTGCTGGAAGCCTCTGTCCAAAGTCCAAAGTCCACTTCTGAGTCAAAAACAGATTATAAAACATGATTGTCATTGAACTCCAATAAACATTAACGAAACATTAATGGGCTAAAACTGAATGTTGATGCAGTCATTCATTGGTATTCCAAAAATTGTTCCCTGCAGTACCTCAAATCTCTGTCATTGCTCATCCTTTCAACTCAGATTTCTCTATTATTTTGCATCTGACTGTATAACTTCTGGTTTTGCTCTGATTTGATACTATAATAGTTCTCATTAACAGAAACTAAGAAATGTGTTACATATGAATAAAATGAATGTTTCCCAAGTTTTTCACCATATTCGAGAGTCGTTCCTTGTTGTGAAAATGTATTACTACCACACTTGCCATGCCAGTCCCCTCCATGTTCCCTCAGTGAGATTGGGCATGAAGGCTTTGTCATTTTAAGACTTATGGCAAATACTGTGCTATCCCGCAGAACATATTGTATTGAATTGTACTTCATCTGAGTTTATCCACGACAAAGGTATCCTTCATCCAATCTAGTAATACCAATCATATCCTGCATGTTTTCCTTCCCAGCAGGGGAAGCTGGAGGCTGAGTGGCTGCATTAGAACCACTAATAAAATGCTCAGCCTTGATGTGCAAGACCAGTGAACATGGAAGGTTAGGGATGAAAAAAAAAAAAGATGTATTTGTTGTGTTTGTTGTTGCAGTGGTTATGTGCTCACAGCTTGTGAGTGGTGATGGACATCCCTTTTATCTGGGGCAGAAGACAAATGAGCTCTTTAATAGAAACATGCAGGAGACAGGGGCTCTGCAAAAAAATAATTGGTGTGCAAGAGTGATCGCCAAAGGATAGTTAATGAATGCTATACTTCAGGAAGACAAGTCCAAAAAAAAAGCATCTTACATGATGTTGTGCATGCAGCGTATAACAAGGAAAGCATTGCTAAACAGCTGTGTTCAATCGTTTTTTTAATAATAAATCAAATTTCTTATACCTTTTGCCCCACTCATCCATGAGACATTACGAGTACAAAATACCACAAAAGGTTCCATATTCTTAATATAGGGATTTAGACAGAAAGAGATCTGAATCTGACTGAACTAGGAATTCAGAATGGTAAACTATTAAAATATCAAACTACTGTATGAAGATAAACCTTTGTCTAAAATAAATGACTTCTTTCACATTTTTCACCTGATGTCCTGAGATTAATTCTATTATTCTAGCAGTATAAATTCACTTCACGTTCTATAAACAGCATGTGTGGTCAATAAACAATATTTGTGTTTACGAATTGTGTTGACCACAAATTATTGTAAATCGGGTTCAAAAGACTAAGTTTGAGCTCAGACACAGATCAGTCCTCCCTGGTGTCCTTAAGAATGCAATTAATTGCTTTTCATCTAATATATCTAACACTGAAATTAACACAAAATTGATTGAGAAACCCATGTCTGTTTATTTGAGGGATTCTTTAATGGCAGTGCATTTAAATGAGAAAAGAGTAGGGACACAGCAGGAAAAACATAAACACGGCTGCAACAGTTTTAAATGAGGAGGGAACATTTGAGCCCTGAAAATGTATTACTGCAAATGCAGTCTGTGTGCTGCATTTGCAGTCAAAATGAGCAATGCTCTATTTTCAGAATTTCACTCCTTACAAAGTGGTAAATGGTCTAACAACATCACACTAGCCAGTAAGCTCATTATTTAATTTTTTGGATGATAGACCCTTACAGCCTTTGGCAAAATTTCAAAAGCTGAAATAGACAGCCGGGCCTTTTTCTAGAGGGCCTTGAAATTATGAAATGACTTGCCACATCATGAGTGTAAATCAGAGACCCTACTCCTGGGGCTGCTACATGGCTCATCCTGTTAAGGCACTGTTCTAGTGTATGCATGCATCCCAAGGTCGACCAGTGGCACCATGCAGGGCACCATATAATTGGCCGTAACGTTGCCCAGGTTGGGAGGGATTTTAGTTGGTCTACGCGCACGCCAGCGCCCCCTCTGATCAATAAGGTACCCATAGTGTGCCTACACAAGCTACACCTAAAGTGTCATCGCCAGACTCTATGTCTATGCAAGTTTAGCAGAAAATCTACCGAGTACAAAGAAGTAGCAGCTTGATGCCACATGTTTCAGAGGACAGCACGTAATTGCACACCGAATTGACAGAGGAGATTGCAGGGATGAGCAGAAACACCCACAACTTGAGCAATCCAATTTGGAAAGGTTAAAATGAAACGAAAAATGAAAAAAATCCTATGTGCCCTTTTTATCCCATAGTTGCCATAGTTTTACTGTTGCCCTGAGAAAGTTGCTGGCATTGAACTATCTTTTAAATTTAGATTTTTGGAAATGAGGCTCCATTCAAAATTGGCATAGCAATACGCAAAGCCATTGTTTAGAGACCTTATTTAGAGCCAAAATGCAGCGACCAGCAGTCCCCTGTGAAGTGCTGTTATGACCATAGATACATATTACTAGGCATGACACAGGGGTTCTCAGGATGTGCAAACTGGGGCATCATCTTACGGGGGTCATAACCCAGTAGTGGCCATAGAGATCAATTCAAAAGTAGGCAGGTCACTTGGTTTTAAAAATATGAATCCACAAACTTGAAACTATATATATATATCATTGGATACAACACAGGGGTCCTCAGAAAACTGAAAACTGTGGCGCCATCTTACTGGGGAAATGATACTTCAAGCACAAAATGACACGGTCTATTGTAAAAGCAACCTTGATTATTAATAATAAATGCTGAATGTAATCTGAATAAATCTTAAAAATACTGCAAAATATTGTAGCGACTCCCCCAGGAAGTTAATAGTTCAATGTTCATGTGTCCCTGTTGCATGTTACTGATTGTGGCATATCGGGTTTTGCAGTGTCCAGCCTGTCAATCAGCCTGCTCTCTGCCAACCACAAGAATGTCTGGAATGAGTAATGCCGGGCAGGCTTGTGGTTGGGGGAGCAGCAGGGGGGCTGGCCCTGCAAGTTCATATTTATTGGGATGTGTCACCCTTGTTCCCTTTTTTTTGTTCTGGTGCTTGTCAACGGTAAAGTGATGGACTGCAGGTAGTTTTCCTCTTAAGTAAAAGGGTAGGTTTTATTTGGCGTGAGCTACGGCCGAACAGTAGCTTGTTAATGAATACACTTTTGATTCAAGAACTCAGCCCAGTCTGTTTTATTATTTAGCCTAGCTAGAATGTTACATTTGGTGTCAGAAGTAAACTAAGCTATTACGCTTCATCTCTGGCTAGCTAAGGACTCTGATAGCTCCTAAGCTATGTGGCCGGTAGCTTTGGCTTTGTAGCTAGCTTCACGTACAGCCGACAATGTTTCCTATGGCGAGTTTCGAAATTGAGAAGGAGGAGGTGTTGGATGGGTACGCTGACGGTGCTGGCGCTTCGACGTCGGGGGACCTTGCTGAGGAGCTCCGGAAAGCTTCAGGGGCTAGAGCGCACCAGGGGTTAGAGGCCGCTGCGCGAATGGCGGCTGAGGCGGGCACGAGACCCTCTGCTTTTCGCACGGATCTTTCTCATGCCGGATGTGCGATGTCAGCACAGGAAGGGCTTCAGGAGGTAAACAAACATAGCGGTCCCCATGTCCTCACCGCCGTTTCAGTGAAAACGCTGAAGTACTCCGGTAAGGCGGAGTGGGAAGCTTTCCATGCCCAGTTTGAACTGTTAGCCCATGCAGGGGGGTGGTTGGATGGAAATAAAGCGCTCCAGTTAGCAATGTGCCTCACGGATGATGCTCTGTCATGTTTGCTATTGCTTAGTCCAGAGGAGAGGGCTCTGGTTGGAGCACTGAGGAGGTGTTTTGGGCAATGTTTACAACCTGAGCTCCTGCGCACAGAGCTGAATAGTAGGTGCAGACAGCCTGGTGAATCGCTATGTGTGCTAGCCAATGACATTGAGAGCCTGACACGGCGGGCATATTCACACATGCCCCCATCAGTACAGAGTGAACTAGCACGGAACCAGTTCATCTGGGCTCTCTCCCCTGTGGAGCTACGCAACCAGACTCAGCTGGCTCACCCACAAACTTTGCTAGCAGCCTTAGAGTTGGCTTTGGAGATGGAAATTGTGTGGGCTGGCGCTGCAATGGGTGCTCAAAGGGACCTACTGTGAGAGCTGTGGTGGGGAGCTGCCTGGAACAGGAAAAGCCAGCATGGGTGGTGGAGGTGACTGAGCTCTTACGTGCAGTGTCACTGCAGACGGCACGCAAAACACGCCCTGGCGCCAGGCTCTGCTGAGGGTGTGGCCAACCAGGGCATTTGGTCAGGAATTGCCCCAGCTCACCCAGAGCACAGGGAAACGGCCCGGGGTCCGCATAGACGGGGCAGTGCGGACTCCTGGCTCTGTACCCCAACTTTATTCATTAATGGGAGGTGCCCAACACCACAGACGGGGGAGCATGGCCTCACTCCTGGAAACCAATGACTGCACATGCTTGGAGCCTACTGTTGTAGTTGGACGTACCTGTGTCGGGGACTTTTGCCATGTCCCTGTCACTGTGGAGGGGGTGCCTTGCTCTGCCTTAGTGGACACGGGGTCCTCGGTAACACTGGTGAGGCCTGACCTGGTGCCAGGCTGGACACAGTTTGAGCCCACCACTGTGCAGCTCCGCACAGTCACAGGCGAGCTGGCACCCATGAAGGGTAGAGGAGTGTTGACTTTAACAGTAGGGGGCAGGACAGTGCATCATCCAGTGTGGCTCGCAGCAGTGCAGGACCCCTGTATTCTGGGTTTGGACTTTCTGAGGGCCACAGGCTGCCAGCTGGACCTGGAGAAGGGCACACTGCGCCTGCAGTCACCATGGCCCCCTCTACTGTTTCAGTCTCACAACCCCCCCGCCCCTGCAGCGTGTAGTACCCCCCAACCCCCCTGTCACCTACGCACCATGGCTACCCTCACACCCCTGCAGCTGAGTGTGAAAACACCCCACCCCTCCTGTCACCCACGCAGTGTTCCTCCCCTTCCCCCGCCTCTATGACATGCCTCTCTGTGAACACGGGCCACACACCCTTAGCCCAGCAGCCCCAGGCAGGGGAGGAGACAACACTGTTGGCGGTGAGGGGGATTTGGGAAAAGAACTATGATGGCCTCAGCCCCCAGCAGCAGGAGCAGTTGTGGCAGTTGCTGTTGAGGTTCAAAGACAGTTTTGCCCTGTGTGAGGAGGGTTTGGGCCAAACTCATCTAGGGCAGCACGAGATTGACACCGGTGATGCCCTGCCCATCAGGATGCGCCCCCGCCGCCTTCCGCTTGCACAGCAGGAGGCCGCAGACAAAGCGCTGCGGGAGATGCAGCAGGCAGGCATCACTGAGCCCTCAGAGAGCCCCTGGGCGTCGCCAATTGTGACGGTCCGTAAGAAGGGCGGCTGTGTAGGTTCTGTGTGGAGGTAGCTAGGAAGGACTCATACCCTCTGCCACGCATTGATGAGGTGTTGGATTTAGTCACAGGGTCTTCCTGGTTCTCCTCATTGGACCTCCGCAGTGGGTATTTCCAGGTGCCCCTCTCCCCGGTGGCCAGGCCTAAGACTGCGTTCTGCACCAGCAGGGGGCTGTGGCAGTTCCGTGTTCTCAGCTTTGGACTGTGCAATGCCCCCACCACTTTTGAGAGGTTGATGGACAGGGTGCTGGCTGGCATTCCCCGAAAGGAGTGTCAGGTCTACCTCGACGACATTCTAGCCCATGGCAGCTTGTTCGAGGTGGCCCTGGGGGCCCTGCGGCGCGTGTTGGAAAGAGTGGCTGCAGCAGGCCTGAAGCTCCACCCTGAGTAGTGCCACTTCATGCAGAGAGAGGTGGTGTTCTTAGGACACAAGGTTGGGGAAGAGGGCATCAGCACCATGGGGGACAAAGTGCAGGCTGTCAGAGACTGGCCCACCCCCACTGACCAAAGTCAGTTGAAAAGCTTCCTGGATCTGGTCTCGTAGTACAGGAGGTTTGTACATGGCTTCTCCTGCATTGCTGCCCCTCTGTTTCGCCTGCTGCAGAAGGACAGAGCGTTCGCATGGTCAGAGGAATGTTAGGAGGCATTCAGCAGCCTGCAGAATGCACTGATTAGGGGCCCTGTACTTGCCCTGCCTGACCCCACCTTGCCGTTTATCTTGGACACAGATGCTCGTAATGTGGGCATGGGTGGGGTGCTGGCCCAGGTGGGGCCAGAGGGAGAGAGAGGTGGCATATTTCAACAGGACATTCAATAAAGCTGAAGGGTGTTACTGTGTTACTGCCGGGAGCTCCTTGCTATGCTGTTGGCTATCCGGCACTTCAAATACTATCTGTGTGGCCTGTATGGACTGACCACTCTGCTCTCCAGTGGCTCATGTCGTTCAAAGAGCCAGAGGGGCAGGTCGCCCGCTGGATAGAAGAGCTCCAGGCCTACAACTTCACAGTGGTGCACAGAGCTGGAGCATGCCACACCAATGCAGACGTCCTCTCCCGCCTCCCCTGTACTGCGGATGGGTGCCACTACTGTGAGCGGAAAGAGGCTCGTGAGAGAGACCTGTGCGTGGAGGGGGAGGGCTGTGCCACAGTGCGTCAGGTGGGCATGCCTGTCTGCTGTGAGCTGCAGATGGTGGACGTAGCCGAGTGGAGACAGCAGCAGAAGCAGGACACAGACCTACGGCCAGTGCTACAGTGGGTGGAGGCACAACAGAGGCCACCACGGGAAGAGGTGGCAGTGCTTTCTATGGCAGTTAAGGGGTTGTGGTCCAAGTTTGGGGCTCTGCGCCTGTGTGCATGGAAGGAGCCAGCTACAGGAGAGGAGAAGTGACAGTGCTGGGGCAACTCATGGAGCTGCAGGCTCTGGACATTTTGGGGTCACAAAAACGCTTTGCCGTCTCCGTCAGAGCTTCTACTGGGAGCAGTTCAAGAGGGATGTGGTGGACTTTTGCCGCCACTGCAACAGCTACACAGCATGTAAAGGCCCCACCGGACGGCCCTGCAAGTTCATATTTATTGGGATGTGTCACCCTTGTTCCCTCTTTTTTTGTTCTGGTGCTTGTCAATGGTAAAGTGACAGACTGCAGATAGTTTTCTTCTTAAATAAAAGGATAGGTTTTATTTGGCGTGAGCTACGGCCGAACAGTAGCTTGTTAATGAATAAACTTTTGATTCAAGAACTCAGCCCAGTCTGTTTTATTATTTAGCCTAGCTAGAACGCTACAATATATTAAACATTATAAAATGTAGCTATATGCATGTTGAAAGTCCCCAGATATTACTGGGAAATTAATAGGATTAATGTGTACAAGCCATTTAGCATGGTGGCTAGCTAGCATTGCCTTACTTTGGAGCTCATATTTACTATAGTATTACCTAGCTGGCAAGTTAGTTAGCTAGCTAGATATGCTAGCTAGCAAGTTGGTTAGCTAGCTAGTTAATCACTTGACGCTTCTGATTTATATCACCTTAAATACTAGCTTGACATGTGGCAAGCTAGATGTATGTTACTGACACTGGCTAGCATCAGCTAAGCTTGCTTGCTACATTAGCTCAACTCACTAGCTAGCTATACTAGCCTAGTTAGCAATGCTAGTTAGCCCATAGTTCATAGTGGTTTTGTGTGGCTCAGTAAGTAGAGCATGGCGTTGGCAGTGCTTAGGCTATGGGTTCGATTCCCATTGGGACCACATGTACTGAAAAATGTATGCGTATGACTGTAAGTCGCTTTGGATAAAAGTGTCTGCTAAATGGCATATATTATAATATTATAGCTCACTTGCTCACTGTGAATAGCTAGCTATATATGCTAGTGTGCTAGCTGGCCAACAATTTAATAAGCAGCTTATTATCTAACTTGTTTTGAGCAAACTTATAGCTAGAAAATAAATAAAGAGCGATTTGATACATACTATAAAAATCAACTGACTAGCTCAGGCACCCTGGTCTACAATAGTTTGTGGGCCTGCTTTCCTCTGTTACTAAATGATAATACTGTGAACTGCGTTGCACCCACATTTCCTTTCAAATGAGTGTAGTTCTATTATCTATCAAAATAGACTAAAATAGAGTTATACAATTTTTTCTATATACGTTTATTGTCAGTTTCCACAAGGAGACCCAAGGACATTTTTATACTTTTCTGCATTCTGTGACAATGACTTTCTTTGGAGTAGTTATAGAGTTTTATCAAATACAATTTCATTGATAGATATTTTTATTTTTTCCCCTTTTATAGAAAACATCATGCAAGTAAACTGTGAGCAGACTGGTTTGTCGATATGGCATGGTCTGCCATTTAATATAATTTAATCTTGACAGATTAGAAATACTGCATTTACTGGAGGTAGATAAGCTCAGAAGTTGTGGACAGCTGGGAGATGGAAATTGAGACTTGCAGACTGTCACACACTGTCATGCTTAAACTTTTCTCCATTCTTCATTGCAGTCCTGTTCCCACTTAGTAGCGTAGCCTCATCATTAAATGCCACTGTGAATATCAGTGAAATGCTGAGTCACACCACAGATACATCACTGACTGTCTCAAATGTACAATCCAGATCCACAGGGCGGTTCATCAAGACACTCTCAGCACAGTGAGTGATGCTTCCGTTCTGGTGTTGATGCTTAGTAATGATCTGAAGATCCATCCTACATTTATTTATCAGTGCATTTATTCGGGAATGGGAAAAAAGGCATTAATATAAAAGTTTGACATGCTGTTTGCATGCAAATAATGCCTATGCATTCAAATATGTCTCACACTGCTTAAAACTGAATGGAAATTGTGTGTGTACTGTGCATTTTCAAATAGCAAAAAAGACTCCAACACCCTTTAAACACACTTTAAAAAGTAGAAAGTAAGCCTTTGTTTTATATGGTATTAAACTACATTTCCATGTATTTATTTAGCTGCCAGCTTTATCCACAGTGACCTACAACATAGTACACACAATACATTTCAAAATATAAACATCAACAATATATCAACCTATATGTCAGGTGTTGTGAGTTCCCTCACTAACCCATTTACCTTTTCCCCTTTTTTTCGCAGATAACCCACCACTCTCCAAACAGCACACCGACGTGTAAGTAAAGAAGTAAAATACAATGTACAGATACAGATTACAGATACAGTTACCTATGTTACCAAAATAAAAATTAACCTAGAGGTTTTAATATTAAAAATGGTTATAATTGGTTTGTACAAATTATGTATGATAATGAGATTGTTAAATAGGTATTAAAAAACTGAAATTATATTGGGGGAGATCCCTTCAAATTGAAAAAGAAATGAACGAGGAGTTATCTAGCTCGAGGCACAAGATAACGGCAGCTAGAGGGTTGAATAGGTTCTGTATTCATAAATACACAATCCTTCAAGTAAGACTGAAAATGTACTGCTCAGACAAGTTACAGATTGTTCAAGAGATCATAATGGCCACACCAATAATTGAAATGTTGAGATATACACAAACATCCTAACCAGACCAAGCATTCTAAATGGTGTTTATTTGTCATCTTCATTGCAGTGGTGCGATATCCACTCTGACAAGCAGAGTAGCATTATATCTTCTTGAAGGACACAGCCATTAAATCCTCATCAACCCGCTGTGAGCTTCTGCTAAATTAAAAGGCAAATTCACAACTCCTGAGAAATGTCAAAACATCTTCAACGTCTTCAAACGAACAATCCTAAATCCTGCCCAGAAAGAAGGGAACGTAACTGAATAACAATTGAATAAGCAGAATGAAAGGCATTTCCCATAATACCATTTGGTCTGTGGTGTCTTTGCACTCACTGATTTACATTTAGAGCTGCAGTCGCCATTGTTTTTTTACGCAGGGAGTTAAAGGAAAGATATCACCTGAGCGTGAGGAGAACAAAATATATTTGTGTGAACCTGGGTTATGGTGCTTCAACATTATCCACAGCCCGCCTCTTGCGTTTCCTGAGGAAATCGATCACATCGTTTTGTCATTTTCAAGATAAAAAGATTAAGTACATCATGCTGATGATGTGCAGAACATGTCATATAGCAGGTCATGGTCACTCATGTTTGCTCCTTTCCTGATATATTACAGAGGTGGCACAGGATGTACTGAGAAGATGAGGCTCCAGTGAGGTACACCGTGTCAGTTAACAAGCTGAACTCGACCACAGCTCAAGTAGCACAAAGCACAACTGTGGGAAAAGTACATAAAAACCTGTCCAGTGCAACTCCAGCAGAGATTCTGATCTTCACAAGCCCAAACTAATCACAACCCAATCTTTTGCTTTTGTCTCAGGCTTTTTTTTGTTCAAAGGGAACGGTATTCAGAGGTTCTGCAATACCAGCTGTTATACAAGCTGTCTGTCCCACAAAGACTATGTGTGCAGAAAAAAGTAGGCAAAGTGATTTTTACCCAAGCATCTTTACATGGTTACCCCAGCATCTCCACATTCGTGTTAGGTCTGAAGGTATTTCAAGGACAGTGAAGTTAGAAGTGAACACACAGATGCACCGAGACATGAAAATCTGTGGTTCAAGAAGATCCAATCATAAAAATTCTACACCAGGAACAGCAGCATCAACAACGCTATGTGAGGTAGTTGGGCCATGTTTAGCATGTGAGGAGCATTGTCAGATAGCCAAAATTGAGCAGACTATTTGGAGTTTCCTCCCTGTGTCCTGCTATGGCAGTGAAACAATTGCATCACGCGCTCTCATATCTATCTTCCATTGCAAGCTCTTGTCATTGTCTGCGATAACCTCAACTTCTAAGCTTTGCTTAACTTCTACCTACCGTATAAACATAACCTTTTTCATCTGTATAACTTGAATGTTTCTCCTAGATAGGGCTGGCCAATCACTTAAAAAAATCACTCTGTTAATATTCAGAAAATGGCCCTGGTAGTCAGAACATATGATGGCCAAAGCAATTCCTAGATATCCTATGCACCGTTTCAAAAACAGCCGTGCTGAAATGCACACAGAAGGGCTCAGGGACTCTTGATGCTGTCTGTGTGAAGCTCTGTGGCAGGTGCTCAATGCGGCAGATGAAAGGGCAGAGAATTGCTGTGCGTGGCGCTGTCAGGAGCAGCGGAAGCTGAAGGCTGCATCCTGCTAGATTACATTGTGTCTGAGGAGCTTGTGCCTCCTGGCCCGGGGGCAGAAAAACCGCAGCACGTGGCCGAGCGTGGCAGGGCTGGAGAGGGGGTGCGCGGCGGAAGGGGCAGCTTGAATTTCAGTGCTCGGGGGATGTTTATGTAAAGGCAGTGCTTCGCTTCTGATTGGTCTGCTGCGATGAGGAACTTTGGGCCTTTCAAATTACAGGAAGCCCGGGCCACTTCATTTTAGTCGAGGTCCAAATAAATGCCAATTCTGTGCCAATTCTGTGAAAATGGAGGGCTGTGGAACTGATTCTTTCTAAAGCATTAAAATAGCACCCATTGCCTCTATGGCTCTCAGTGTGTAAAGAGATGAGTTGAGGTAACGGCCTCGCCATGAACTGACATCCATTCCCAAGGGGAAGGCTTATATATATATATGAAGTGGCTTGACCATTTTTACCTGAATAAATGCAATATGTCATTCTTATTAGTTAATAGCATCAGAAAGGACCATTACATTATAAATAATTAAAAGCTGAACATAACAGTATTTTAGTGTTTTAATATTTATTCTGTGTTCACTCTGTTTAGTTGATGTTGAAAATAAATATCAAATCTGTTTTATTATTCCAAGGGAAAAAGAAAAAGCTGAGAGAGCCAAAGTGTTTAAAACATTAACATTAATTGCCTGCTTTGGCATCTGTGCAGCCTTATGTGTATGCCTGCTTTATCATAGGAACATAATCCCAGAAATCATTTTCTGACATGTAACAATACATTTCTTTACAGATAATTGTGGTACACTTCAATACAGTGTAAAAGCCATGTTCCATGTTATTGGACTGCACACACACACAAAGTGGAGCTATGGCTCCACCTTGTGGAGAACCGTAAATTGTACTCCTGTTCTTTCCATGACGTAAATGGACACACACACAGTTTTCCAGTGTTTTTCAGCATGGCAACAGTCAACCAACCACCATTTTCCTTCTCACCCCCAAGCCTTATGAAAAATTGAATGTTTGTTCTGTACATGCAAGAATGCAAGCAAGCCTCAGAAGGCACTGTTTAAAAATGTAACACTTTGAGCCAGTCAATCTTAAATGAGACATTTATTTCACAGTATGGTTTGCTTATGGAGAGAGTACTGATACCAAGAGAGAAACAAATAACATTTCTCTATCAATATGTGATGCTGAAAAAACTCTGCTTCACTACTGTTCACCACCGCAGGTAGTGACTATCACTAATTTCAACATCATTTCAGATTTTTACATGACAAATACTGGAAATTATCCCATCAAATGCCCTTTTGAATCATATTCCTTAGCACAGAGGTTGCAGCTAGTCTCACACGGTTCATTTGTTCTGCCACAGAAAGCAATGACTTATGGTTAATGTTTTCGAAGGCTGAATAATCTAACTGATATTAATGCAAGCCCCACAATCGACCACTAGAGGGCATTAAATACAACTTTTGATACCTTAATAACAAGCAATCTACTTGAGTATTTATGAAGAATAAAACCTTAAACTAAAGGTGGGAGAATTAAAAATATAATAAGTAAAGGGGCAGTGATTCTTTATATTGGGGATGGATTTTGTAAAGCGAAACAAGGCCCCATGTATAAAACAATGCTGTAATGCTGTGTTTGTTTTTGTTATTGCTTTGTTTTTGTTTCTCTTCCTTTGTTTATTGTTTTTATTGATGTTTGTCTTTGTGGGAATGAGGCGACCCTATAGTTACGACCCTATTGTCTTTTCTTTACTTGTAGTACTTTTCCGAAAGTTTCAGGTTGTAAAATAAAGAGAAAAAACAAAAACAAAAACAAAAAAGCAGGGTCCCCCAATATGGGGGGGTGGGCTATAAGAAAAAACATAATGCTGCAATAAACACATTGACTGGAATATGTACCATATTAGCATGCATAACTGCATTTCAATACTTAACCCTATACATTTTACATTAATAAAATATTCTTATCATTTAACATCAAATCATACATTGATCAGGTTATGGGGATAGTCAATCAATAATAAATGAAATACCAATAACAACTGAACAAGTGATCTACTCAGATGGGTGCTTTGGCCATACGACAACTAAACCCCAGCATGCAAATTATGGGGAAAAGGAATATTCTTTGACAAACAAAGCTATAGTAATGAAAGTATTTGCTCCAAAAAAGACCATGAAGGCAGGAGATTGAAAAAGAATGAAAAAAGGAAAAACAGACATCAGAGAACTTTATACGTTGTGCCAGTTATTAATATATGTTGCGCAATCAATAACCCTCAGGACAAAAAAACACTCACAAGAGGCATTACACATTGGCTATGTGAGACTAATGTGAGACAATAGCTGCATCAGCAGACCGGCTCTAGTTATTGAGAGAACGGAGCAGTAAAGCGATGCATGTGTGGATCCACTCTGGCTGTGCCGTCATATTAATGCTGTGTGGGAATGCATGATACATCACAGAGAGAAAAGCCGGCTGCTGATTGAAATCCATATCGGCGCCAACATTGTGCCCCTCTCAAGATTTCCAGTTAGCAAATGTTGCCAGAAACACATTAAAATCACAAAATTACTGGTCACCCCTGGCTCTTAAAATTACATCTCAATTGCATTAGCATAACGTTATTGTTACTTTAGGCAGATATGTATAATTTCATCTCCCTAGCAGAAACACAGTCTAAACCTTGAATATGAACCAACCGAGTTTTATATTGCAACATGAGGCCAGCATTAAAATAGTATATTGCCCAGCACTGTCTGGTCGAGTCTTGTATAAAAGTTATCAAAAGAAGTTGTAGAAAATCTTTTGTTTATTCACCAGGTTTGAATCCAATCAATATTTTGCATTCAAATTTCCCAAAACACGATGCCTCGGTCTTAAATTTAAATTGGCGATAATATGCCAAGAAAGTTAACAGAAACTGAATTTACAAACTCACTGTTGTAACATCACTAAAGGTAATAAAATGGTGTAAGTAACTTAAATATATTATTGTCCAGTGAATTACAAATGGTTTTTGGATGTACTAGTACAGATGAAATGTTAAGCCTCATTTCTGCTGGAGCTGTTAATCACCGATGAACAAGTGTCTGACGTAATAAACAAATATTTTCACACAGCAGCACAAAAGACCAGAAAACAAGTAGACCACTAAATGGGTCAACATTCGCTTCTATCAAAAACATCAAACCATTAGATGGACTGGTTTACGCCATCTCACACTGTCCGATGTGAAGTCCAGACAAAAGCATATCGGAACAAGGAGACTCCATTTTGAAATGTCCAGTGTGGTCTGACGCGTCTCAAAGACGTGTCTTTGTTTTGGCCCCCGTCTGATTGACCGCCGGCCTACATGGGAATGAGTGAGTGTCTCTCAGGCGCCATGCCCTTATGCTGCTGAACCTGCACCCTGCACGCTGTTGTTCAAATGGATGCATTAACATAATGATGCTCTGGGTCAGCATTTCCCAGCGGACCTTTAAATATGCACCATATGTTGCTGCTGGCTGAATGAGTCCATCTATGAGGGCTGTTTTCTCACACTAACTCGTGGTGTGGTGAGACTGCAGAGCAGACTGAGCACCAGGCTGTCACACAGTTACAGCACTGAGGAGACTTCTTGGTGTTTTTGGAGCACTTTGAGCAGGCGGTGAGCAAAGGGTGAAAAAGAGGAGATGGTTACAGAAGTCGTAGAATTTGTTTTGACAATTATGTGCACAGCCACGCCAAAATGCAACCAGTAATGAGGACACTACTTTGTCATGTCAAGCTTTCATGATATTATGGACTGAAAGGCTGAGAACAAAACAAACTCAAGAAAAACATCAGTGATTCATTGACTCTTTGTTATACTGTGCTGCTCCTTCTAGTGGTGGTAAGGGTCAAGGGCACAGCTCACTCATACACACACACACACACACACGCACACACACACACACGCACACACACACTCACACACACACAGACATACACGCACACACACACATACACACACACACACACACACACTCACACACACAGACACACACACACACACACACACACACACACACACACACACACACACACACACACACACACACACACACACACACACACACACACACATACACACACACACACACACACACACACACACACACACACACACACACACACACACACACTCTCTGACCGATGTGCTCTCACGCTCTTATCGGCTCCTGTGGACACAGCTGCTCAGTCTACACATCACTATGCAGAGATGATACAGCCACGGTGCACCGCGCAGCAACAGGCAGCCGACCGCCGATGAGCATCACCTGCTGCACTCCCCGGACGACCTCTAATCCCGCTCCACATCGCTCCACACGCTGGGGGCCCGGCTCTCGCAGCTCCGAAAAGCATGGGAATGTGTAGGAGGCCTCCCCCTGGACAGCAGACGATGACGGCCTCACTGAAATGAATAAGGCTTTCCACATGTGCGCGTTTGCGTATGAATGCTTTTATTTAAATGCTCTGATTGCTGCCGCCTCCACTGGCGCTGCTGCCATCTGGCAGCTGTCTCACTCTCTCTGTGTCATCATGACAGATTGGTGGCAGGAGACACGCTTTGGATTTTCTTTGGAGTCCCTCACTATGTTGCTTTGCATTTTTTGGGGTCCTCCCTGGCCAAACGGGGCTCTGCATTTTCACAGAGAGGCTGTGTAGCAATGAAAAGGTGTGGCGCGCCTATTGCGTGTTAATCGGGAGAAGTCGCTTGTTTGCTTTTAGGAGCTGGAAAGAGTTTGAGCAAAATCATTCTCATGAAGTGCCCTGTGAATCTGGCATGACAGTACTGGACAGTACTGTGACCAGGAGAGAAGGGTGTTGGGGGGAGAGCACACAAGGGGTGGGGGTGGTGGGACAGAGTGTCCGTCAGCGGCCAGGGCCTCCAGGCTCACCCCACTGACAGGGAGACAAACTGCTCCAGTGTCCATCGGGGACCGCAACAGGATGCACCACCACAGCCCTTCTGGAGCACTCTCTGGTCGTGCTCCGGTTTAAAGTCGGAGGCTTTCATGCTCTGAAACACAAACACAAGTTGCGGTCACAGCGTTCCATTATACTGGAGAGGGAGACTAATAAATGACCGTATAAAGACTAAATTACTGCATTAGACTGTTAACCTTGTGCCACATGTTGACCACAAAAGCTCTTTTCTCTGCACATGCTTTGCAGTCCTACCGCTGCTTGCTTGTCCAGCCCAGGATGATTAAAACCACTCTGGCATAGCGGAAAGATGATCGCCTCTCAAACATTTGAATAGCAATCTGAATTTAATTGACTGAAAAAATGGACTAAAAGTCTGTTTATTGTGTATCTATGGTCATTATTGTGCCCAGTTGTATAATGATGCAGAATAGTAATTAAAAAAAGTCAAATTTCAAGCACCGAAATTCTGAATCATATGAAAGTAAGAAGAGAGTAGAGACAATGCATCTCTCTACCCAGTGAGGAAGGCATCCTATTTCAGAGAAATAAATTGAGTCAGGACACTAGCACTGAAACAGAGTTATGTCAGTGATAATATCTAATAATATCTTTATTTGTATAGTACTTTTCATGCATATACAGCACAAAGTGCTTTACAGACATAAAGCATATTAGTAAAAAACATTGTAAATAAAAAAATACATATATAAACCAATACCAATGTAAAAAAGTCACAGTAAAAAGTAAGAACAAAGAATTAAGCATTCATAAAAGCAATCCTATAAAAATGATGGAGCCCAACTGCACTCGGTCAGGGTCCCTTACAGTAAATCACTGAACAACAGCAGAGTATAGGATTACAGCACCGAGGGGACTGGAGCCCATGTGGAACTGGCCTTATGATATTATGGCCTGTGGTATAATGGATCATGGAGAAGGGAAACATTCCATAGGGGTCTGTGAAGATGACAGTTCCCGTCATTTTCCCCTCGGTTGATATGGTGTTGATGATGCCCTGGTGTGTATATGCCTGTGTGTGTGTGTGTGTGTCTGTGTGTGTGCATGCGTGTGTTTGTCAGAGAGTGTTTGTGTGTGTGTGTTTCGGGGGGAACATCGGTACACCCTAACCCTGAGGGTTGTATGCTCTCCACAGTTTTCTTTAGGGAGAGTGGTTTGACCTCACAAGGCCACAGGTCCAGAATTCCAGACCATCCAAAGTGGAGGAGGAGACGGATCATTCCACATGTTTGTTTAGCCTGCAGATTCAGTCCATATGGTTTTAGTTTGTATTTTAGAAGCCTAATTGCAAACAATATTGAAAGAACTGAAAGGAAATCAAAGAACAAACTTTTACCAGTTCTCTCAGTCGTTCACAGCTATCCAATTGCCTTAGATTTATTTTCTCCAAATTCCAATCAGTACCAATACCCACGTAACTAAGATGGTTCATAAGTTCCTAGATAACTGAATTAGATGATCATTTATTTTAGGAGAGAGGTCCAGTCAAAAATCTGGATATTTTTTTGTCATTCAGTGCAATGTTTTCAGTCGAGCTGTCAAATTGCTAACACATTTGGCACAAACAGTTTTGAGTCAAATTTAGCTAATTTGCCCCAACCTCTCCATTGTCTGAGGCTTGCTACTACAGGGCCTGCAAAACAAACCCCAGCCAAGAGTGCCAACTGCCCTTAATTGCCTGTGTGGAAAAATGTTTTTGAGAGCCATGAAACTCATGTGTATGAGAAAGCTGTGAATTTGGAAGTGCTGCTATTTGACTTCAGGGCTCAATGAAAGTTTTTTTCACAAATTAACAATCAAAGACAAAAAAACTCCAGGGCCAAGGTATAAACATAAGATGTTCTGCTACTGGCCATCCCCAGTGGGATGACAGTTTACAGTAAAAGTAGTCCGTTAAGTGTGCATGTAGAAGACTGAATGCTGATTCACAATTGTGTGCAATTTGCCAAATGGCAATGAATATCATGCACATAAAAATGAACACTATGCAACTTAATAAAACTGAACCTCGAGTTAATATTTTGAGAAAATTAGAAATAACTGGTCTAAATGCGCAGCAAGACAAATGGAAACAGCTACAACTTGCACAAAACTTACACCACACCTTAACTGCGTTAGAAATCAAGCATTCTCACGTGCAAATGATTAATTCACGTTATCGCTAGCAGCAAAGCTGTGAGGCCCATTCAAGTCAGGTGACACCACTTTTCCCCAACAAAGCAATTTGGAAACAGCTATACTCAGTATAGAGTGTACTCAGTAATTGCGCGCAGTATAAATAATAGCCATAGCTTTTACCACTCAAATCTGTATTCACTAATGGAAAGGTAGCCATTGTCTCCCACACCCTTCCACGCTCAAGGTCTCCATCTTCTGGATGAAGTGTTCTGCTGGCCTGGAAGTGGCACAGTCACAGCAAGGATGCGGGCAGGTGAGCCATGCCCGCTAGAGCCGGCCTTTGCTCTGGGCCAGAGGTCCTACAGGTCTCGTGGGGGTGTGACGCATGGGGAAGAGCCCTGCCAGTGATGGGCAGGGGGAGATGGGCTCCCCTCCACAGGATGTTCTGGGCCATCTTCTTTGGGGGGGAAACACAATACACCACAGGCTGTCCAACTTAAACAAGCACCCGTATCTCCAAACAAAGAGACGGACCAGAGGAAATTCAAGGTTAGCGGCACAAAGACCTCACACAAGTGCGATTAATCACAGAAGGTGGACCACAGCCCAGTACGGAAATTGTTGAATAAACCTGAGAGGAAATTATCCCATTACAGGCAGGCTGTGGGATACTAGCCTTGAACGTCTTACTCAAGAGCAACACTCACCTTAAAATTACTGTTCTGGATCTATTTTATGCAACTTTCCAAGACTTTTCATTACTTTTTAAAAACGCAAAGCATAAAATGCAGCCATAATATTAGTATGAAAAACTATAGTTCTATGCACACTTAAACAGAAGTCCTGGAAGCAGTCAATACGATTGGCTATAATCCTAATAAACGGTATGTACAGACGTCGCTAAAAAGAAAACTGTGACAGGTGAAATCAGGGCAGGTAAAATTACATTTCTTTCACACTACATTGATCATTTTCAATTCCCCACCCTCACGAGTCCGCCGCCCGTCCTCCGGGAACGAGATTCGTATTCCTGGACCTATTTCCCCGCCTTCTTTCGAGACGGAGATCTTCCACGGACTCCATTAACCTTCTCCTCGGCGGACTTGTGCCGGCTCTCCCTCCCCCTTCCCCCGGAGGCAGACAGCCAAATGCCGCCTCCGATCGGGCTGACGACCAGGGCCGGTCTGGTAGAAACGCGGGTTTCGATCCGCGTCTCTGACGGGCAGCGCACACCGCTCCAAAGCGCGGTGCACTAGACCGCTGGGCCATCCGCCAGCCCCGAGTGGTACACCTTTTAAACAGACCCCTCTCCAGCTCACCAAAGGTTCTCCAGTAAAGGAAAAAACCTTCAGAGACCTGCACTGAAAATGAGTTAACATATGCGATACAGTGATTTTAATTGAGACACAGTGATTTTAATGGAGATACAATGATACTGTCTTCGGTTGACTTGTTTGTTCCTAGCTCTTAGTCTAGCCTCTTATCAGCCTGGATGTGAATCGTGACCAGGCCCGATAATCAGATAATGCCCCTGCAGTCAACAGACTGAAAGCTTACCTGCATTTTCCTGAAAAGACAGAAAGGAAAATTGGTTTTGTAGACATAAAGTTCCTTGCAGGGATGATGAGACAATACAAGATTTCACATTGTAACAGAGTAGAAACTGAATGATTACATTTTGAAATGCGTTGTAAACCTGCCCCAGGAGCCATATTTATAATCCACATGACAATCTGACAGACCAAAACATTTTGTCCTGTGGGGATGGGGGAATAAATCTAAACACTGATTTTGTAAAAAAAAAAAAAAAAAAAAAGGTCTCTACTCTCGCCAATAGAGTCAATAAACTTGATAAAATGGACAGCGGCGCACTGTAACCCAACAGAAGGCCTAGAGAGGATTTCACAGTGCGTGTGAAAAATACCTTGGCATGATGGGTGCAGAGGGCGGGATGGAGGGTGAAAGGTCAAATGAAGAAAAAGAGATGATGTCATGCAACAACATCTGTATAAGTAGGAGTGGTCCACTGGGGATACATTTAGCCTGAGCCAAAATGGAGTGCATCCGCTTCGCCATTGTGTATAGGTGACTCATGCGGGGTTAATGTCTATTGATGCGGGTGGTCTGCACTCCTAGCAATTTATGGAAGCTTTTCATATGAAACTGCCCAAAAAAATTCTTTAAATGGGCATATTGTATTATAACAATCCCATATGTAGGAGGTTGCTGATATCGGTTAGCGGTTCTTCTTACACCGCGTAGATCCCATCTCAGACCTAGCTGATCATTCACTGTGATCAGATCATTCACTGTGCATCCTTTTCAAGCCCAAAAACAAATCTGTCCATTGCATAATGTCTATTAGCCAATATGTGCTGAATGCCACAGTGTGTAGGTGGACAACGTTTGCAATTGGACTACAAGCCTTCCCAAGCCACAGACGGCAGCTCAAGTATATCAGCTCTCTTTCTCTCTCTCTCTTATTCTAGGGAATTTAATCACCCTCACTCTACCGAAACTGCTCTGCTCATGGTCACTGAGGCTCTCCACTCAGCGAAGACCCAATCACTCAGCTCCGTCCTCCTCCTGCTCAACCTATCGGCTGCATTTGACACTGTTGACCACCTGGAATCTCAGGATCTGCATTGGCATGGTTTGAATCATACCTGGACAACTGGTCCTACCAGATGGCCTGGAGAGGATCCCTCTCCTCTCCCGACACCCACTCAATCTGATCTTAATGTCTTAATTGTTCCTACCATGTATTAATGCACATCTTGTAAGTTGCTCTGGATAAGAGTGTCTACTAAATGCTTAAAATGTAAAATGTCAATCTGTGTCCCGCAAGGCTCGTGCTTGGCCCCCTCCTGTTCTGCCTGTATAATAATCCTGTTTACAATGACTTTATCTTAACTTTTTATATGAGTCTATATTGTCTCTGTTAGCCTTAAAGCAAAACAAAACATTCAGTAGAAGAGGACATATTTGCATTCCACTATGTATGTATTAGATATTTAAATACAGGTAACTGCTAAAATATAGGTAACACTGAAGTAAATGAAGGGTTCTGGGAGCTCTGTTATGGTGTGCGGTGCATTTTCCTGGCATGGTTTAAGTCCACTCAGCCCCTTAGAGGGCAAGGTAAACGTCAATAAACACAACGTCATTCTGAGTGATCACCTTCATCCTATGGTGAAGCATTTCTATCCTGATGGGAGTGGTCTCTTCCAGGATGACAATGCCCCACAGGGCACGAGTAGTCACTGAATGGTTTGATGAGCATGAAAATGATGTAAACCATATGCCATGGCCATCTCGGTCAGCAGATCTCAACACAATTTGACACTTATGGGAGAATCTGGAGCGCAGGCTGAGAGTGTTTTCCACCACCATCAACAATATACCAAATAATTGAATTTATCATGGAGGAATGGTGTTGAAACACTTCAAAAGTGTTCCAGACACTACGCCAAGGCGCAGTTGTCAGTTTGGCAGTTACCTATACATGTTACATATTCCTGTATGCAATAGGTTTTCTTTAGTTGCATGCAGGTCATTAAAACAGAGGGAGACATGTTTTGTCACTGATGATAACAGTGGTCTGGAGCTGAAGGTTCTTCATCTAGAACAACTTAACAGCAAGGAGATGTCCATTTCTCACCCCTTACTTACCTAGGCCGGGCCCTGGCCCATTGTAAATCTACTGGCTGGTCTCCTTGAATGTACCAGAAGGCCTCTCCAGGTTATCCAGACTACTGCCACTCATCTCCCTCCATTCGATAAAAGCCATGGATCACATTATTATCAAAATCTGCCTTACTGATCATCAACAGGGATGTCTCCTCCTTAATTGCAGGCTATTCATAGTTCCTTCCTGTTAAGGATGCACATCTGAGCCACTGCTCTTCTTGATTCTTGTATCCCCAGTGGTGGTACAAGGTTTCTACTGCTGTCAGGACAGAACAGAGTCAATGGCCGTCTTTAGTAATAGTCTTTCAGGAGACCGATCCCTCCAGACCGCGCCCTGGCTTTCTGAGCGCAGTCTTCTCTCCTTCGACTAGTTAGGATTTATTGCACTTCAGCCTGTGCAGATTACTGATGTACTTAGTTATTACTGTTATAGCACTGCTACTATCATCTTGTTTTATTTCTGCCCTTTTACTATGGTAATTGTGTGTCTCCATATTCTTATACATTGCTTTATAGAATTATACTCTTTCTAACTAGTGTCCGAGATTATTTCTTTACTGCTGTTCGCCCAGCTTTTTACAGTATATAAACCAACCGTAAGTCACGCTGAGCACAAGTCACTATAAATTAAGTGATTTTGCCAGGGAAATACGGTCACCTTTGAATTATTTGGTTTCCTGGTAGTAAGGGCTCTTTATGTTCATTAGATACGTGAAGAAGGATACATTTCAGAATGGACCGTGAGTTATAAAAATGACGGAAATGGTTTTATTTGGCCCAATAAAAGGCGTTTACTTTGGGCTGATAAGGCTCTTTGTTCTCTGGACCAGCTGCATGCGCGGTGATAATAGACTGAAGGCGGGGCTCTAACAGAGTGTGCAGAACACATTCCGCACGTTAACACTCTGGTTCTCTTTCATCGTTAAAAAAAAAACTACCTGTTCACTGAATGGTCCTTTTAAAGAGAGCTGGCGGGATTCATTTAAAATAAACATGCAGGACATGTATGACTGTTGGATGATAGTTAACTCATTTAATCAAATTATTATACGACACTGAATTAATACTTTCTTATTATTTTAACCTCAAATACGCTGAGCAAAGTTTCAGCGCATTTGTTTGCTTGTTATATTCACTATCCTACTGAGCAACAATGAATACCATAAAAATAGAGTGGCAGTACAGTGCAACACTTGGCTTGAAACCATAATGTTACTGGTTCTATTCTTACCATTTTACCGCCGAGCAAGGTACTTAACCTAGATTTTATGATTGAAAAAATCCAGCTGCATAAATAGATGTGTAAGAGATGTGTAAGCTGGCCCTGGATAAAATAATCAATAACAAAGATATTGTATAATGTGCAACTCATCCAAACTGAACATTTTGTGAATGAATGTGTTTTTTTAATTCCCCAGGAAAAACAGCACATCTGCTTTCCCACAAACAAGAGGCCAAGGTTTTTTCCCCTCCCAAGTTCTGATAATTCCATCCCTATTCTCATAAAGCTGCTAAACTCCACACAGTCACAGCTAATTGTGGGTTATATTGCAAAATTACAATTCTCAAAACAACAGGGCTATTTTTGTAAACACAAAAGGCCCAAGAAAGCCATATAAATTCAAACTCTTTTCTTGTAAAATCACAAGCCAAGGCCAGCTGTGTGAAACCCCCCCCAAAAAGACATAGATGGCTAAACTGCTAGAATATAATAGGAGTGTATGCATCATGACAAGATGGTCAAAGGTGACTAAAGAAACTGTCAATGCCAAGGCAGACTTTTAGGCATATATAGCAAAGGGGTATTATGTGTCATTATAACCCCATGTACTTATGGACAATCATGTCTTTCTGGATGATGCAAAATTCCTGTTAAGCCACCTATGCAGACAGAGTCAGCTGTAGGTCAGAAGGTCAATACACAATAAACTAATTTGTACTGTACAACACATGGTTTGACTATGACATACTCAAATCACAAACAATTCTTAAATAGAAGCCATCTGTAGAAGATGAAAGAGTATTTACTGTCTATACTGCATGGCAATATGATTGGTTATCATGGCAGTAAATCTACCGCTGGTCTGCTCAGGTTAATTCATCTGCCGCTGTTGGCTTTACCATCTGCTGTAAAGGTGTGAGTTGGCTGCAGATGTAAGGGGGCCCATCCATATCTATCTGTGGATCAACAGTCTTTGTTTTGTGATACAAATGACCTTGTTTTTTTGGCTTCAGTTTTCTTTTTTCTCCACAATCTTTTGTCCCAAGAGCAAGGCTTCTGACACTCCAGCTCAGCAAACATCCATCTCAAAAAAGACCCGAGGACTTTGAGTTTTTTGGACCAAATTTTTCAAAGGGGTTATTTGCGTGCCATTTAAGAAAAACAATGTAGCCATACTTTTCAGTAGATTCTGGAATGGAAATGGATGTTTCCAATTTTCTGAGAAGGGGGGGCAATTATAGCATTCCTTCCCATGCCTATTATAAAATACTGTCTCTTTATTTCTCTTGACTTCAAAGATTTAGCTTCATTTTCTATTTTTTCCACACAATCTGCACTATTAATGTGGACAGCTGCATTTAAGGATTCATATTATTACACACAGACCATTCCATAGATGAATTCGCTTTACAATAGAACAGCGAGCACAGCTTGACCGTACATATTGCATAGTCGCATATATTACCTGAAGCCTCTCTTACAGCCTGGAGACTTTACTGGACTTCCTGGCTCTCAGTCCGAACTAAACAAACCAGGTAATGTCATACTCAGGTCTTTTGGACCAAAGGGATATTTCAAATTCTCACAACAGACTGTGGCACTGGGTTGGGTTACCTTGGGTGTGGTGTCATCTGTCCCCAGGAAGAGCACTTTGGCACGGTGGAGGCCTTCCCACTCCATTCCGTGGTGGTACAACATGTGCAGCCAGAGAACGCCGCTGTCCAGTTGTAGAAATTCCAAACAGGCGGAACAAGAAATGACAGCAGGGGTTCAATTCCAACTGGCCTTTCTTTACCGCTATGTGATCTAGCCATCAGGTTCAGATTAGGGCACTGTTAAAAACTTGGGGGTATGTGGGGAGGGTGAGGGGGGGGGGATATTACTCAAAACGTAGGCGGGAGGGGAGCCCCCCCATGGGACGGACTCCCTGACACCTGCGCCTCAGCATGATGCCCAGGCCTGCTTGCCGTTCTCAAAACAAGGCCCCTCTCCCTGCAGCTTTGTTTCCTTTGGTGCGTTGTGTTTTCTCTCCAAAGTAAATTAGCATTCCCAGCCCTGCAAACACTTTTACGTAATTTTAGCTAAGCGAGTGCTCGTGGAGGTTGCTTGCTGACAGTTTGGATAAATAATAACTGAGGGAAGGATTAGTCCGTTCAGAACGTTCGCAGGCCTGTTTGTTCAGCCTAATAGGCCCGTCCTTGCAAAGTTAATGGCAGTAAGAAAAACAGAGGCCTTATGGTTCCACGGCAGGGGTCCAAATAAGAGCCCAATTCTTTACAGTTTTGTGTATACAGTCCCGCGTCAGTCTGTTATTTATAATTGTTTGGAGACGTCAGCTCACACAAGCCATTTTCCAGCAGTAAAGGGGCCTGTAATGACTTGTCCAGATGGAAGTGGTGCTTTCCAGCACAGCCTGGTCAGCTTTTTTAGATACAGGACCACACCTCTCCGCCACCAATGAAACAGTAGCCTCCCTTTGATGATGAACGGGACACAGAAGAGCAATAAACAGAGAGCAATGCCCCTCCCATCACCATGGTAATCCATCATTAACTACAGGGATGTTTTATGAGGTCATTGTTGTATTTTCATACTAACCATGTTTAAAGGGTTCCTTCCATATAGTCTTCAAATCTGCTGCATTTGAATGCATAATAATTGTGACATTTTCCCAACATTTTGAGTTATAGGATATTTTATTTAATTATGCATTAAAGTGTATAAGTACTGTATGAACCGCAATCACTCCCTCACTCACTCATCCCCATCACGCCAGCTGGCACATAGGGAAACAACAAGTAATGAACCACAATATTTGGTGAAAATTGCTGTAAAACCCCATGTTTGGTCCAGCCAACTGAACCAAGCAGAGGACGAACAGGACCTGCAGGGGGTCCAGGGGCTGGGAAACCATTAAGCCATGGATTGACAAACACCTCCTCATGTCACACTCTGAATGTGGTGATTTACACCAGCCAGCAAGCACTGTGCCCATCCTGCCATCTATTTCTGTCTCACAGATAAGATAACGCTTACAATACCCTGATTAGAAGGGTCCACTCGTGAAACGTAGGGACAACACGGAATACATGTCATCGTCGCCTCGATGAGCCTGGCACTGTTCGACAGTCTGACCTCAGTTGAATTCAGAATTCAGAACGTTGATCACGCCAATTATGTTCTAAAAGACTGCAGCCTTTATTATCATTGCGTGTGTATTTTATCCAAACCATGAGGATCATTTCAAAGCTGGCAATGTTTCCTCAAAGTGGTGACAAGTTACGAACTGGAAATCTTTCCCTTCAGAAAATCTGTTACTTATTAGTCACAGTTGTGCACATGTGATACAAGTAATAATATCACTATTGACTGCATGTCAAGTGAATTTAGCTACATATATGCGAATAAATGTGTCTAAATGCATGTCAACCTTTCCCATTGCTTGGCAAATCCACGAGGTGGCAGAAATACTGTTATGATATTTATGTGAAATATTGTAATTTTTAAAGCCAAATCCCTTGACTGAATAATTTTTATCCAATTTTTTTCTCTGATGGTTTTATATGACATGCTCATTTTAAAGCATGATGTGCACATGGCTTAAATAAACATTATTAGCTCATTTAACTGTAAATTACTTCCAGAGTAGAGATTTTAGGCCAAAGTGTGTCAACAATATATATATTCATCCCACGATTATTTAAGGATTACTGGTTTGTGGAAACCTTGTGGAATATTAGGGTAACCATGGCTTTTGCAAAGAAAAAAGTGGTTATTCTAGTGTCCCACACCAGAGACTGTAAAACTCTCAAAAACGAAAGACTTCTGACCTGTCAGTTCTGCTGTGGGTGAGCGTTGGGTCACACATCTACAGCTGGGCAAGTAATCAGCTCTGGAGAGGTGTACGGAAACCTACACAGTTCCCCCATTAAAAACCATGCAGAGTTTTACTTGCACTTGCAGAACACCCACGTTATAATGTATAAAATGACACTGACTGAATTAAAGAAAATACGGCCGCCCTCTTTCCAGAATGATAAATACAAATTTCAGCCCTCTAAAAGGGAGGCAATTAATGCAGTTGATACCTGATACAGTGATACGCTGATTAACTCTCAGGAGCACGTTAGTCAAGGTTCAAAGGTCAATGTTAGTGTCTAGTTTCACCCAGCTCGCCATGGGTGAAAGCACAGGGTAGACATGTTAAATGATTTTTTCTGGGTTTTTTTTTAATGACAAATGTTTTCAGATATTCCATCACGTTTCAATGAACGGTGCTAACCTCAGTGCTAACTTTTTGCCGTTCAAAGAGATACACTACCGGTCAAAAGTTTGAGTACACCTGCTGGAAACTAGGTTTATCTCATAATTGACAATGCTTTACACCGTATACATTTCTGTAAATACTTTAAAATGACAAAAAACACATGTAACAATGAACAAAATGAACATCAAAGAAATGTTCAAGAAAATTATATTGAAAATTGAATCTTGGATTCCTCAAAATAGCCACCCTTTGCCGTGATAACAGCCTCACAAACATGGGCCATTCGGTTAATAAGTTTCAGCAGGAAATCACCCGATATGTCTTCCCAGCTCTCCTGCAGCAATTCCCAGAGAAACTTGTGGGTTGCTTTGCTTTGACTCTTCTGTCCAGTTTGTCGCATACAATTTCTATGGGATTGAGGTCTGGACACTGGGCAGGCCAGGTCATCAGTTTGAGTTGTCCTTCACGTTCCTCCTTCACCAGGTAGTTCTTGCACAACTTCAATGTGTGTTTCGGGTCGTTATCTTGCTGAAGAATGAAGGAGTGCCCGATTAGCCATAGTCCAGATGGAAGGTGTACTCAAACTTTTGACTGATAGTGTATATAGGAATGCCGGGGTGTTATTTTGGCGACTCTCTGCTCTGGTCTCACTCAAGGAGTTATGTTAACTTTCAGAGCCAATGTAAGAACTGAGTGTAGAATGAGTGTCAGACCAATAGCTGTCTGAACAAAGGGATGAAATCAAGCCTTCTGTCAGCTTAAAGGCGATAGGAACTGTCCTTTCATTCTGTGTATTTATAGAAATCTATTACTCGGCTGGCTGGTTAGAGACTTTCAAAGCCACCGCTCCAAAGAAGAAATGCAGCTTGGATTCTGTCCACAAATGTAAGGTTACCACAAGAAGCAAGTACACTCGAATAAATTGATCCCTTATGTAATTAATCGTTACAGATGCTGTCATGACCGTGCCGCCACTATTTGAACCACTGGGTCTGTGCTCAATTAAATCATCGCTACAGACAGAGAATTGGTGGGAGATTGTATACAACCCACGAAGAGTTGAAAGGGAGAGTGGGGTGAAGAAGATCAAAGTTTCACACCCAAGACCAAAGAAACAAAGGATTTTATGGTGAAACAGCTTGTCGATGCTTTAGTACAGCTAGGATGACTGCCCACTGACTACTAGCTTTGTCACTGATTAGCTGGAACAATGGAACTCAGGACTTCAGCTCACGATTGCTTGCATGCGCCTGGCAGTTTGGGAAATGACGGATACATGAGAAGAATAAAAACAAGACTTGTGAGGCAAAGCCATGTTGTAAATTGGTCTGAATGCATATGAATGTACAATGGCAGCTGAATGAAACACTTCCCATAAAATGAAGAGGAAAAAAAGGTTATGACAGAAAACCATTAAAGGAGATATAAAAAATTCAAGTGGATAAAATAATTGAATTGTGAAAAAACAGACACAAAAAGAGGAGTGAAAATCTAAACTAAGTCTTCTGTTGATGTTTTTCACCGTTCAGTAAATACAAACCTCTTCATTGTTTGTTTTCTGGGATGTATTTTCAGTCAGGATGTTGGTAGGGTATGGTAGGTACTTAAAGATGTGTTATTTTGTGATTAGATGGAAATAGTTGGAAAGTCACCACAGTTTGTCCAGCACTGTAAACAAAAGAAACGCTGGTAGTGTAGTATAATGGTTTAGGAACTGGGCTTGTAGCCGAAAGGTTGCTGGTTCGATTCCCAGGTGGGACACTGCCATTGTACCCTTGAGCAAGGTATTTAACCTGAATTGCTTCAGTAAAATATCCAGCTGTATAAATGGATTGAATGTAAAGTAAAAAAGAAAAAAAAAGTAAACTCTGTAAACTCTGGATAAGAGCGTCTGCTAAATGCCTAAAATGAAAATGAAATGAAATGCATGCTCAGCAGATATGTATTATTAGGCTATGTACATACTATATACTGTATGGAATGGGTAACAATGTGTTTGGAAATGCCCTCAATATTAGTTTTACATTAGTCTCACTGCAACCCCCCCCCTCCCATATATATTACATTACGATAATCCAAGCAAACAATCTCCCTCTAATTAAAAATGGGTAAGTAAGCAATGACAGTTTAGTGCTTTGCGGTCTATAATAATTATAAAGTATGCGAGAATGAATGAAACCATTCTTTATGGCTCAATGAGCCATTTCTCAAATAGAGCCAAGAAAGGTGTGGGGCACCAGTCCTCCATAAGAAAGATGATAAAAATACCCCATTAATTTCCCACAAATGCAACAGGGTCAACCTCTCATGGCCCTTTTCACAGTTACATCACCAAATGCCTTTTTTCTAAAAGGGGCCAGCAGCTGACCGAGTATCAGACCTCTGGTGCAGTTCCCCCCGTTTCAAAACAGATCCATTTCTGCTCTGGCCACCCGAACGGACTTTATTAAATATCAGTACACACCGTGACTAATCCGTACCCGCAAAATGATTTATCTCCCCCAGGTCTCCCATGAAAGGCAATAGCTTTCGCGACCTCTTATAGAAAAAGGCCTGTAAGAATGTCGTTCCCTCCCCCTCCAGACTACTGTACTGAGCTTCCAGGAGGAGGCGGCGGCGGCGGCTGCTAATTCAATATTCCCAGGGCCCCTGCTCCCCCTGGTTGTCTGGCAGAAGGGATGGCACACACATGTCTGTCGGGGGCACCCCTCAATTTCACACCCGGGGCCCAGAACAAACGGGCCGCGGAGCCGGAGGGTTCTGCTCACCGTGCACCGGGCCGTGGGGAACGTCTGGACCGAGCCATGCGTGGAGAATCCAATCTGGCTGTCGTCGGGAGAGCACTGAGGTGACCTTCCAGAGACCAATGGCCCTCCAGCTCCCGCCAGTAAATCAGAGCGTGGAAAAACAACTCGTCGGTCAGCGCAAATGCACCGAGGAGAGCGGAGGTATAATCACCATTCATCACTCCTGCTGCAAGCCTGTTATGGGTATCACGTTGGAAAAAGGCCGTTTGAAGTATGGATGATTTGAAGAATGCTTGTTTGAACTTTTTGGGAAAATTCTTATTTTTTTTTGCTCTGCACCCATGGGGCACAAACCTAAAACTATTTTATACTAAACTTAAAACTATTTTATTGCAGATCATTAAGTTCACAGAATATTATGTTTATTATTGTAACCTTTAGTCTTGAACCTACAGCGCAGAGTTGGTCATGCAATCTTTTCCCTGATGCACATCTCGTGTGCACACAGCTGGACATCCGCACAAGAGATATAACTGAAGATTGTGAACAGATTGGCTGTCTTAACCAGATATGGCCAGATGCTTTTCGTCCCAGCGGGGAGGAAAAGCATTGATTCTTTCTGTTTGTTTGCTGTCAGAGTCAGATGCACTGACGATTGTTTACATGGCCCTACCACCAGTGTGGCAGCATCCCTGTGATGACTCGCAGGAGACATCCGACGCTCCTGTGAGATCAGTCCTCACGCACTGTGGGGGCCATGACGATACTCGGAACACCACAGAACACCCTGACCCTGTTTTCCCACAGCGCAACATCAACATCATTCTACTTAACCACACTTCCAGTTCTCAGCGCTGGTGTGGCTATTGACACTTCCCATTATTACCTTTCCCGTTAGTTTCACACATCAAGTGTTGGCATGTTCAAAACCTGTAATGACTTGACGCGTGCCCCTCTGGCCACCAAGGTTCCATAGACCCGCCACATATTTTAAGTTGTTTCTGTCTGTATCTCCTATAAAGCCTTTGAACATTTAATTTCTCACTCTTATGTTTTCTTATGCAATCGTGCCCCCAAATAATGGCAGAGAACCTCTAGCTGACAGGGAGACTCCCCCCCGTAAAGCCAGCTTTTTAATCTGATACCAAAGGCAGGGGAAGGGTGAAGGCAGCACTGAGAGATGGGGAGATTAGAGCTGAATGGAGAAATTGCCACAATCATTAGAAAGTGGATTCAGTTTCTATTGACAAATACACCTCGCTAGAGTTTCAAAGCGTTGGCTGCGCAGTTGTGTTCCTCTGCACACCTGTACGGGCTTTGCGAGCGTTTGTCTTTGTAATTCAACACAAGGTAGCTAGGGTTACGATCGTGACTAGGCTCCGGCACAATGGCTAAAGCCAGTCTGTCAATTTCCCAGGTGGCACATGGGGGACCGGTCTCAGCCACTTTCCTGCATCACACTAACCCCTCTCACAGCTTCTTATGATGGAGTCTACACTACTTTAATACAGACGCCAAAGCAAACAAAAGGACAACCAATGATCTACATTAAACATAATTAGTGAGGCTACAAATAAAAGAAAAAAAACATATTAACCAACCCTCTCCCTAATTCCCACAGAATCTGCAATTAGTGTCCTCGCTGTCCCACAATGCTCACTTAAGCATGACCATGATTGAGACAACTCCATTAATCACATAGACTCTGTGCCTGCCCGAGGACAGCAAGAACCAACTGCACCAGAGCTGGGAATTCCTTCTCATTAGTCCTGATAATCTCACAATCCCAGTGTAAGACACTGTTCCTGCTTGTAGAGCGCTGAGAACCAGACCACTGCACTGTTTACTTTAAACGGTAAGCTTACTCTGTGGTACTTAGACCGAGGGAAACATGGCCCTTAAGGTGCAGATAGAAGCTGTGTTTTCTCATATAAGTATGTATGCCTGAACTGTAAGTATGGAGCCTTAGTTGACAATGCAGGTCAGGTGTGTGTGTGTGTGTGTGTGTGTGTGTGTGTGTGTGTGTGTGTGTGTGTGTGTGTGTGTGTGTGTGTGTGTGTGTGTGTGTGTGTGTGTGTGTGAGCATGTAAGAGTGTATGTGTGCATGTAAATGTAAGTGTGTGCGTATATATATGCATGTGGGTGCATGTAAGTGCGTGCGTGTGTGTATGCGTGTGTGTGTGTGTGTGTGTGTGTGCATGTTCCCTCCCTTGAGTGAGGGAACAGATCTGAAACTGAAGGCAGGGCGGGGGTGTGGAGGAATTCTCCTTGGCAGATGGCGGAGAGGAGCCCTGGGGGCAGAGGCAATGCTACACCCTGGGACCTGGACACCTCACAATGCCCCGCACATCTCTCCACTTGCAGCTCCACAGCATACAATGCAATCTCATCTCTCTGGCCTATTGTGCTGCTCATTGGCAGTAATGATACTGTGTGGCTACACAGAGAGAGGCAGACATTCCCCCAGAGAGGGGCACAGCCATCACTGTGGGAATACAGTGGGGGGAAAAATGGTCTGGATCTATAAATGGCAGCCTTTCATTATGCAATATCAACTGATATGTCGTATATAACTGGAAATAATTGTTTGAACTGTGGATTAAAAATAACCAAATAGGTATTTGTAATTTAATTTCACTTTTGGTCAAGGGACTTGAGTGAGATTTGGAAAAACACTCTTCAATTAGTGATTGATGCACCATCCTTTCCTGTGGTATATTTGTGATGGACAGCTTGCTGGCATACAGTAGACAGGGCAGGAAGTTAGGGCTTCCTCTCTTTTATACCTCCTGATTGATGGTGTCACATGTGGATAATATGAAGGGCGGCGACTCTGAGGCCACAGTTTCAAACAAAGCCGAGAAGTTCGCTTTATAATAGCATGACAATCACAGTAAATGAGAGGGCTACGGAAGGAGAGTGCATCAAAGAGCAACAGCAACCTGCTCCAAGCAAAAAAGACAGCATGTTTAAATCTGCTGCCATCCAGCCATCCTGGATGTTTCTGGAACTGTTTGATGCCATGGTTAAATTTGATGAAAGTCATTTTCGACCAGATACTGCACTATTACACTGCGTTTATTCACCTTTTACAAATTTCACAACAATGAATGACCTTTTCAAAAATACAAATATAGATTTGTTTAATGTAAACTAATAATTGTGCAAATTACACATTTTTGTTCTCTCTCTCTCTTTATACTATATATATATATATATATATATATATAGTACTTCCATCCTGTGAGGGAACCAAACTAGATTGCTAAAAGAGGAGGACTGAATGAGGTTCCAAGTCACAGCTGGGAAATTCAATCCTATGGCAAGATGTCCTCCTTGACAGACAAGATTGGTGCAAATGTATAGATGTTCTTTGGATGCATGTAAAAAGTCAGTATTTTCATATTCGTATTTTACCAGTCATTATAAATAGGAAGCATAGAGCCAGAGGATATTGGTCATGCTACGGCAGTTTTGGACAACGCACTTTCTAATGTATACAATTATGACTTTAGAAAGCTATTCTCCATTAAGGGGGAGTCACATAAAACAGATGAACAGATGAACTTGAATAAATTATAGCTAGGGGTTTCAATAAGAATGGTGAGAGAACCACAAGATTGTATAAATCTGAGGATTTGTGATTTTACAATCTATATTTAGCATAAAGCGACCATTTCAGTGACAGATCAGCTCATTTTTCTCTGTCACTGAAGTCTAGACACATTTTCATTTGGGATCTTGTAAGCCATGTTCAATTAGTGGGAGATCGCATTGAAGTTTCACATACAACTGACATTCGGATGAACCCTGTACGCTTTTATTTATTCCATACATTCACAACCTCCCAATTCCCCAGGCTTTTTCCCCCTTGTTTGAGTCCTTTTCCACCTCATCAGTCGTCCGAGGTCCCACTTCCCACTGCTATGAGTGAGGACAAACTGGAGGCCAACAGCCAAAGAAGAGTACTCTCTACAAAACATATTTCCTAATGGAAAATGACCCATTACAGAACATGGAGTGAGCATGTTGGATAAGGCTGATTCGACAAAGCCTTTCATTTCAGTTCAGTTCAAACATTTGTATTGTCCATCAAATTTAGATGGGGAAATTTGTCTTTGACATACTGGCTAAATTAAAAGGAATGAACATCAGTCTCATGGATTCACTGGTCCCGAGCAGGGCACACGCGCGATCTGCTGGTCACACACTTCACAAAATCCCAGTCCCACCAATCTTGATATCAAAAGGGCTTCACAAATCGAGAACCGCTACAATCTCCGCTACCATGTGGGTCATTTGTAAAACAAAGGAATGCCTTGTTTCCCCTGCAGTTTGCGAAGGGGGCTTACAGAGAGGATGGATGGGTTGGGGTGGGAGGCAGGGGGTGTTTGGGGACACCCTGGTGCTTTTTGGGAACTCTGGAAATGTAATCCTATCCCCAGAACAAAGGCCCTCATGAAGTCGACAGCGCGGAAAGGGGCCTTTTTTTTTACCTCGTCAGTCTCCAGAGCCCTGAAACACAATCTATTTTCAAAACTGGGCTCGCGGAGAACACAAGCGGAGCTCCCACTGTGGGGCAGACCCTGCCCCGTCCTCCAGGTCAGCACAGAAGACGCACAGAGCTGGAGCAGTCCATCGTGGTAACATATCCCATGGATCACACCTTCCCCAAACCCACGGAATGGCCCCACTGCTCACTCTCCGCTGCTGGTGTTGGTCACCACGGTTCTATGGGAAACAGAAAGTGGGAGAGAGATACAGTTACTTCGGGGATTACTTTAGGCCCTTGAGTTGCTCTAATGTCCCTTAAACATCCATCAACGGTCAAGATGAAGCATTATCAGCGTACTGGTAGTGATCTGTCTTAATCTATTCATTAATTCAGCACCTTCAACAGTCAAGATCTCAAATCGTCCTATAACAAAATGAAATAAAATGAAAGGTTCAATCCAGTGGCGATTTTATCCCCTATTTAGTGGGGCTTTAGCCCCTCTGTCTTTCATTTCAGCCCCCCTGAAAAAGTCATTCTTTTCTAAAAAACATTTTTACTTAATATCTATTTTTAAAAATACCACAGACAGAGAGTGGTATTTCAATTTTGAGAGTGACCACCATTGTGGTGTTTTTGTTTTGGGGAATGTAACAGTAAATGAATTTAAAATGTAGGCTTGTGCTTTGCATGTGTACATCTCACATTCTCATTGGGGTCTGAGCCCACCTAAAGGTCAAATCCCAGAATGGCCCCTGGTTCAATCAATGACCACATCTTCTTTCCTGCCAAATAACAACAACAACAACAACATATTTTATGAATATAGTTTTAGAAACCCATGGCTGCAGATTGTTTTGTTGCTTGTTACACTGTAAACCCACTGAGGCCTACAAAAACTAAAATGAAAATTGCAGACATTTGCATTCAACTCCTGGACTCGTAATAGCTGTGCACAGACTTTTAGTCACAAATCAATCTGTGATTTTAAAATAAGAGTTTAAACTTATACAAACTGCACTCATCAGACACTGTGATATAAAAGTCACAGCAAATAGCTACTAACAATTTTATAATATGTCAACAAGATTGTTGTATGTAATTATCAGAATAGTTTTTGTTTGCGAAGAAATTACACTTGATTTTTAATGATAAAAGCAATTAAAAATGAGCATGCTACAGATGAGTGCCGAATACGAGGTACTGCACAAGTTACGTTTCTCTGAAGGAAAGTGACTGAGATGTAAATCAGATGCACTTTTGCTGCAGAATCTTCCATAACTGCTGTCTGCTCTACATCCTGGAGTTACGTTGTAAAATGACCCCCGGGCGTACTGAATAGACTGGGCAACCGTGGATCTATCATAAAGTCTGGAGAGCTGGACGCCGTTTAGGGCTTGGAGTCAGCCACGGGAAACCACATGCGGTGAGCAGTTCCATACCTCCATTGTGTCTTGGTGCAAGTCTGCACAAAAACCTCCTTTCCTGTTTTACCTTTACATTCTTGTCTTGTGCTGTGCTCATCCTCCACTTCCTGAGCAGTGCAAGCTCAGAGACTGTGGTGAAAACCGCCGTGTCCTCTAAGCATTACTCTAAGGTTGCACACATGTACAGCGTTAGAAGAACAGGGTGATTGCTTTCTTTTTGTTTGTTTGTTTTACAACTGGGGGACGTCTGGATATTGCTAGTACCAGAACAATGTTCCATTAACATGGCCAATACACAGTATGCTAGCTGCAACCAATTCTATCATCTTGTCTGCCAATGGGTACATTAAATATTCAGAGCTGGAGGTGCTTATATTGGCCATGAGCTGTAGAAAAGGCTAGAGCTTTGTTTTAAAAGCTGTAGGTCTGTTTGTCCATTGTCATATTAGTGTCTTGCTTTAATTTAGTCTAAGTACATAATCCTACCAACAAAAAAGCAATGACATGACAGGGTCAATGCATAATGTTTCAAGATCTCAGGACTAAAACAATATTTGCCCTTCAATCTTTACCCTCTTTCAACTTTGTGTTTGAATGTATTCCATTATTGAGGATATTCTTTTTATGTTAGTAAAATATTTTGACAACACAGTATATAAAGTATATCTGGCCAGAAATACTAACGTGAAGTTAAAGTCTGCACCTTTGAGAAAAGATGCTTAGGATAACTTTAGGTAAACTTAAATAAACTAAACTTAAGGTAACGTAGTCCAAATTCATTTTATTATTTATGCCCAAAATGGATCATTAAATGACAACAATCCATGATCCTTTTATGGTGATTTACCTTGTTTCCCGACTGTAGGATCTGCATTGATGCATTCTTCAAACCCTAAGAAAACACTATTCCTATAAGTGGTTTAATCAATTTATTCAGTCTTTCAGAGCTTGTCTATAGCCATTGAATATCTCCCTGAACATATCTTACCAGATTACAGTGTCTTTCTGACGTCCAAGAGCTCAGGAATGAAAAGTATGATGCATTACTTCCTTTTATTCTGTTTACACAGGGGTCTACATTAATGATGCAGTTTTCATTTCAGCAAAGAGATCCAGAGCGAAATCGTGGTAAAATGTTGTAAAATGTTGTACATGGAGACCATGGTTACACACTCTCTACTCTCAGAATGAATTGTAATTTGTTTCATTGCATATTCGGCAGCACATGCTCTGATAGTAAGAACCAAATGCAAGTAGCAGTTACAGTAACAGTAGTTGCTGTGGAGTCGTTCCTGTCCTGCTGGTGCTCAATGGAAAGGCGTCCATGTTTCAGGGGGCTGTGAGGATGATCCGTATCTGAGAGGCCCAGTCCAGTAGCTTCCACGGGCTGGCAGTGTAATGTAATGGTTAGGGAGCTGGGCTTGCAGGTTCAATTCCCAGGTGGGGCACTGCTGTTGTATCCTTAAGCAAGGTACTTAACCTGAATTGCTTCAGTAAAATATCCAGCTGTATAAATGGATTGTATGTAAAGAAATGTAAACTGTGTAAGTCGCTCTGGATAAGAGTCTGCTAAATGTCTAAAAATGTAAAAATGTAAAATTGTAAAATGTCTTCCTCCCTCCGTCTTTCATCTCCATGGCACCCAGCCCGCCCCACCCAGGGGCCGCACATCAAAGCCCGCCACCACAGGAGGAAACAAACAGGTCCCTCACCACTTTCCCATAAACGGGATCTATTTTTGTATAACTAGATGTGCTGTGATGTTAGAACAGGTGTGGTAAACACTCACAGGTTACCTCTGATATGCACTCACTCTCTCTGCCTCTGTCTCTCTGTGTGATTCAGGGAAGCTGGGGTGGTCTCACAGCCTGCGGGTTAGGAATAATCAGATCAGAGCAGAAAGCATGCGTGACAACATCACGACTCTAAATCTAAAATTACATCTGTTTACAGGCCATTGTCATACATAATCTTCATCACATCAAGTCACAGTATATTATCAGCATTGTGCATGTGCCTCTGTTCTTGTGTGTTTTTGTCAATGTGTGTCAATCTGGTTCACAATTTGGGTTTCATATCCCCTTTATCCACTCAGCTCGGCTTTTTGCGGACTGGGATGGAAAATATAAATGGTTCAATGGAGCTTGACCCTGGCATACAGTATCTTCTTATCAAAGGTTGGTCAAAGCACACTAAGTGGTTCTTTCCATTTGCTTCTTAACTTAATAGAATAATTACCTTGGGCATGGCATGGACTTTATTTTACACTGGGGTGGCTCCTTGCACAGGAGAGTGCATTGGGTCATACAGTATTTCTCTCTCAGCAAACAAAAGGCCTTCTTGAGGGTGTACTGCGTAATCTTTTAGCAACACCTTTTTTCACCAAACAGTGAAAAACAGTTCTGCTCTATGTGGAGCCATTATGTCTTGTGTAATTTCTCGGTGTGATGTGCTCCAATGCAGCAGCCTCTTGCTTGCACTAACACCAAACATAAAACACAATGTGTGAAATATATTTTCCGAGCTGTTAACCGATACTCAGCATAGCAGTAGGGTATTATTTATACAGGGTTTTTAGAAGTTATACAGGGGTGAAAAAAATTATAGTGGCACAATATTCCTGTTTTTATGTTCTCGGCACATGTTCAAGAGTTTAAATGTGATCCCCTGTGCACTGTGAAATTGGACTGAGCTAGGCCGGATGGCTGTTGATGAGCTGTTGGAAATGGAGTGTCACTGTTGCTAGTGTGTTTTGGTCTTGGGTTGACCGCGTTATGGTTTTGACACACAACTTTCAGTCCACTCTGGCCTCTACAGGTCTGTGACTAATGGTATGGTCTGCTTCGCAAACACCCTAAAGAAACATAGGCTTAGCCCTATGATAGATACATTATGTGGTAGGACACACAGAAACAGTATTCTGCCAAAGCCTCACATTCTGAATTACATAGAGGTTTCACATGTAACGCATAATTTACCACTCACTGTTTTATTCACTGTTTATCCATTTCATTGGTACTGTGCATATGCACTAGAGGGGACTGTGCTCATGTTATGTGTGTGGCGCTGAAACCAGTTTACTGGTACATGCACTGTAATCATTTGACAATTTGACTATTAGAAGAACTTCTCCTGCCATCGCCAACTCTGTATGAGGCAAGGCAAGAGGCATTTGCCGTTTATATGGCCACTGTTTTCTGGCTGCCATGACGACGGTCCATTGAGGTGTCAGAGTTAGCGGTGGGCCGTTAGCTCTCTCTCTCTTCCCCCTCACTCTCGTTAGCACTGATGGATGGGCTGCCTCCCGCGTGTGTGTGTGCCAAGCTCTTGGGCGTGACGCCCTCCCGGCACTGAGAAGAGCACCCGCGAATGCGACCTGCTCAAGAGGGGGAGCGTGTTTTCAGGCGTGCACAATGGCAGCTCTTAAAATGGAATTTACACTCCGCTTCATCGGTCTTTCCAGAGAGCCCCGAGGGGAGGGAAGGAAGGAGTCTCCTCATGCTTTTGTGCAATGTCTTTTGTGTTAGCAAGACCTTTCTTCTTCTTCAAGAGACACACGGGCCGGAAAGGAAGGAAATTAGTACCTTTCGCATACGAGATATGCATTGACAACCAAGTCACAAAAAAAAAAAGCCTAGAGGCACCTTAATCTAATTAAGAAAGACAATAAAAACAGTCACGGTTATAAACTAGCAGAAATACAAATAATTTTCTCTGACCTTAATGTTAGCTCAGTGTTACTGGCTGACTGTGAACACTAGTGTAAACACTTTGTTGTTATTCTGCTCTTGTTAATATACTGTAGGTCAGAAAGGTATTTTCCCAGCTGTCTCTTAATGACCTCAGGAGATCAAAATGGTTCAGCATAAAAATGCTTTAAAAAAGCCAATTAGAGCAGACACAATGGTTTCCTCATTGCCAGACAAGGTATTAACTGCACACACTGTGAGTTAAAACTGATGAGTGGCCATTGGTCACTTGGTGTGAGGGAGTAACCAATTGCCTAGAGCAGTGGTCTCAAACTCAGTGCCACGGAGGGCCATGTGTATGCTGGTTTTTAATGCAGCCTCCTCTTTTGATTAGATAATTAGTTCCATTATTTGGTAAATTATCATGTTGGCTTGCACATAATGTATATAAAGTGAAATTAAATATTTTTGTTATCTAAATAATAATTGTTGAGTATATTCTCTGCTTTAAGTTCAAGAATGCACAGAGGTGCATGCATATGGCTAAATGAGTAGTTGAGCCAATTAAGGCAGCAGTAATTGGTTGGAATGAAAACCTGCATACACACGGCCCTTTGTGGCACTGAGTTTGAGACCACTGGCCTAGAGGCAGCAGAGCGCAGTGGTTGGGCTGGAGTGTAGGGTTTTACCATGGTAGGGAGCCAGTGAAGGGTGCGGAGGAGTGGGGTGGTGTGGGAAAACTGGGAAAGGTGGAATTCCAGATGGCAGCATTCTGGATGTGCTGCAGATGGCACATGCCATGGAGCTCCAGCCAGAAGGGAGTTGCAGTAGTGCAGTCACGAGATGATGAGACCCTGGACCAGCACCTTCACCACTTCCCTAGCGAGGAAGAGGCGAACCCTCCTGATGTTGTAGAGCATGAATCTACAGGAACGTGTAACCACCACGATGTTTGGAGAGAATGACAGCTGGTCATCCAGAGTCACACCCAGGTTCTTTGTAATTGAAGTTGGAGACACCGCGTACCACCAGAGCATGTTCATAGTGTTGCTTGTTTAATTAACCGATGAGCAAGCTAGCTGGTTTGACAATTCAATTGTTGCATTAGCCTTAGCCCGCTAGCATTCCATGACTAGCCATTTAGCTAGCTAAAATGATAACAAGTGGTTAATTAGCTTGTGATTGATGTGGGCAATTAATGAAGGAAGGGCAAGGGCAATACACATTTTAGCTAAAATGATAACCAGGGTTTTATTTGCTTACGAGCATGAACTGCTGAATGAACTGCTACCTGGGTAGGAAAGCTGGTCAAATCAATGATTGAAATAAAAAGACAGGTAGCTTGCTGATCAGCTAATGAAACAAGCAACATACAATATTAACACTGACTATCAAACAGTCAGGTTTCTTTTGTCAGTTTCACACAGGAACAAAAAAAAGGTTCAAGTTCCAGACAGTTTCAATGGTTTGTGGAATTAACTGGCTCCTGTACCTTTTTGTGCTATAGAAAAGCAACTCATAAATATGTCAAGTCACTCATTTTAAGTCCCTCTGGGTAAGAGCGTCTGCTAAATGCTTAAAATGTAAAATGTAAAAATGTACTCCCCCCGGCACCTGGTCCACCTATTTTGACCAGCACTGCTGATCCTACAAGTTCCATTCTGGAAAGGTCTGTTGAACTGAGACCAGGAGGAATGCCAAGTCAAATCAGACCACACTCAGTTGGCCACCACTAGACAATGATTTGGCAACACTCACTGAAAAGCCTTTTATGATAGCCCCTACATTTTTAAGAAACTTTGTCTGTTTTTTATTAATCTTTTTTGAATACCCCTGTTTCACAATTTTTAATGTAATATTGCCAATGAACTAAACAATCACTATGAAAAAACAATTCAGCCTGCATCCCTCTGTAGAGGGGTAGCTGGGCCTGGGCTGTGCTGACCAGGCTAAATAACCAGTCCTTCCCTTCCCCACATTGTTAAACCTAAAAGCACTCTTGAATATACATAGGTACTTTACATGCACATATGAATATAGACTTGAATGTAAGGCATTACACTCTCTTATGACCTTTACAACACTTCCTCCCATTTCTGAGTACTGCTTATCAGCTTATGGTAGATATAGATTGGGTCTTACTGGTTTCCTGTTGAAGGCAACATCTCGTAGTTGAGCTTATCATAGCTGTTTTACACTGAGACAAGATTAACTGTTATCTGTTGCAAAAAACTCAAGTCCATTTTAATAAAACAACTCATGAATGCTTGGGTGAAATTGTTTTGCAGGTTGTAATGTATTTCCAAATGTGATTTTGAAGCTTACCATGAAGAAAATGGAGTTGTGGTTACAACATCTCAATGTCTTTATTTATTTTCTTGCATAAATAAAACTGAATAAAAATGCATTAATTCAATTAGTTGGACAGTTTTCTGTGGATCAGGTCATAGCTATAACAAACGCATCAGAAATCATCTTAACATGGTATTGAAAGGCTCAGTTGGCTGAATGCCGTTTTCTATTAACATGAGAAAGAGGATGCTGGGCTGTTGTCCAGGGCCTCTGCTTTGAGATGAGATGAGAAATCCTTACTGTCAGGCCTTTTCATCTCCTCCCAGTGTCGGCCCCAATCCCACCCATTGAAACATAATTTACAGTGTGCCCTTCACCATTCAAATCAGGCAGCTCGAGTTGGCAAATTCGACACTTGAAAAGGTGGGGTCTTTGTTCGAGAGGGCTCAAACAACAGAACAAATTATGCATCGTCCATTCTGCCAACCCCCTTGATTGCTACAGTCCCTTATCTATTCCAGGTTCCTTTCTCCCTGGAGATCTCGCTTGAGACTCTGCAGAAACTAGTGTGGCTCGAAACATGCTCACACTCTGGTCACTTTCCAGGTCTGTTACATGATAGTAAGCATACACGTTTTGTGAAAAATTTGGATCAATGACCGGGTTTAAAATGTGTGTGGGAAATGAAAGCAGAGTCATGGCAAGAGTGTTGGATTGCGCAGAGTCAGCCATCTTGCTCTTAGGCGAGGTCATGGGAGATCAGAAGACGATACTCCTGAGTGGATTCCCTACTGTCCTGCCATGAAGCGCATCGCATCAAAGCTGCGGTCTTCCCGTTTCACAGCTAACATCCAACTCTGTGTCACTCCCTCCAAATTCAGCTCCTCGTGTCTGAATCCTCAGATACAGCATTATTACATCTCCATTGCAAACCAAGACTCTTCACACAGCGCAAAATTCCAGACTCGGCCTGCCACGCACACCCTAGGTCGTAAAAGGTTATGAGAGAGTAAGGAAAGCCCTGCCGTTAATCCAGACATTTTTATGCCCAGTTCCATAAGCTTTCCTGAACGTTTCACAACCACAAACAAGTAATTAACAATGGGCAACCCATCAAAACAAGCAACCTTGTTTGTTTGCTTTACAATTCTTTGTTGGCATATAAGTTTCTCCTTCCTAGGGGACAAATATGTATTTTGATCAAGGAAAAGACAATAGTGTGATACATGAAAGTGTAATACATGAAAAATAAATTTAAAAATACTATAAAATACAGTATACAAATTCTGAAGCTACAAAATACACACATACAAATAATGGACCCCTGAATATTTAAATATTACAGATTTGATTAAGTGGGAGTAAGGCCATGTTTTTATTGTACAGTGTGAACCTCCTGTCAGAATGTTTATTGTCAGTGAAAACCAGGCCCTTTTGAGGGATTGAAGGCTCCCTAAAAGCTCAAATCTCCCGCTGGTGCCCCTGGGTCCTGCCACAGCTCAGGGGGACTCTCCTGCACTTTACCACATTCACACCGGCCCTCTCACAGGACTGGAATCTAAATATTTACACAGCCGATACACTCCAAAGACACAGACCATTTGTTTCTGCTGAGATAAAAATGCTGATTTATTATTTCAGACAGCGCCGTGCAGCTCACATGTGATGCGCCATTAGAAATCTCCACTGTTTCTCATGAGTATTCTTCCACTGTCACAGGCTTTCTGAAAAATGGAAAGCATGGAGCTGTTTGTTATTGTTGTGTGTGTGTGTGTGTGTGTGTGGGAGGGGGGTGAATGGGGTGGGGTGTCTTTCCTAACCCGACTTCAGTTGACATGGGATTGGAGGGTCAGTCCCATCACCACAGGGGTGGAAATCTGCGGCGCACTGGGACAGGCTCACACTGTCAACGCTGCACTGATGAGGAGAATTCCATTCCCCAAGTATTTGCCCTTGCTGCACAATGCACATCCACTGCATAAAATAACAAACAATCCTGTTTACTGGAATCAATTTTGAAATGATTCATTTGACCTTTTATGTATTTTGTGAGGACTCACCCTGGGTGCAAACAAGAGCTGCAGTTCAATTAAACTATCTTTGGAGTTGAAGGAATGCATTCTTCCTTTCCCCTGAAGAATCAAAACAACGCAACAACAATTGTGAACAATCCTATTTTCCCATTTAGTCCGGTGTCAAGGATAACGGCCTGCAACAGCATAATCTACAAATTGGAAGCGCACCAAAATACACTTATCAACATCCACCACAAAAGCCTTCACTACAGATGTAGAAAAAAACACTTCATACGATCTGTCAAATTTGTTTGTTGACTGTAGTTGTATGAAGCAATTATGAGCCACATTAGAGGATACAGTGTCTTAAAAATGCTGCACTGACAGCACATCAATATTAGAGCCTCGCATCTGGCCATCAGTGCATCTGGATGTCCTTAAAGTTAATGACCAAAAAAAAGGCACACAGACCACAGCCAATAAAAGAGCACTTAGTGCTTTTAGGGTCTCCTCTAATGACCTGCAAACACAGAGCACCAATGCCAAACAAAACAACATTGTTAACACACAAGTCACTTGGACATGGATGTGCAGGAGGAATATCACATCATGATTTTTGTATGAAAATCACAAATTGCCTACATATCTACACAAACTACATACTGTGATCTGTCAGATCTGTGCTGCTGTTCATCACCTTTGGCAGAGAGTATCCAAAAACCATACAAATTAATATAGATATATAGGGGGAGACAATATAATGGAAAGACCAAATGAAAAAGGACTTGTATTTTGAAGTAACTCATTCGCAATTAGTCCACACATGTGTTTCATATTACTGTCAATACTAATTACCAACATGTTTCTGCTATAAAAGACATTTTAAAATAAACACTTTAATAAGTCAGTTTCTAAAGCAACATGAGAGATCTAACAGATTTTGAAAGAGGTCAAATAGTTGGTGCCTAAATTGCAGGTGCGTCAGTCACAGGAAAATTATTTAACGTGTCATGGGACACAGTGCCGAACAAGGAAAAGCTGCATCAGGGTAGAGAAACAGTGGTCAAAAGTCAAAGCTCACGGACAGGGATAGACGAACATTTAACAGGACAGTTGCTAAAAAACACAAAACAACTGTTTCAAAAATTACCACACACCTAAATCTGAACTTCCCATCGGGTCCATGTACACTGAAAAATGTATGCATTCACCACTGTAAGTCGCTTTGGATAAAAGAGTCTGTTAAATGGCATATATTATTATTATATCATTATCTACACCTCCGTGACCCAGTCAAAAAAAAACGATGTTGCGAGCTTCACAAAGCTGGTAGGGCTGCCATTTGTAACCAAGGCACAACAACAATACTGGTGTAATGAGCACAAAACCTGGACTTCTGAGCAGTGTAATTAAGTAATATGGTGTGATGAATCATCTTTTATTCTTTTTTCCTACATCTGGACAGGTTTATGTCCCAAAGGAAGCCTTCAACCCACATTTCCTATTCTCAACTGTTAAACATAGTGGTGGATCTGTTATGGTATGAGCAGCCATGGGAGTCATTGGGTCCAATTATTACTCTGCATGGTAGAATTACGGCCAAGGAATATGAAGCCATTTTAGGCCACCAGGTGCACCCTATGGTGCAAACATTGTTTCCTCAAGATGTTTCCATATTCCAAGCTGATAACCCCCCCAAACACACTGCTAAATGGATTCAAGAGTAGTTTCATGAACACCAGGATGAAGTCAAACACCGTCCATGGCCTCCCCAATCACCAGATCTAAACATCACTGAACCTTTATGGGAAGTTCTGGTGTGCGGAGTAGATTTACAAACTGGAGGCTTTCCTTCTTGGAATAGTCCAATATCCCATAGAAACAGTTTTAAAAATTGTATAACATCATTCCAAGAAGGACTGAAGCTATTCTGAAGGCAAAGAGCGGCCTAACTCCTTATTAGTTCATTTATTGTTCGGTGGTTCCATTATTTTGTCTATATATATAAAAATGTGCTCTGGCCTTACAAAGTCGAAAGAAAATTCAAAGAATAGTTTGCTGCTATTCCTGCTATTAAGCTACTTGAAACATAAAACTTTTTTTTTTTTTTTTAAGGCACTTTCAATCAAGTGAAAGTAATAAAAGCGATTAGTTTGTATTTTAGGGCCAGTTGGGCAGGAAGCTCCTCTCTGAAACAATGGCTCTATCCAGTTATCAGTAGTTTTACAGGAGGATACAGTCTGGCGCCTGGCGTATCCTAAATGGGGGGCAGGTCCAGAAAGGTCATACACCTACCCTGTGTGCCATATGACAGGCACGCTTCCCTCTGCTAGCGGATCCCGCTGTACCGCCCATAAAATAACAAACACCCGGGAGGGAAAAACAGGAGCGGCCTTTATTTATTGATATAAGAATTTGTTCTTTCTGCCAGGACAGTGCTTGCGGGATTAATCTCTTTCTTCTGCAATGCTTTTCTTCATGCTCCAAACATTAGACAAGAGAAAACAATGGGCCTGAATTAGGGAAGAACATTTCACACATAAAAAAACATTGCGGGAGGCTATTGTTTCTTTATTATTGTTCCAAGATCTCTTCTTTTGTTTTCATTAATTAAACATCCAGCTTCTTGGTCATATCCTATCACCATAAATCTGTTAACTGAACATCCACTGGTTCACCTGTGACAATATTCTTCCACATGTTTTTATCTCCACTTAAAGTGCAATTACATTAATTTCATGTGCAGAGAGAATGTGCTGTAGTTAAAAATATTAAATGCATATAATAAATATTGAATACACATAATTGTTTCAAATATTTAGTAAACATTGACCACATTCAGAAAATGTTTCATATGTAGCCAATGCATTTTGAAGATTCTGATTTATACATGAAACACAAACATGAAATTGAATATTTTTCACAGCAAACACCTTATCACTAAAAGGTTAAAAATGTGTCCATCAGGAAGTTTGAATTGCAAATATTGATAAAGGTTAAACTAATGTTTTAGGTTTACTGCAGCCATTTCATATATGGCAGTAGTCTAGAGGTCTATTGTGTATTTATAGTTTAAAGCTTTTGGCTGCTGTGTCTAAAGAGTTACAATTCATATTACATTAAAGCCTCAACAACAAACAGCTCAGAAGATGAATGCAATATTCATTGCCTCTGGTGCCATAACATTTTTTAAATCCACATGATACATGATTAAAAAAAAAGAGGTTAATCAGCTCTCAAAATGATAAGAAGGGCCACTTGTGAAACTGTATCTGATTCCAAGAAGAACACCATATATAAAGAAAAGCAGAGAAGGCCCAAAGCCTGTTTTTCTTCATGTTTAAGGCATGCCTGATTAAAATAAGAAAAAAAGAGGAACATATACTGGATTCTCCCATCAAAAAGCTTGGATGGTTCACAAAACTCACATCCTCTGCACAGCAGAAATCTCTTGGTGGCCGATTAAATCTGTTTGCTTTGTAGTTAGCGAGTGGAAAAAGTGACTCCCTCAGTGAGACCCGAAGTCAAAGCCCACGGACACTGTCGCCCTTCCTTCTGAGGTGTCCCCAAAGTAAACATTGATCGCTCCAGCACCATAATGCAGACTTCCCCACTCTTACACAGATACCCTGGCCTATCTCTATGTGGACTGGGAATATTGTTTTGTGTAGCCCTTGGACAAAGACATTCTGTTGAATAAACAGTGTGGAGAGTTGTCTGAATGCACTTTGTGGCCACGAAAGTGGTGAAATTTGAAGAACAGTTAGAAAGGAATATCTATCATCATCTTTCCCCAAAGCACACATCTGTATATTTTCCAACTGAGTTACAGCCCAACAGCTACATCTTGCCATGCTTGTAATCCATTTGACCACAGAGTTAAATTCATGTCATGCAGCCCCTGCAAACACTAAATTTTTATCCTGAAATGAGGGCAACTCTGTCAATTGATTCTCACTGAAGGTTCCCTTTGGCATACAACAGCACATGTAATCGCGTGTTTTTTAATGGTATAGCCATGCTCTGCAGCAGCACCCAGTGCAAAATGCTCAGCAATGGACTTTGGAGGATAAATACCACATAAATTCATCACAGAGCCATGGGATCAGCCATCAGGGATGGGAAAAACATTTTGTTGCTGTTTTCGGTGGACTATCATGTGCTGTTCATCTCCAGCCGACGGGACCACAGTCCTTGTGATCTCACCCCGATGATACGCGAGTCAACCACATCTGAGATGTGATGGTTCGCTCTGTGGCAGCACAACATCACGTAGCACTCTCATGCGGGGGAGATGTGTGTCACAATACCACATTATTATGTGAGAGATGGAAGCTGGGCAGATCTCTTGTAATTGCCAGAAGGGAAAGTCAGCAGCCATAATGGCGGGGGAATTCCCAGATCCTCTCTTGGGCCATTCTTAGCCTCATTCAGAGGGGTCAGCTGCCTGTCACAGCTGAATATGTTCCATGCACAAATAAAAACACCAAGAACTGAGAGCGTTGTTATCCCCTCCAGGATGTGTAGTATCTCTGACTGGAGGACAAAAATTGTTATTAACATGCTCTGATATAATCAACCTGCCTCCTCAAGCAGCACCTTCTGAACAAGGTGCTGCTTGAGGGGGCAGATTGGTCAACCGAATGCAGTGTGAAACCAGAACCATACTCAATATCAAGCTGTGATGTCAAAATGCGAGCATTAAAACAAAACAAATCTAGTCTTAGCACTAAAGAATACAATTTAGGAAAATCAAAAGTGTTTGACTTAAAGAAGGACCAGAAAAAGTGTTACATTTTACAAAAGAAGCGAAAGATAAGTCACAGAAAAGGAGATGTATCATTGGAAAACCAACCTAGAAAATAAAAAGATTGTTCCGATGAGATCCTAATCACAGCCAGTGTGATTATTGATTAAGCTAAGGTTTGGAGCTAAGAAATTGACTAAATTTCTTGAAATTGGTGTATTCTAACATCACTTTCAAAGTTATGAACATTTCAGTCCTGAAAGATTCCATGTGTTCGTATCTTAGGGTTGCTATTGTGTTTGAAAATGTATTGGATCATGCTTTTGAAAACAGCCAAACATCTCCAGCCTTCAGTGGGTCCATCACAGTTTTGTGTGAGTCATGGGAAAAGACAACCAAGTTTCTTTGTTATGTTGAAGATTTATTAACATTCTTAACTCCCAATTCCTCCCTCCTTTTAATGTGTTTTAGTTAATTTTTTCATTTCCTGCCAAAGTAGGCAGATTAAATCTCCTCTGGCTGCAAACCAAGCGCAACAAACTTCAACAAATTTCTCTTCTCGTAATGTTCTCACACTAAGCCTGGTAGAAGATGTTATCAGGCAGTCGCCAATATCAGTAGCACTCGAATGAGAAGAGTTGGAGTTCAAATTGCTCGCGTGACTGAGAAACAATCGTTATTTCCTCTTTGTAAATTAATTACAGTAATTTTTGACTGCCTTGGGACTAGTCCTACCCTGGGTGGCTGAATAGAATGCAGGCAAGACACATTTTTGTGATGTAAAGAAAGATAATGTTATCACAAAATTGCTAGTAAAGTGATTACTCCAGAAGTAAATGTCGCCATGGCAGTTGTCCGAAACGCCTAGATTATTGATGTAATTACTTGTCACGTGACTAGAAAGATTCCGAGAAAGATTTCTCCTTACACAATTTTTGTGTAAAATACCTTTAGTTGTTAAGTCAAAAAAAGATGTAGATCTTGGTATTTTTATATTTTCATGATTGCAACAAGATCATCAAATGAAGTGGTTCATGAAGTGAAGTATCTAAGTATTAAGTGAAGTCCATACAAACTCCACTTTCCTCAATTACTGGATTCTGACATTGTTTTGTTATCAAATAGTTGTGTTGTCAATTTTACCAATTAAGATGTTTTATAATTCACTCAGTGTTAAAGCAACATTTTAACATAGATGAGCTTCACTTATTTGAATATACAGTGTTCCAGTAGCTCCAAGACAAACATTATGTTTTCTTTTACAGCAGAGTGATCATTTTATGGTAATACACACTGTCATTCAAATTTCTCAGGTCTGTTTTAAAACTATTTGTACAGTGGTGGAAAAAGTAGTCATAAAGTACAAAAGTATCAGACTGAATTTATACACTAGTATCAAAATTTAAAAGCAAATACTGTATTAAACATAAATATAATTCCTGACATAATTAAGCATACCAGAGGGACTTTGGAGCGGGAGGGTGGTTTTATCTAACTGTAAGAAAATGGCGGCTGTGTGTTGTACTAAAGGGATAACAAAATAGCGATTTGCAACACATGTTCTGCCCAAGTCTTGCGTGGAGGGAACAAGGTAAAGAATCTAAATACCACAATTTCCTCAAAGGAAAACATGAAAAGTCCACCTTTAGTTTTTTTGTTACCATGGACACTAGAACTACAGCAGGTAATTGGTTGAATATCGGAAATAAAAAGAAAAACGAATGGCATTAGCCAACATGGCCAGGGAAATACCCTTTATTGGCATTGGCCCAGAATTTCCATATTGGTGCATCCCTCATGAAAAATAAAATTGATTTATTGAATTTATTGAGAATGCATTTACAGTGCTTTGCAAATGTTACCATGTCTGTTACTGAATTTCTGTAACAATGGCTATTGACTGTGATACAAATGTAATTTTCTTTTAGTAAGCATGTACAGGTTAACAAAAAACATCCAGAGACTCAATAGCCAATCAGTTGCCACGGCGCTGAAAATAAGAAAACACTATTCAAATAAAAGCACTGCTTTAACTCTCAAAGTAAAAAACTAAACTGTTCAACTTCATCAGATCCAGATTTAATAGTATAGTAGTCCATAATAATAGTCCATCCCACCCAGAGAAACTGCTAGCTAGTACTTCCTAGTTACCCTTACAGCTGAATTAACCTGCTGACTAGCTAACTAGCCAATGACACCTAGCTATAAAGATAGCTAGTTATAGTAATGCAATCAACATGGGCAGAGCATGTTACAGTTCATTTTGATTGTTACCGAACATAAATGAGCTAATGTTGCCATGTAACTGATGTCAGCTGGTTGGTTCTATTATAACTGTCTTTTCTTACTTTAAGCTTACCTAGCTGATGTTTGAAGGCTAAACTGTGGCTACCTACCTAGCAAGGCCAGTATAAACAGATGGCTATGATGAACATTATCAGGGGAAAATCCACTTAAATTGATCTCAACATGTTTTGTAAAATTCAACAATGATGTTTGAACGTTGAAATATGCAGCAGACAAAAACAATGTTGACACTTCATTATGTAGCTACAAATCAAAGAAATTGTAACATATCTTGAAGATACGGCCATGGATCATTGACCACTGACAGAACAACTGTCGTCACACCAGAACCAGACTTTGTTGCCATCTACTTGATGTGGGCTGTCTATGTGAGAGGCTAATTTGGGATTGTGCGTTTTTATGTTGTTGGGCTACTTTTTTAGGGGGAAGCAAATGTTCTTATAAGCTAGCTAGCTGAATGTTGTGATGTTTTATGTGCACATCTGTCTTGCTATTGTACAAGACATGCCAAAATGTAACAAGTAATGGGGGATCTCACAGAAAATGTAACAGAGTAAAAAGTAAATATTTTCTTTTAAAATGTAGTGCAAAAGAGTAAGAGTAATAGTAGATGCAAATAAAAACTGAGGAAAGTACACATTCCGGAAAAAAGTACTTAACTACAGTAACAAATATTTCGACTTTGTTACTTTCGACCACTGGATTTGTTATTTTATGTGATGCACCAGATGACTAGGCATGTGACCCCAGCAGCTTGGCGAGCATACAGTAAAGAGTTTTACAGGCATATCCAAAGGCTCTGTGCTCCAGGCACAGGGACTGATGTCACAAATCCAGAAGCAATGGCGCAGAAGAAGATAAAGAAAACAAGGAACAAGGGGTCTGAGTGTTAGTGGAGACATAAAATGATCAAATTGTAAATAATATGATTTTTAAAAGGCTGTAACATTTTTGCCTTGGCTCAACAGTAGTAAAATAAAGATTGAAAACAAATTTGTTGTTGCATTTTTAAGTATGTACCCCAACAAATCTGTCCAATTAATGAGTTTTTATCTCTGAAATAAAGATATTTCCTGTCTCAAAGCGATACTAAAGACTCACTCCCTCACAACACAACAATCTCTTTTCCTCTACTGGACAGGAAAACGCGAGTGGAGTAATACGTGGAATCCTCTGGCCTGTTACCCCCGAGTGCTCGTATGTGAATCCAACCAAAAAGCTGCAATCATCTCCCGTCAACAGCTGTAAAAGAGATCAGAAAAACAGACAGTGTTTGCCTTACAAACAGATGACTTTGGAGGCAGACTCTTAAGCTCAAGCCAAGGCATTAAAAATGACAATAAATAAGCTTGTGTGCATTCCAGGAGATATTCCTTCTTTTTAAACAGACAATGGTGGGAAACATCAATGAGACAACAGCCTGCCCCTATACTGGCTATGGGTCTCGCACTACGAGAGTATAACAGTGGCTTAAGAACAGACAGTCGGCATCCTTCAGCTTCATCCCACACCATTTATTACCTCAGATAAAATGCACGGTGTGCATCAAGGGGAGGATGAAAGCAAGGAACACTGTTTTGACCTTGGGATGCTCTTTCCAGTGGAGGAAATTTGTGAGGGGAAATGATAGCTGGACCTGAGCTTATGGTGGAGCCCTGTCTTGATTAGGAGTCTTCCTCCAGATGTCAACATGTCCAGGCCGGGGGGGTCAGAACAGTGACACCCTGCTGGGTTGATATCAAACTGGCTTTGGCACTGTGTCCTGCGGAAGCCTTCACCTGGAACCTTTGTGCGCCACGTCTCCCGGGAGGGAAGGGCGGATTTTCATCTTTCCCGTCAACCCTGACACCATGGGATGTTGGAGCAGGATGGCGGAGCACGTTAACGAGAAAGACATCAGCAGAGAGGAAGGGGTCCTCCCCGATCTGGGTGGTTTGAGTGCTGATGATATTTCCATGTTTGCTTTGGCCCAGAATGGAAAACAAGGGAGACAAGGATTGATTTGAAATCCCAGTCCTCGCAGCTGAAATACTGGTTTGTATATTAATGTTGTGATTGATTTTGTTTCAATCTACTTCAATTGGTTACAAATCCTTTATGAATTTATAATATCAAAGTAAAGCCAAAAAGGTTAACTTTTCCACTGTGTCATTCCTGAGAATAAGTTATAGGTTATGCTTTTAAGGACAGTATTATAACATTATGATCTCCATCCGAGTCTGGTAACCTTACTCAACTATGGTATTTCAGACATTGTACATGCTGTTTGCTTCTACAGACATGTGGTGCAACAGTTTAACACGACAGGAAACAGAAAACCAAGAAGACACTGCTGCTGTGAAGAAGATGGCATGTGTGAACTGAGAATCAGAAACCACTAACATCTTAGTGGTTTGTGCAGGAAAACCCATTTCATTAACTGTTAAGAGTGACCGACCACCTTGCCCTTCATCTCCCTGCCAATGAAATATGTGATTAGACAGACTTAACTCAGCAAAAAGCCCTGTGATTGGTTAAAGAGCTCACCCAAAACAACATGTCTGTGTTCAGAAACCACCGACCTGATCTGTGAGAACTGTCTTCTCATAGTTCCTCGAATAAGAACACATTTACAAGGAAAAAAGCAGTATGAACTTGGTTATCGGCTTGTATCGTTTTCACAAGGACACACATGGTAATTTTCTTGCTAAAATGATGCACACATGGGGCAACTGAAGAGATACACAGATAGACAGAACACACAGCTCCAGGTGTGCAGATGACAGATCATTAACCTGGGGCGGTGAAGATGCCATTAACTGGGCTGTTGATTTCTCATCAGTAACCTGGCTATTCTCAGTTTTCTAGCTGGGTGGTTTTGTTGCATATGAGGGGGACAGAGCTGAGCTGGGTCAGAGGAACACTAACCTGGTTTCATAAATGGGATTCAGAGTGAGGTCTCTGTGGTCCTAGGTTGGGGGGTGGAAACATACACAAGTGCAGCTGAAGAAGACCCACAGGGAGCTATTCTGTCTGTGAGTCTGCTGGACAGCAACATGCCCAGATTTACATACAGTATATAGCCATACATATGCATCATCAGCTTCATTGGGGTAATGACCTCAGATCATGTGAGTCCTGTCAATAAAAAGACAGTCTGCAAATGCCCCAGTTCTACTGAAAGGGCAATGCCTGCTCAGAAGTAGGCCAGAGAGAAAAGTTCAGAAGTTTCAAGAAGTGCCTCAAAAGATTAATCTTGAAAAAGCTTCAAAAGATTCATCTTGAAAGTATTCTCTTTTCTATGCCCTCGAGCAAAGGAAACAAAGATTGAAAGGAACTGTAGGCCTCGTTGCTTCTCGCTATTATTGTGCAAATGCCTCCCCTGGAAACATTTTTAAATTAGATATTGGTGACTTGATACTGGACCCTTTGCAGACAGCCAAAAGAGCAGGATAATGGGTTAGATTCCCTCTTTATTTGAGAGCTGCCATTTGTGAAACAGAACAAACCCACCCAGCATCTCGGGCAGCTGCACTCGATTCATAAAATAGCTAAAGAGGACAGTCCTGACCTGTTCTCTGTACATCTGAAAAAATGCTGCCTTCTCCCCTCCTCCTAACACAATTCCACAGAAGTGTTAACAGGCTGTACCGACTGGTTTAACACAAGAGTTCATTTGATGTCACATTCTTGAGTCGCTAACGCATTTATGCAGCCCTGCGTATCATTTGCATCGCTCCTTGGCACGGGAAGACACCGCTGCATTAAGTTCAATTAGTGACAGGCAACTGCAGGCACAAGAACAAAAAAAACGATCGTTCTTTGTGTAGCGGGCTTAGCAAAGGAAATCTGATTTGGGTCATGAAGAAATACAGTTATATGTGCCTGTCCTTTCATTCTGTCCCTTTCATTTAATCAGATGCTCAACAGAAGACAGAAGACTAAACACTTTCTTTCTATGCAGATGGAAGCTGCCATTTCCCACTATGCCCCCATTTTTAAAAGAGAAAAGGTCTGTTGACTGTATAAAGTGTAATTATTACACACACAGGGTGCATGAGAGATTACACTTTACAAATACTTAGTTGCCCAAAAGCATTTCTAATAGTATTGTTTCAGTGAACCAGCCTATGTGAAAAAATTCACTGCTGTCACAAATCAGTATCCAAACAAAATTAAATTCTAAGTCAAGAGTGCTTATAGGACACTTGACACACTTGAAAACAGCTTTGCATAAAACAATCAAGTGCCCATAACAGTAACCTTTTTTTTTTTTTTCCTGAGTCTTTTTCTGTCACTCTGACGATGAGAAACATGGCACACACCTGTAAGACATACACTGCCACGGTGTTGCATTGCTCATACTGGAAAAGTTTCTGTCTCATACTCAGTGTCCAAGAGCTCTCCACTTGATAGACTGTTCACAAATGCCTGACTCTACATCACATCCTGAACGTTCTGTAAAAGTAGGAAAATATACGGGTACCATTCAAAATAAAGGAAATAATTGAGTAAATGAAGGGTTCTGGTAGCTCTTTTAAGCTCTGCTCTGGTAAGGTCCACTCAACCTCTTAGAGGGCAAGGTCAACACCAATAAATAAAAAAACATTGTTTTGTGATCACCTTCATCCTATGGTGAAGCATTTCTATCCTGATGGGAGTGTTCTCTTCCAGGATGACAATGCCCCATCCAAAGATCATGGCTGGTTAATGGGTGATTTGATGAGCATGAAAACTATGCAAACTATATGCCATGGCCATCTACGTCACCAGACGTCAACCCAATTGAACACTTATGGAAAATTCTGGAGCAACACCTGAGACAATGCTTTCCACCACATTAACAAAACACCAAATTGTAGAATTTATCATGAAGAATTTATCTATGTCAAGAATTTTAGGTTGGTGTTTCCTTTATTTTGAATGTAAATGGGCATATTTATATTGAAACTGCACAACAAATGTAAATGTTTTCCCAGCAGACCACAGTAACACCTGAACGAAGTCAGAATCTATGAAAACCATTTCAAGGCTGATTCACTGGGAGAGTAGGAACATGTTGGGAAGGAGTTGTGGAGTGTATTTGGCACTTTTATGTTTTGAAAAGTGTTGGAGTGTGTTTGTGTGTTTGAAATTGGATTGCTTTGGAATTTCGGACTGGATTGTGGACTTGGATTTTGGATTGGAACGGACATTGACAAAGAGATAAGGATTGCTTTGTGTTTGTAAATTTGTTTTGTGTTGTATTAGTAGTTAATAAATTATCATTTTGTTTATATTACAGGGTTCTTTAAAATGAAAAACCCTGGGGACACCACAATATGTTGCTTTGTCACAAAATGAAAAACAAGCACCATACTATGATCGAGGATATATGTAATTACCTGTGGTTATGTTTAAAACCATGTGTTAAGTGCCCTTGATTTCATAATCTCGCCAAATATATACACTTTAGATTCAGATAATACGGTGAGACACCTGAAATAATATCCTATGTTGTAAAGATATGTGGCTGTTACAAAACATCTTGTCAAGGCTCAAGGCAATCTTGTTCAGGTTATTATGCTGAAATGACTAATACTTCTAAAAATTAAAACAGAATAAATACTAAAGATTAAAAAGGACATGTAAGACACACAAAGGACTGCATTTAGGCTCAAAAGTCACCTGCAATTAAAATGAATATGAGAGTGACAATGTTTTAAACATTCATGTCCTCTGCATAATCCCATTACAATGGTTCTGATAAATGACAGTGGTTTTCAGACAAAAAATAATTAAAGCTGCTCCTCTTATGCTTTTCAAAGATCGCCCAACTAAAAGCTTAAGCTTTTCGTCTGAAGTTCAAGATTCGTCCTCTGCATCCTGATGGCCTGAGCAATGCTACTTACCCCTTTGTGCACCTCGACCTGAGGCACCAATCCAATAATATGAAATATAAACTCTATTCATCATGGATTTGACAGACCTGTTTCAAATGGCCAGCTCTGACCCCTGGAACAATGTATCCAGGCTCTTTGGGGGCAGGAAGGAGACCCCTGGCCCGCTGCAGGAGGAGCAACAATACACCCACTCAGTTTTAGGGTCAAACAGAAAACGCCAGTCAAGTGGAGCGATGCCGTGTCCTTTTCAGTTTGCGATTTACTGCTTCCCTAACCTCCATTGAGAACCCCCCCCCACCACTCCCTTTCACTGGCCCAAAAGCCTACCCTGATATCTACTCTCAAAGGGGCTACTGTTCCACAGTTTACGCCTCCCATCTTTCCCAAAGTCATTCTTTAGGCCTCTCAGTGACTGAGCTTAGAAATGCTCCCTGGAAAGGAATTGGCACCCTTGGAGCTATGCCTCACAAGAACTTCAAGACGAAATGCAGACTTATCTCACGACTGCAAAATAATGATTTCTTTCCCCCTGAGGGCAGCCCATGGGCTGTTTTTCTCCAGTCATGTCACTCCGGAAGTCTCGGTTAACTGGAAAGGCACAAACACGTGTCATCTGCAGCACAACTACGAGCCTCTCCAGGAAAATTCTGCACAGGCCCTGCCATAACAAGACGTGTGTTGCCATCTGCGTATGCAGCGAATAGATGCCTGTGGGCTTAGACTATACTGGGCTTAGATTGTTTGGCGACTGAATAGTTTGAAGAGCCGCTACAAGCAAGGGTTGGATGCTGAGAGCCATCTGTGCCGGTGTGTCATGGATGTGAGAGAACGCCTGAGATGATTAAACTCACGGCCGTGGGGCAGAATCTGGACAAGGGCCAGGACTGTCTTTTTTCACAGCTTCCTGTGGAGTAGTTACTCACAAACGTATTACACTCCAGTAAAATGTTTCCCAGCTGAGATTGGCCAGGTGTCCCCCTGCAAGCTTTTGATAATATCCAGGCACATAGGACTTGAGCATCGATCGTGCCAAGAATAATTTGATTCATCCACTTCACATTAATTAGGTTAATTGGGTTCCAAAGGTTCGAGAGGGGATACATTTAAGCATCATAATTTACAATAATCATCTGGAAAAATATTTATTCTTTTTCAATGAATTTCAATGATCTTGAATGTTTTATGTAAGTCATACCAAAGACCTAATGTTAAATGTGTTTATTAACTCTTAGCATATGAATGCAGGCCCATTCAGTCCTTAATTCTCACCCTAAGCTTCTTTACAGTCTACCTTAATGTTAATAAAACTGACAGTATTTTCCCTCTCAGTATTCAACTCATACTCAACAGCAAAAAACACAATGAAGTTGGAAAGTTACAGGACAAGTTGAAGATAAACATTACAGGACATTTATATCAGTATACAGATATGAAAGATCTCAAAAAGTGTATATTAATAAAGCAATATCAAAGCAAAACAAAATTGACTGGAGAAAAACACGTTCCCATTGTAAGTAACTATTAATAATATGCTTGTTGACTGTCTAGCCAAGAGACAGCACAAATTATGTCATACAAGACATACTGTATGATATGTATGATGTGTTTGTGCAATATAGTGTGCTTAATGCCTTCTAGAGTATAATGTCTAAATGCACAGTAAAGTGATGCTGAGCAGTATATCTTTAGTGTTTTAAAAGTGTGGGGGAGAAGAAGACATTTTCTGAATACCATTTTGTTGATGTAAAATGTCTGTGAGAACTTGTGTATTCAGGCTGTGATAAACATCTCTCGATTTATGATGTGAACGTTATGATCGTATAATATGAGCATCATAAGATGTCTTGGAAAAAAAAGAAACACCACATTGCTTGTTTTGGCTGGGATTTGTCCTTACAATGCCTGGAGTCAACAATAAAAAAATGATTTGAGGATGTGATAAAGACAATCATACAACACAACGGGGAAATTATTATAAGGCCAATCGCAGACATTGGGTTTCAGAATGGCGCTGTACAGGACACAGGCAGTCTCAGTTTGTAGTATGAGTTTAAGTGTCCGAAGACCCAAACGAATTGCGGAGCTACTCTGATGACCTGCACTAACAGGACAGCCCCTGCACAGTTCCACTTCACCTGAAAAAGCCAAAGGTGTGCAAAGACATATATATAGTAGATGAAGACAAACTGTATATGAAGACAAACTGTATATATGAAGATATACATATAACTGATCAAAAGCACATACTCCGTGACTGTGATGTCCATGCATTGGTTTGAAATGCAAAGCAAAACAGATGAGCAACTCTGAATCAGTTGACTGTTAATTTCAATCTCGGGCATGAGCAGGCAGTTTCATGAAGAACAGTCCATCGAGAACTGCACAGAGGGATACTGTGGTCGGGTTGCAGTGCATAAACCCCTTATTACACCTAAAAATGCATGTTTGTGAGTAAAGCGGTGCAAAGAACACAGGCAGTGGTTTACTGAGCAGTGGAGAAAAAAAAGTTATATGGTCAGGTGAGTCATCCTTCACCTTGTTCTCAACAACCGGATGAGTGCATGTGTGGCACATGGCAAAAGAAACCAACAAAAGACCAAAAGGCCAGAGTGCTTGTTTCCCACAGGGAAGGGTTCTGGCGGCTCTGATATGGTGTGGGGTGCATTTTCCTGTCATGGTTTAAGTACACTCAACCCCTTAGAGGGCAAGATAAATGCCAACAGAGTTCCAGACACTTGTATAATCTATGCCAAGGCGCATTGAAGCTATTCTGGCAGCCTGTGGTGGCCCAACGCCCTATTAAGGCACTTTATTTTGATTTTCCTTTATTTTGGCAGTAACCTATACATACCAATTCTTACATCCTTAAACCAAAAAGCCAGTGACTGCTGAGACATTGTAAAATGTAATGTAATTAATATCATCTGTTCAGAGGGGTTTAGGTAGTAAACCTTTACCTATATATATACAGTATATATATATACCCAATATATACTATACAGATTGAAGTCTATTTATCCAACCGTAATGGCATTGATAACACAGACAATAGTGGTTGAATTAAATTATGGGAGATAGATTTCTTTGTCTGAAAAACACATTTTCAGTGCAAAAAACAGAAGTACAGAATTGCAGCATATTATTTCCAGGAGAGTACACATGCACACACACATATTCTCTCTCTTTTTCTCTCTCTCTCTCTCTCGCTCCCTTTCACACACACACACACACACACACAGACACTCACACATACAGATGTACACACAAACTGTCTGTTGTCTCTCTCTCCTTCTCTCTCTCTTTCTCACACACACACACACACACACACACACACACACACACACACACACACACACACACACACACATACAGATGCACACACACACACACACACACACTGTCTGTTTTCTTGACTGGTTCAGAGGCAGAAAAACAGAGGCAGTGAGTCTTAGAGAAACATTTGTATGCTGCATTTGAACCACATTTAAAAACAACTAGAGCTTGCTTTTATTGCTCTGCAGTTTAGGGTATAATGCCTTTTCAATACGTGCCCTATCTTCATATCCACAGAGGGTTCTTGTGTAATGGAGCTGGAGCTGGCCAACCACTAGCTGATCCAGTAAAAAGAATTGCCTTATGGACAGAAAAAAAGAAAAGAGGGAAAAAAATAACTGAGAAGTACAAAGTTTGAGCCCTGTTTCAGAAGTTGGCTTATTCAGTGTTTAGCCCCACGGAACCACATCACTTTTATCAAGATTTCATAAATTTAGGCAATTGCATCTCAGTGTCTCTCAGGTTTCAGCTAGTTTGTTGTTATGCAAATGAAGACAAACACATAAATGTACAATGACCGCTTCAAAAACATTATTTTATGGGAACTATTAGGCGAAAGATCCATGTTTGGTGCATACCCAACATTTTCACTGGCAGGAAATTATCCTCAGGCATAGACTCACTCCTTTGTTTTCTGTTGGTCATTGTTCTTGTTATAAAATGTAAAAGAAAATGGCCAGGGTCTTGGACCACAGGAGGTCTGATGACAAATCGCTCGCTGTTTTCACATTCAGGCCAAGAACGTACCAGAGACAAAGGCAACAGCTCAAACGCCCTTCCAGTAAGAAAATGACTAACGGCTGTAAACAACTTTGGAAGCAATCTGTACTTTCAGACTTAGAATTGCGTCTGCCTCTGTGGGGCCTTTGAAGTGTTGGGTTCCCAGTGCAGCCTGTCCAATTTGGAGCTGTCCCCAAGCTTCACATTCCCCAGCCCATCCATTGGCTAGGGACAATTGGGACCCGACGAGGACCGCGCCATCCCCCAGCCCCTGCGGAGCACTGTCTCATCACTCGCCACCCAGGGGTCTCCACAGCAACAGGGCCTCCCTGCCTCCTCCTTTATTCCCCAGTCGCCACTACTGAAAAGGCACAGATTATCCATCCAAACCATAAGAGGAGGTCTGAAGCTTACGCAGAAATTCACATTCTGGCCAATTTTCCACTAAATCTGCATACAGTTTACCAACACATGAATGCTGGAGAGACAAGTTAAGTTAGAATACATATGGAACAGTCCCACCAATTTGGTACTATTTAAGAATAATAATAATAAAAAAGAAGCTTATCATGCTAGCCAACTGTTGATCCCCAGGCATTGGGATATCTGCATTTAACCCACTCCAAAAATGGGTTGATAGGATGGGCTAAAACTGCCTGTAACTTTAATGACTGACTGTCTCCTAAAATCAAAATTATTTTGGAGTAAGTGCCTCCAGTTACTGTAGCTGGCTAGAAAATTATAGCCACATTGCTAATGTGACAAGAACTATTTAATATGGGCATTACCACAGCTAGCTAAACCTAGTCAGAGAAGATTCTGTCCTCTTTTACATACCTGCTTTGGACATAATTTGGATAATATTGTATCATTATTTCATTTCAATGTTTCTGATTTAAATTCTTTATTTTTCCCCCAGAACAACAGTTTGCTACCAAGCAGCAGTTGAGAAAATACTATTCTATGCTTGGCAGTATTCTTGACACTTAATGCATTCGGTTTAGTAGATTTTTATGTCGTGTCTGCATGTTTTGGTGTCTTTTCCAAATCAAACAATTAGATTTAGCAACATTATTAATCAGCTCAGCATGCTTACTCTTTCTCTCTCACTCACGCTTTCTTGAGTGTCTATGATATTTTGGAATGTGTGATAATCTACATGTAATGTAACCAGTTTTAATTCTTATTAACTCTCTTAAGTGTGGTCTAATTAGACATATATTGAGACAAAATAAAAGAAACTGCTATTATTTGAACCTCAGTATATTCTGATGGTATGAGCCTGGGGGCCAGAAGTGGAACATTTTACAGCAACAGGCTACTACAGAGACTGGATTTTCTCTTCTGTGTGGGTATGGCAGCTATCTGTATCTGCCCTATTGTATTGCCTCTTTTCTTTAGACACGGCACACTTTCCCCCAGGGTATTAACGTGCAGCATCTGTCCTGTGCAACCCCTTTTACAAGGTCCCTCCTCCCGGATACAGAGGGGCGAGAGAGGGGCCCTCTCAATGGAGCCCGGGCACACACACCTGCTGGGTGGGGGGTCAAAGGGCAATGTCCAAGCATGGACGAGTTACCACCGTTCTGCATGACAATGTCCTCCTGTCATCCAATCAGAGACTCACAAACTTCCCTTTGTCCCGCCACTCCGGAGAAGTTCCCGCTCTTTCTCCCGCATACCAAGTGCAGCCGTCATTCCTTCAGGGCTCACGCCGAGGTCACATCAACCATCAGGAGGTGAATCCTGTGAGAGTCGTATCAATCAGCCATGACCACATGATGTGAACCAGCCAATCAAATAAGGCCCTGTGATTTCTCCCAATGAAACAAAAAAAAGTAACCTGCTGCTCGTGAAACTATAATATACCTTTTCCATTTTAGACATTTAGCAGATGCTCTTATCCAGAGAGGCATAAAATAAGTGCATTTAAAATGGCGAGATCAGTAAAGCTGAAATACCAAATGCTTTATATTGCTCTAAACCATTGTTAGATTAAATTAGTTTAGTTTAGTTTAGAAAGTTAAAAAATTGTTTTTTATAACTAATAACAAGTTCATTTGAAACCCATTTGTGAGACGTGAAACCCACACTATCTTAATCTCACACAAAGCCCAATGCAATAGCTCTGTTTATCTCTGAAAATCACATTTACATCTTTTTCTTGTTACTCATTATTTAAACACTGTTCTTCATCACTTAAAAGCATAAAGACAGATTGAAACCACTAAGCTGTAGTTACTCTGAGCGATATATAAGCTTAGCTTGTTTGTATATTGTAGAATTTGAAGTTATGTCCATTTTAGCATATTAGGCAAAATAGATATGCCAAGCTCAGATGTGTGTGGAGTATATTCTGTTTCAACTAAATTTGTAGGAAAAAGCAAGATTTCAATATTGAATAGTTTCAAATGTAATAATATACAGTTTGCACGGTACAGTCACCAACCCATGCTTTAATTATGGAGTAAAACTGACTTGTTGTTGGGAGTCAATTTATCACGACAGAATGTAACTTGCTGACGTTTTGCGTGACTTAAAAAAAAAAATAGGAATTTGTCTGCTGTGAAATTGGTTCTTTGCTTTGCAATATGCATAGCTATAAAACTGGAGGATAAAGACCATCATTCAGTTTTAGATTTTTGAAGCTACCCTGTAAGAGTTAATGGTAGCTATAAAAACGTCCATTGAGAGGGAGAGCTTTAAGCATTTCTGGTGGTTTCCACAGTCTGAACATGGGTCAGAATCTTGTGATCGCTGTTTGTTTACAAAGAGCTCACATCAAGTATCTGACAGTCTTAAGGTTAAAGAGAAGATTAATTCTCCATTCATACTTGGATGGGGTATTAGGTTTGAGGAATTGGTATGAGTCTTATATAACAAAGCCGCCTTTGGAGGAAACATTTTCACAATGGTTAAAGTCTTAAAAACTACAAAGGAATCTCATCCTACCAAACTAATCTGATTAGGCTCATGCAAAGGTACTGTTGTTTCTATAGTGGAAAAAATGATTGATTGACTGACCAAGTTGGATTTCACAGGAACCGTATACCATGTCTAATGGCACCAGTGGAGGTGTAGAGAAAGCAGGAAGCAGAGGCACCCAGGGCACTTGTTGGAGTCCCTGCTGGCTGTGTAGGTGCGGAGGCGAGGAGCACTGGTGCGCACCCCTCTGAGCTTCCTAGAGGAATCACAAGGCCTCATCAATCTGGCTCCACATTCTTCCGGGGATGATAATGGACCTCGCTGTGTCTGTGGCAGATGGCTAGCCTTGGGCGCCACGACTAGACCCACGACTACCATTGTTTCTGCTGTGCTGAGACACTAATTCATCTCCCCTCATCAGCAGCAATACGCTGCTCACATTTCAATTAAAATATAAGTAAAGGGTGTTGAGAAGACATAATAAGAGTGATTTTATATAGAACAAGGGGGTAAATATATATATTCAGTTTGATTTAGTCACAAACACATATCTTTAAACGTTAAGAAAAAGGGAATTTGATATATAAGTGAGAGGTATGCAGCACTTTTTTTCTGTGAAGCTTTGGTTGTTGATTTGTATCCCCCAGTGGGAAATTTCTGCTTTACGTGTTAAATAAGTACCTGGCTCTTTCTCCAGAAAAAAAAGAAAACATACATTAATTTAGCTGCCTGCTAAATAAATCACATAAAATTTAAAATGGTAAAACCAGAAACACATTTGCAGGAAACTCACAGGTTAAAAAAAGGTATAAATTCTGTTATGTTAAGACAGCAGTAATTTCCTCAGTGTGACTGCAACTCTGTTTCTCTTCAGCTGTTACATCAGTGGTTCTACTGGAAAGCATCTTCCAGGCATGTGGAATGAAAATCTGGACCCCTCCGGACAGGGGTCCTGAATTTCCCCTGTGCCCCCCCCACACACACACACAATAAGGCCTCACGCTGAGCGCTGGCAGATGCAAGGCTCCAGGCTGCACACTGCATGTCACCATTGTAGACTGTGGGAAAGAGGGGCTCCTTTCAACCTGCCTATTCACAATATCCATCAGGCAACCGCCTCAGAGGTGAACCCTTGGCACTTCCTGCATTTCGTACTGCTCGGCACTGTAAATGAGAAAAATTGGTGCAAAACTCTCTCAGTTTAAGGAAAAAAGGAGAAGAAATATGTGGGTAGGAAAAATGGCAATTTTATTTCTCTGTCCAAAATTAATCAAAAGGGCATTGTAATATAGACCACACATCTATTTCTAAATGTGCTAATTAAAATGAGATATTCATGGAAGATATGCCAAGGGACAGGCATTGGTTTGTCTGTTTAATAATGCTTAAGCATGGTAAGATACTATGTAATGAAAGTAGGCAGCTGGAGGCATGTCAGCATGTGAAGCTATTCACTTAAACAGCTGATTTTACCAGCCTCATCTCAGATTAAATTTGATGGGGGTTGGGGGAGGGCGGGGGGATTGCTTAGCTATTTCAAGGGCCTTTTGTAGGTGACGTCAGTTACCATTTCCAGCACCGATACACACAATGCCAGCTTGCACTCGAACCCCAAAAGCTGGGAGGATGGGGCGTGTGCCCTGCATGGTAAGTCCTCTGTGTGCATGTGACAAAAGTCCTTGGCTGTGTTTGCCAGAGGGCCAAGGGTGCTCAACAGTTCTGATGCTCACTCTTTGACTATTATCATAAAGCTGCCCCCTCCGAGAGAGGGAGAGGGAGAGATAGAGAAAGAGAGAGAGAGAGAGGAGATAGAGAGAGAGAGGGAGGGAGAGAGGAGGGGGAGAGAGAGAAGGAGAGTGAGAGAGAGATCTGTCAGTTTTGTTTTGAGGGGAGGGCACTTTTTAACACATCTGCTGTTTGCTTGTCTGTGCGGCCCACAGACAGGTCCCCCAACAGCCCTGCTTTTCTTCCACACTGAATAGAGCTTTACAAATTCCTGATAGATTACCCTAATTTCAATGAAAATGGCAACTGACAGACTAGAAAGAATAGTTACCCACCACACTACCCCCAAAACCCTCTACACCCCTCTCCAATCCCTTGGCTCCAAAATAGCCTTTAACAGGCTCTTCTTAAACAGCCTGAAGCAGCGGTCGATCGTCTCTAAGGACAAATTAAAAGATTATTGGTTAAAGCTCACCCTCAGTCAACTGCTGTGACAGTTTCAGTGTATTTCCCCTTAAACATCGAACAGAAGAACAAACACCTCAATCCATACTTGTATAATAAACATTGTTTCAAATGTAATCATGAGAAACAGAGCATATACTGGCTTGCAGAGTTTGGGGATTCTCCTGTAAACACAATGCACAGAGAATAGTTGACAGGCTTACACAAATAATCCATATAAACAGGAGGTGTAGTGCAATAAAGCTGGGAGTTTAGGATCCTGCACTTAGTAGTGCCAGAACTCATTTTATTTGGGGTCTGCTCCTATGGCTAATGCTTCAACGATTATTCTCTCAGGAGAAAGACCAAGAAAAACAGAATGATATTGACCAGGCCTAAATCCTTTCCCAACAACTAATTACAATATTTATTCTTCACCTTTCAGATTTTCAGCAGCCAATGAAATAGCCATGGCTTTGCATTTTACAGTGTGCTCCTAATGGGGTAAAAGATACACTGTATACTGTATACCACATTAAAAGACACATTTTACTTGGAAATTAGCTAGGTAATTAGCTCGAAATTAGCTTTTGACCACTTTTTTTATTTTTGCATTTTACAGTGTGCTCCTAATGGGGTAAAAGATACACTGTATACTGTATACCACATTAAAAGACACATTTTACTTGGAAATTAGCTTGGTAATTAGCTCGAAATTAGCTTTGAGCAGATGTTTCTTTTCAGAGACCACAATTAACCAGACATCCCAGTTACTCATGGGCAATGATGGATCTTGTAAAATGGTCATGCTGGGAATAAGTTATAAAAAAATCATGCACAATCATCAAAAATGAAGGAAAAATCACGCTTCTCTTTATTATACTAATGAAGGACATTTTTCATAATCACCTCATCCAACATTCAGTGCAATATGACCTGGAATGTATTAATGTTATGTATCATTGGTCTACTTCAATGCATTTTGGTAATGGGCTACTTTCTTCGGACTGTTTATGCAGTAATTATATTTAATGTGTGTTCATTTCAGGTTTGGAAATGTAAACAGCATAATGTAGCAGTAATTAACAGAGCAAAAAAATAAATAAGAAAATCCAAAACCAAACAATTCTCTTGGTCACTCAAAGCAAAATAATATTCCATTATTTTACTCATTTATGTATCTGTTTGGTGGGGCACCAAAACATAAGTAGTTAGTTGAATTACAGCAATTATGTTCTTAGTCATCACTCATCCAGTCTTTAAAGTTCATAATGTTAATTCTGGCATCACAGAATGCGTAACAGTGTTTTCAGAAGAACAGAGACCCAAGTGCACAACCAAACAATAACTTTACATTAGAAGGTCTAGCTTATGGCTTACCGCCATTTTATTTTTAGTCGTGTTATGGGTATTGTTGATGCTACGTAAACCTGAATAGCACTTTCTCTACAGGGTTTATTTTCCTTCAGCCACAATGGATGATGGAGCTGGCAGCAACAACGTACCATTTTGTTTGCACTCATCCACTATTCCCATGCTGTAAGGCCTTAGGTAAAAAGTTCCCAGGAAATTCAATGTGCTTTCCCACTTCAACGGTAGCAGAGACAAGCACATGAATCAATATTAAAGACATGGTAAGTTTAGTGCAGTCAAATCTGAAGAAGATGCACACATAGATCACAATAAGACTACCTTTTTTAGTAAATAAAATTAACCCTATAAACAATATAAATATGGGGCATTCACAAGAGACTTCAGCCAAGTGTATGTGTGTGGGGGGTGGGTGGGTGGGGGTGTTGGTGGTGGTTTCCATCTGCTATATTAGCTTGGAGTTCAAAGTCTCAAACAAGCTGTCAAAATGATATAAAACAGATTCCGATTCAGATAAAAACAGGTAGTCTTTTATTCTTATCAACACTTAAGAGTCACAACAGCATAATACCTCATCTTCGGCAGTGTGTGGTTCAACCAGGGTTCACACACACATCAGGATGTTTACCTCAAAGTGTCCAAGATGTGAATCTTTAAAGCTTGGGCCTATAGCAGTAGACTAAGAAAACAATGCAAAAAGCCCCCACTGAAAATGGGTTGATGCTAATAATAAACCCATCACACATTGGGTCAGAAGCCAAGGGTCAGAAGGGACAGACAGATTTCATTTTGGCTCCAGGAGAAAGGTCTGTACCGGATATCTATTTAGTTTTGATACGAGTCGAGTTTTATGAATTATTGTCATATAGAGAGCGTGTGCCCGCATTATTTCCCTGATGGAGTAGCTGGAAATGATAGGCTAAGTCTGTGTTGAGAGTCTAGTTAAAACAAAGAAACATAATTAGTTGCTGAAGACACAAAAGCCTGTTTTTCTGTCGGTTTTCTTAGTAACAGCAAAACAGTGGTTACCTAAATTATTACATTATTAAAGCTAATAATTCAAGATATGCCATTAATATGGATATGGAATTGTGTTTTGGGCCAGAAAGCAGCAACAATACATGAACATTTCAAACGTATTACAGAAAAAAGAAGCAGGAAAAGAGATGACCCTACACCCAACACCAGCTCCCACGAGTTCAGCTAGTTGAGTAAAAGTGACATCAAACTAAAACATTTTTGAAGTATGTTTTTTTAGATGCCAAAGGTGCAATTAAAGGAGTTGAGATCATAAATATTGTCAATTTCCTCGTGCTACATCAAATGTTCTGTGGATAATGCAAACAACATCCTCGGGCAAGAAGCTTTTCCAATTAACTTAATTGAGGTGAATATGCCATGTAGGGAACTAAAATGTACATGTTCATCATAAAAGTAGCAAAATTACAATGATTCGTAATTCCAATTTTTACTCAATCATTTTACTGATTTGCTTATGTAACTGTTTGAATCACCCTATTACTCCGTTCCATGAAACCAGCAAGACTACAGGAGCTAAAAGCTCCACTTCGTGACATTGGAGTTATATTCTGTCATCACTCGAGAAAGAGCCCGTCCAAATCAAAGCATACAGATCTGAGTCAAGACAATGGGCCACTGTGACCGGCATTATTCGCCTGTGAAAGGAGAGCATGTGCCTCTCTAATGCCGGGCTCCTGGCTGGCAACCTCCAGGACAACTTATAAATTCAGGCGTCGATTAAGAAGGCACAGTTTAGTTACGGATGACTTCCCTCAAGGTGCCTGGAGGCTGTGGGAAAGGTCTATCATGCGAGTGTGGCCTTGTTTAGGTCTGGGCGCTGGCTAAACCTGCAGCCTCAGTTACTGATACTGTACCACGCCGCACAGAGCCAGAGGGATTGGCCTGAGCAGGTCAGATGACAGTCACAGCTCGGGGTAGGGACACACACACACACATACATACATACATACACACACACACACACACACACACACACACACACAAATGTAAGAGTTCAATTCATGGGAAGATTATTGCATTTGGTTCAGTGATCCTGAGCGTCACATGGTGACAAGTATTGCTAACAGCGGTGTGACCGGCCGCTTACAGGGGACCCAGGTGGGTTTCATGCCACTGCCGGATACAAGAGTATTCAAGGAAGCAGGGCACAGACAAAGGTAATTACAAACAGGTGAACATTGGTAGTCATCCTGCAATGAATAGAAATAATTATCCAACCATATCCTGTCATGTGATATCCTGCAGGAATAATAGTTAACAATAATGACCAAGATCAATCCATAAAAGCCTACATTACACACAAGTATTATATGCATGTAATATATAGTATCATGTTATGGACAGAGCTGAACCTGAACAGCTTTCTGGGATCATGCAGTGGGCATGTGGCGAATGTCATGTACTGTATGCCATATTGTCATCAGTGTTCTCAGAAAGATTTTCAGTTTTGAAGGATACGACAGAGGCACCAGTTAACTGATGTTAAAACGCCTGAGATGTCGTGCTTCATTAGGGGCAGATAAGGTGCACCCCCAATCCCCTGCCAACAAGGCTAAAGAAGTCTAACCAGATCGAGTCCGAGGATATTGCATGGGGGGGTCTGGCGTTTGCAGACATCGTGCCTTGTGCAGTGATCTGAGCCCCCCCCCACACACACACACACACAAAAGGGGCTACATGCACATTCTCGGGGAGGGGCTGCCAATCTCCTGCTAAACAAGGCGATTAGTGCGGCGCCCGTATGGGGGACTCCGCGGGGTGAGAGGTGGCTGCCTTCTGAAAGAGATTAATAGCAGCAGCGCGGCGGTGGAGCACCTGCTGCTGGGCCGGAGCCCTGGGGGTTTCCAACAACGCCGTGCGGCTATCTCCATAATCCTGCCCCCTCGTCTCCGCATCTGTCTTCGTTTGCGAACAGGTCCCTGCGAAATGCCGTCAGTTTGACGACCATGCCATTCCTAATCTGGTTCTGATTCTGGTTACGCCCAGTCAAACATTTCAATCTCTGTAAATTGTGTAATATTTTGTATTCATTATCATTTTTGGGGGGGTGGGTTGGATGCAAAGGTCAGAGTTCTCATTTGACACACTGGATCACGGGGTGGGGTGGGGGGCCGAGCTTGAGATGAGTGAGAGAAAACTGATCAGACCAGGCTTTTCTGCCATTTGGACTCCACCTCAAATAGGTAATTCTATCCATCCTATTACAAAAAAAGATAGATAATCATCCCAACTGCTGTGCACCAGGTGCTAATGTTGGAACAACAAAGACAGAGAAAATTAACCCACCCTTTCTCTCATTTCTCCCATGGGAAATCAAAATGCTTGCAACCCACGCTGAGGTAATAGTTTCCCACAGCCACCACACAAGCAAAATGCTTCCCAATACCCCAAAGACTAAGAGAAATGTCAATGTATCTATTTCACATGATCCAGTCTAGATCCATGCCACAGATGCTGTGAGGATCTCGTTGGAAACACAGTGAATTCAACCTGTGTGGAAGAAATGTAAAGGCAAACCCACATTTAAATAAAAAAATATAACAAGGCCACCTTTTGTCTGCATGTTCTGTTTGCTTTCTTTTACTTTATAAACTGCAGAACGTTCAGCAAGCTACTACATAGTTGCGACGACTCTCTAGTGCAGCTCGAGTCGTCAAGATGCCAGTGGGCCACATTTCCCCTTCCGCCCCTGTCATGGTGACAACATTGAGAGCATTAGACAGACCAAAGAATGGAGCTAACTGGACAGTGCCAAAAACAAGAGCGCTCCTGGTTAAGCAAGGGGACGGGCTCTGCTTGCTCACCTTCTGTTCTGTTTTTGACTGTCTTAAAGGAGGGGCAATTAAGGCTGTCAGGTCCCATTGAACATGTTCAATGGCAGAGCTTCTGCTTTGCTGCACCCACCGCACACAGACGGCCCTCGCAAACAGCGCTGACTGGTGGGGGCATGTGCAAGGAGCAAGGTCTCACGTGTCTAATGGGGGTGGGGGGGCGAATCAGAGCACTAAATAGAGCAGAAGATTCCCTCAGCTGACCTGAATGCCCAGTCTGGGGGAGCCTCATCAGCCTGGGGCCCTGCTGTCAAGCGCCCAGATTCACACATGCCCTGGAGTCCCTGGCAAACAGGTGGCAGTCCCTCCCTCTCCCATGTGTCGTCCCCTTGCCCACGCCTCCAGAACACCGCCCCGTCATACAGGTGGCCCAGAGCTGCTGCAGGTATTGTTAACCCTCCTGGTAGGGGATAATGGACGTATTATTTTCCCCTTACTTTCTTTGTGCACTCAGTTAATTACAGTGGAGAAGAAGAAAAAAAACTGCTGCAAGAGCTGGTAAATAATTCATCTTTGAACTTTTCTTCCCACAGTGAAAATAAACACAGTATATGTGATATATGCAAATGCAATGAATTGATTTACCAACGTTGAAAAAAAGAAGAGGGCAAACCAATAGTTTGATGATGAAATCACGCGGCTCCTCCGAGACCAGTTGTCTAGGCTCTGAGGAAAAGGCATGTGGATGGGGCGCTTTATGACTGTGTGAAAATCAGTGCGGAAAAACACATGATGCAGATTGTCCGAATTCCAAAATGGTTGGTCCCATGTTTCAGGGCTCAGTTTTTTCTGAGGTTAAATAAGCGATGCTGGGTTTCCATCCTGTTTGAGAAACCTGGCCCGTTCCCCCTGCCAAGGGCCACGACTTCAGAATACAGCAGTAATGAAAACTGAATTGGCAGACCAGATGGGAGGTCAGATATGCAATATTCAGCCCTGTATAATTTGACTGACCCTGGAATTTCCCTAAATCTGCAGAACTGCGTCTCCATAGCAATAAAGCCCCCCCACCTCCCCTGCCAATATTGGTCATTTATAGTTTTCCACTGTCAGGCCACCCTAATTTAAATGCATCTCAATCATACAGCATGATTGAAATCTCACCAATATTATGCCTTCAAATAAACAGTACCAAATCATATCAATAAATAAATACAGTACATTTGAAACAATAATGTATAAATACATTTTGATTTATGTTAAGGCTTATTTCATATGTCTAATGAAAACAGAACATTTTTCAATTTGTCTCTGTTTTGCAGTGTTGTTCTTGTCAGATATTGTTTTGCTTTGAAGGCCCTCCATGGCTCTTGCCATGTCTAAATGTCTTTTAACCTCTGTTGGGCACATCTGCTTTACATTGAGTGCTTTAATTCCTCTGTAGTCCCAGAGTGATCTATGGACTTTAAGTAGAAAACTCTGGAAGTAGTTGTGAAAAACTCTACTGAGAGTTCCACGTTTATTTGTGTTGAATCCAAAAAGTTTAGAATGCCCAGTAATGACAAAAACTTTGTGTTATTTTGAGGATCACTTTCCCAAGTCTCACACTAGGAATACATTACACAGAAAAAGTTGGGAACTTGGAATCCCACAAACAACAGCCAGAACGAGTTTTTGATTAAATGAAGGCAAAAAGATTCTTAAAACTAAATAAATAAATGATCATGTGGAGCCGAAAATGTATAGCAAGCACCCAGTTAATGGATTCTATGTAACACCACATGGTTTACTTTTTAAAAAAGGCTGTAATTCATTATGTTACAGATAACATACAGTATATACATATATACAAAAACATATGTATGTGATTACTGACCCCCTAAGCCTTCCACCATCAGACATTGATCCACTCTGCCCATAATGAGAGAGATAAAATTCTATCATCAAACCGGACGTCTGTGTTTAACACACACTTGCATTTCTTTATAGATGGTGGACGTAATGCTGTTCGCAAAGATAAGTAGTTATTGTGCTGGGATTGCAGAGGCATTGGCCAGGATACATAGAGACCTCCTGGGTCTCCAGAAGCTGGGGAATGAGGTAATCAGTGCATGGGCCAATCAAAGCAGGCTGTTCTTGGGCCTGGCCCACTGTGGAGACTGAGCAGCAGTGAGGACCCTTTTGTTATATTCTGAGTATCTGTTCTGTTGTGTTTGTACTTTGTTTATCTTTCTTCGAGTCATGTTTCGTTCACGTCTGTTATCCCCGTCTGTTATTGTTCCTGATCCACTCCTTGTCTTGTCATTCACTCGGGAGTTTACATTTCGGGATTTCAATCTTCGCTTATTTTCTCGTTTCTTCCTTCCTACTTTCTTGATCGCACTTTGTATATATTAGTTAGGTGTGTACAGTACTAACTAACTAATCTACTAACGTTAGGGATTTAGATTAGGTTACTAACACTACTAATCACTAATTATCTCACGCTTCCTACTACCGGCATTTCTCTCTCTCATTATTCTATCCCTGCTTAGTTTTCCGTTCTCTCTCATACGCACGCAACGTTTCTCCTTGCGTACCCCCTTTACTATGCACGTGTCTGCCTGTTCTCCCAGGTCGTTTATTGTCTATATGTTAGTATGGTTCAGTGTCCGTGTCTTACGTTTCCCTCTTGTTATGTAATTATCTCTTCCCTGTGTTCCTGCCTCTCTCCTCGTTGTCTCACCTGATTTCTATTATGTCTCCCTGTATATATGTTCAGTGTTTTCATTTCCCCTTGTCAGTACGTTGATTCTATTTCCCTGAGCCTACCTTTCCGAAGCCAGAGTTATTAGCATTTTCCGAGATTACCCTTTGATTACGACCCCGAGCCTGCCCAGTGATTTTGTCCTTTTGCCCTTCTGATTCCTGAGTATCGACCTTTTGACTGCCCTATTACTACTTCTCTCTGCCTCACGATTTTGTACCTCTGATTCCCTGATTCTTGGTTTTGACCCCTGCCTGTTAATAAACAACTCTTTTGCCTAATCCCTGATCTGCGCGTCTGGGTCCTTACCGCGTCGTCACAGGACGTACTGACCAAGATGGACCCAGCAGATCCAGACCAGCTCCGCTCGCCCTCGAGCAGCAAGGTGCCATGCTCGGAGCGCACCAGGACCATCTGGAGCGTGTGACTGAACACCTGCAGTCTCTCACCTCCGGTTTGGCTGAGCTTACCCTCACGCTGCGAGCTCCGGTCATTAACCCCGCACCCCAGCATGCCGCGGCGCCACTTCAACCCGAGCCTTCCTCCGCGCCGGTGCGCGAACCACGCCTGCCTCCTCCTGAGATACGCAGGTGAACCGGGAGGTTGTCGTGCATTCCTGACGCAGTGCCAGTTGATCTTCCAACTGCAGCCATCCACGTTTCCCAGCGAATTATCCCGGGTCGCCTCGTCATCACCCAACTGACTGGTCGTGCCAAGTCCTGGGCTACCACCGCGTGGGAGGGCTCTCTTCCCTGCTGTCAGAGCTTTGACCGGTTTTCCGAGGAGATGAGGAGGGTCTTCGACCGGTCTAAGCAGGGTCATGACGCGGCTCGAGAGATGCTCTACCTACGCCAGGAGGGAGGGGTCGGTGTCGGATTACGCCATTCGTTTCCAGACCTTGGCTAACGCCTGTGGCTGGGGAAGGAAGGCGCTGTACGACGCCTTCATCTGTGGACTCTCCGAACATCTTAAGGACGAGATCCTGACTCGTGACCTGCCAGAGTCCTTCGATGACCTTATCAGCCTTGCCATCCGCGTGGACTCCCGGCTTCAGGAGCGTCGTGCGCTGGCGTAGTTCCGGAGGTTTTCCCGGGTCTGGGAGGACCGGGGTCAGGTCACCGATCGGTGCCTACAACCACCCTAGGGCAGCTCCATCTACTACCCCGGAGCCTGAACCCATGCAGCTGGATCGGACCCGCCTTTCTCGTCAGGAGCGTGACCGCAGGATGGCCAACCGATCCTGTCTCTACTGCGGTGAGTCTGGGCACTTCATTTCCAGCTGCCTACTAAGGAGCCAACGCCCACTAGTTAAGCGAGGAGCACTAGTGGGTGTCATCCCTGTTGAGCGATCCTCTAAGCAACGGACCTGCCTGCCGGTGACGATCGAGTGGGAGGGTCAGAGGCGAGAGACCACCGCGCTCATTGACTCGGGTGCTGAGGAGAGTTTCCTGGATGCTGGTGTGGTCGCGAAGTGGGGGATTCCAGTTTCCAGTCTGTCACACCCCCTTATTGCCAACACACTCAACGGTCAGAGACTGGCCCAAGTTACCCAGATCAGTTCCCCTCTTACGTTGCGTACCTCCGGCAACCACCAGGAGAAGATAAGGTTGCACATTATTGACTCCCCTCACTCACCTATTGTCCTTGGCCACCCGTGGCTGGTGAAGCATAATCCGTCCGTGGAATGGAGCAGTCACAGGATTGTGGGTTGGAGCCCACAATGCCTTTCCGAATGCCTGCAGCAAGCCCATTCATCTGTTCCGAGTCCCCTGTCTTCTGTCCCGAGTCCCCTTTCTTCCGAGATGAGTCTTGACCTGTCGGGCTTTCCTTCCGAGTACCTGGACCTCAAGGAGGTCTTCTCCAAGTCCCGAGCCACCTGCCTGCCCCCCCACCGTCCCTATGATTGCGCCATTGAGCTCCTGTCTGGCGCTACCCCTCCTAGGGGGCGTCTTTTCTCCTTGTCCCGTCCCGAGACGGAGGCCATGAACACTTACCTTCAGGAGTCCTTGACCGCTGGCCTCATTCGGCCATCCTCATCACCCGCTGGAGCGGGGTTCTTCTTCGTGGGGAAGAAGGACGGTTCTCTTCGTCCCTGTATTGATTACCGTTCGCTCAACGACATCACCGTCAAGAATCGCTACCCTCTCCCCCTCATGACGTCCGCATTTGAACAACTTCAGGGAGCTACCGTCTTCACGGTTGGACCTGCGCAACGCCTACCACCTGGTGCGCATTCGTGAGGGGATGAGTGGAAGACGGCGTTCAACACTCCGACAGGTCACTGGGAGTACCTGGTAATGCCTTTTGGGTTAACCAATGCCCCTGCCGTTTTCCAGGCATTGATCAACGATGTCCTCAGGGATTTCATTAATCAGTTTTGTTTTGTCTACCTGGGCGATATCCTTATTTTTTCCAAGAGTATGGAGGAACATGTCACCCAGGTCCGCAGAGTTCTACAGCGTCTCCTTGAGAACAGGCTTTATGTGAAGCCAGAGAAATGTGACTTCCATTGTCACACCACCACATTCCTGGGCTTCGTCATCTCGGCGGGGGGAGCATCCAAATGGATCCTCGCAAGATCAAGGCTGTCTTGGACTGGCCCCAGCCAGAGTCCCGGAAGGAGTTACAGCGCTTTCTGGGATTTGCCAATTTCTACAGAAGGTTCATCAGGAACTACAGTACCATTGCTGCTCCACTCACCGCCCTCACCTCCATCAAGATCCGGTTTCACTGGAATCCTCAAGCTGAACTAGCCTTCCGGTCACTCAAACAACGCTTCACTTCAGACCCCATTCTCATTCACCCTGATCCCACCGCCCAGTTTATCGTCGAGGTCGACGCTTCCAACATTGGGGCAGGTGCCATCCTTTCCCAACGCTCCGCCAAGGACAAGAAGGTTCATCCCTGCGCCTTCTATTCCCATCGCCTCAGCCCTACGGAGCAGAACTACGACATTGGCAACAGGGAACTGCTCGCAGTCAAGCTCGCCTTGGAGGAGTGGAGGCACTGGCTGGAGGGGGCTGAAGTTCCTTTTCTGGTCTGGACAGACCACAAGAACCTGGAGTACCTGCAGACTGCCAAGAGACTCACCCCGCCAGGCTCGTTGGTCTCTCTTCTTTTCGAGATTCAATTTTGTTCTCTCCTATCGACCTGGATCCAAGAATACCAAACCTGATGCCCTTTCTCGCCGTTTCAACCCATATCCAGGGTTTCCATTCCGGACACCATCCTGCCTCAATGCTCCATCAACAGCGTTCAACTTCGCATTGAGGCAACAGTGCGCTCTGCCTTGGAGGGTGAGGCCGGCCCCAGTCGCTGTCCCTCGAACCGCCTCTTCGTGCCCAGTTCTGTCCGATCCCAGGTGCTTCAGTGGGGTCACTCCTCCCGCTTGTCATGTCACCCTGGCATAAACAGGACTATGTCTTTTATCCAGAGACGTTTTTGGTGGCCTGCCATGGTCCAGGACGTTAGGAGTTTTATTTCTGCCTGCTCTGTCTGTGCCCAGAATAAGGTTTCCCATCAGCATCCTCTGGTTTGTTACAGCCCCTACCCATCCCTCACCGCCCTTGGTCCCACATAGCTCTTGATTTTATTACGGGTTTACCCTCCTCCAACAGCAACACCACCATTATGACTGTTATTGATCGTTTTCCAAGGCTGTTCATTTTGTCCCCTTACCCAAGCTTCCCTCCGCCAAGGAGACTGCCACCCTCATTATCCAACACGTTTTTCGTTTACATGGCATCCCCAGTAACATTGTTTCCGACAGAGGTCCCCAGTTTATCGCCAGGTTTTGGAAGGCTTTTTGTTTACTCCTTGGTTCGTCAGTCAGTCTTTCCTCAGGTTTCCATCCCCAATCTAATGGCCAGACAGAGCGGGCTAATCAGGTTATTGAAACCGTTCTGCGATGCTTGTGCTCCCGAACCCTTCCTCTTGGAGCCAACATCTTCCCTGGGCAGAGTATGCCATCAACTCCCAAACCTCTTCCTCATCCCGTATGTCCCCCTTTGAATGCTGCCTTGGTTACCAACCACCCTTATTCCCTAGCCAGGAGAGGGAGGTGGGTGTCCCCTGCCGAGGCGTTCATCCGTAGATGCCGACGTACCTGGAACCTCACACGCCGCAACCTCCTCCGAGCCAGCGCCCGCATGAAGGAGACGGCGGACAAGGGACGCTCCAAGGCTCCCGTTACCGGGTTGGGCAGCGGGTCTGGTTGACCACCAGGGACATTCCCCTCAGAATGGACCACCGTGCAAACTCGCACCCGTTTTATTGGCCCCTTCCCCATTTCCAGAATTATCAGTCCCACTGCCGTTGTTTTGAAGTTACCCCACACCATGCGTCGTATTCACCCCACCTTCCATGTTTCCCGCCTCAAGCCCCTTGTAACCCACCCTTTGTGTCCCGCCCTGAGCCACCCCCACCCCCCGCCTTATTGATGGTGGAGATGCCTACACGGTCCGTAAGATCTTGGACGTTCGCCGCAGGGGCCGTGGTCGCCAATACCTGGTGGACTGGGAGGGCTACGGTCCCGAGGAACGTATCTGGGTCCCATCCCGGTTCATATTGGACAAATCCCTTATCAGAGACTTTGATTGTTCCCGAGCTGTCTAAGATTCTGCCATGTGTTTTGACCCTGCCTGTCTGAGATTCTGCCCCGTGCCTTTACCCTGCCTGTCTGAGATTCTGCCATGTGTTTTGACCCTGCCTGTTCTGAGACCCCGCCACGTGCTTTGCCCCCTTTCTGCCTGGCTTTCCCTGCGTCTTGTTTGTTCATGTGTTTTTGTGTCCCTCCTGTTTGAAACGCCAAGAGGCGTTTCTTAGGGGGGGGGTCCTGTTATATTCTGAGTATCTGTTCTGTTGTGTTTGTACTTTGTTTATCTTTCTTCGAGTCATGTTTCGTTCACGTCTGTTATCCCCGTCTGTTATTGTTCCTGATCCACTCCTTGTCTTGTCATTCACTCGGGAGTTTACATTTCGGGATTTCAATCTTCGCTTATTTTCTCGTTTCTTCCTTCCTACTTTCTTGATCGCACTTTGTATATATTAGTTAGGTGTGTACAGTACTAACTAACTAATCTACTAACGTTAGGGATTTAGATTAGGTTACTAACACTACTAATCACTAATTATCTCACGCTTCCTACTACCGGCATTTCTCTCTCTCATTATCCTATCCCTGCTTAGTTTTCCGTTCTCTCCTCATACGCACGCAACGTTTCTCCTTGCGTACCTCCCCTTTTACTATGCACGTGTCTGCCTGTTCTCCCAGGTCGTTTATTGTCTATATGTTAGTATGGTTCAGTGTCCGTGTCTTACGTTTCCCTCTTGTTATGTAATTATCTCTTCCCTGTGTTCCTGCCTCTCTCTCCTCGTTGTCTCACCTGATTTCTATTATGTCTCCCTGTATATATGTTCAGTGTTTTCATTTCCCCTTGTCAGTACGTTGATTCTATTTCCCTGAGCCTACCTTTCCGAAGCCAGAGTTATTAGCATTTTCCGAGATTACCCTTTGATTACGACCCCGAGCCTGCCCAGTGATTTTGTCCTTTTGCCCTTCTGATTCCTGAGTATCGACCTTTTGACTGCCCTATTACTACTTCTCTCTGCCTCACGATTTTGTACCTCTGATTCCCTGATTCTTGGTTTTGACCCCTGCCTGTTAATAAACAACTCTTTTGCCTAATCCCTGATCTGCGTCTGGGTCCTTACCGCGGTCGTCACACCTTTGCAGTGAGTGAGATCTCTGTGACATCAACAACCCGGGAGCCCATTGCATTGTGGGAAGAGTAGAAGCTGGGTGAGCAAGGCAGCACGTCCATCTAAATGTGTGTGAGAGAGATTATATTGTATGCTTAATTCATGTTTGTTATTTTATTGACTCATTATTTCATTACTGCTATTCTGTATTTTTTTTTTTGTATTGTGTGTTTTATATGTAAATGTGCTTTGGCAATATAATATGTCTCCTGTCATGTCAATAAAGCCATTCAAATTTGAATCTGAGAGGGAGGGAAAGAAAGAGAGATGGGGTGGCGGAGCGGCGCATGGAGGGAAATGGAAATCAGTTTAGCGTGAGGATCTCCCAGCCCCAGAGCCTGATGGGATGGGAGGAGGCATTTTCCCAGTAACTAATAGGCAGCTATGATAAGACTGAACTGGAAGAATCTATACAAAGTCTCCAGAGGGGGAAAATGCCCTGAGAAATCAAATGAAAACACAGGTTGATTCAAAGCGATTTATATTTCAAAATGAACTAAACCATCCATTTAATGTTTCAGTGTTTTCTTTGGAAAATAATTTTTTTTAAAAATTCTTTAGTCCCTTTGGTTACATTATGAAAAAATAAAAATACTGCAAGCTTAGCAACCTCTGCAATAGGGCCACTCAATATTTTGGATTACTATACCTTTTTCAGTGAGATTCAATTTTAGGTCAGTGAAGTTTCCCCTATTTATAACTTGCTATGTATTCTTTTCAAGCCGCATGCCAAAATTCATAGTACTTCACTTCATATTGGACCTCAGTGGCATGCTGTGAATGGTGTTCCTCCGAGCGCGCTCGCTAACAGCAGTCCTGTGAGATTCCCACATATCAACATGGTCCCGTCACTCTATCCAGCCATGGCCGTTCTCTCATCTCCCAACTGTATCAGTTCCCAGTGCTCCATTCATGGCCCACAATGCTCGGGCAGGTCATTTCCCCCTGAGACTATTGAAACTGCGCATTCCGTACAAAGCCCTCGCTGTAACTCAACAAGGGTGAGAAAACAAACAACACAAAAACAGAAACCCTGACTGTCCCCGGCCGCTTTAATTGGTACCGTCCAAAAATAATCTGTTCTCATTGTCAGCCCCAATTAAGGGGAGGACCGTTAAAACGTGGTAATGAGCTCCCCGTTCATTAGTGTCTCCCAGAGAGGAGGCACAACAAGGCACAATGAGCGAGAGTCTCTGGGAGGAAACAGGAAAGAGGGCAAGTAGGGCAGGGATGGGGAGAGGGGCCGGGGCTCCTGAACAGTTATGTAAATGTGTGGGACCGGTGCACAGTCATGAGAAAGGAGAGCCATCAGGAGCCCCCCATACTAATGACCAGGCTGAAAGGGAGACTTGGCTCACCCTTCAGTCTGCAACAACTTGCAGGCCTCTTTCAGGCTTCACAATTATTTATCTACACATACACACACACACACACATACATACATACATACAACTGAGGGCTTGTGTCTTCTCAGGCTATAATGAATTACATTTGACTTAAAGTAAATAACCAGGAAATTAGCAGTAAATGACTTGCAGTAAATAACCATGTGGCTGTACCACAAAAAAGGAAGAAAATATATATGGTTATTGGAGATACGTCAGCATCTCTGTGTACAGTATCTAAGTTCTGGGTACTTGGGAATGGGTCTTGGAAATTGGCTCATAATGTAAAGCAGCAACATCTACTTCAGGTCATAGAGTTCCTTGTGGCAGCAGCATTCACTTGTACAGGGAGCACCTGTGAGATCTGAAATGCAGAGTGTATTTCTCTTTTACTGAATTCTATTCTACCTCTTTGAAAGGCCTCAATAAATGTTCCCATTTTCTTATGACTCTCACTTTCCTGGGGAATTTCAGCTCTACCTGTCTTAGCCCTTGGCCTCAGCTTGCATGCACTGTTCTCTTATTTAGCCTCCTTTGTTATTATAAGAAATAAACATTGTCATGGACGCTTCATCATTTTGTTGAATTTCTTTTCAGTTGTGCAAGCCTTCATGCTTACATTGTGGTGCACCGACTGGGTCCTGCAGACCCAATTTGTCCACCACAGGCCCATCTCACTGGAGAGACTGGTGGCTTTGCCTCACAATGAAATTGAACACTTTGCAAATGCAAGGCATGGATGGCTTATGTGAAGAAATTCTCCCTCCGGGCAATCCCTGAGGAGTACACAGCCCTCAGTCCTGGAGGTAATAATAGTTTGTTTTACCATTTCAATAGGGACTCCTCCCTGTATTGAGCTGGAAAATGTTCTCTTTGAAAGTGCCCCTGAAGACCAAGGCTGGAATGTAGGTTGCATCAAAAAAACACGAAGTTGTCACACGTGTTCGCTCACTTGCAATTTTGATCCACTTCATGAGAAAACCTGGCAGTGTAAAAATCAGTTCAACATATAAATGTTTAGGGGTCGTGCACAATGAATTAATAACCCTATTTATACTGGGTATAAATCCCTAAACATTGATATATTGAACAGATTTTTATACTGCCAGGTTTTCTCATGAAGTGGATCAAAATTGCAAGCGAGCGACCACGTGTGACAACTTCATTTGTTTTTACGCACCCTAATAAATGCTTTCTGGCAAGTCACATTAACAATCCACATTGCTGTGATCATCCTGTTGATGGGTCAATTGTCTTCCAAACAGTGTGAATTTGACAGTCTGGAGTTCAATTGCTGTCTCTGTCTCTGTGAAACAATACTGTGAATTGGGAGTTGTGAATAGGTGTGAATAGGAATCAATAAGCAGAACGAGTCTATAAACCACATTTAAAATTCAGGTAACGTATGTTACAATTTCATCAATTCCTCACAACATCTACCCGCCATAAATTAGCATATCTTCTGTCCCATTTCAGTTGCTTCTAGCTCATCTTCAGTCTTTCTGAACTGATGGCAGAAAAACACCACAGTATTGTGTGGAAATAACGTACAACAGAACAATGACAGCACTAAGCTGGGCAAGAAACCAAGACATTTGTAACACAGAAATGGCACCTTCCTAGGCTGATTTCTTGTATCACGGAGGGAGAGCGTGGAAGAAAACATTTTTCAATCAATGTTCCAATATAGTCCCACACCTTATGATATAAAACCTACACTAAAATTCAAATAGTGTATGGGCGGCGGATAGCATAGCGTTATAATGCACCACACTTTGGCTGGTCCGGTGAGGTGTGCGCTGCCTGTCAGGGACGCGGTTTGAAACTCGCTTCTCTACCAGACCGACCCTGGTCATCAGCCCCAATCGGAGGCAGCATTTGACTGTCCGCCTCTGGGGGAGGGGGGGGGATGATTTGGCATGAGTCTGTCGAGGAGGAACCAAATTGGGAGAAAAACTGGAAAATGTCAAAATAAATAATAATAATAAAAAAATAAAATAAAAAAAAAGTCAAACAGTGTGGAAATAGGAAAAAATGTAAATACGCAAAGGGGATATATTACTACTTCGAAAGCTGTAATAGATTCTGTTTCTGTTTTAATTCTGTTCACACTCTCAGTAGTATAACATAATATTTAACTAGCACTGTTTATTGAAGAATAGCATTTCTCCCTGGAGAAACGTTGCTCATATATGAAAAGACATATGACAACATGACTATTCCAAGCACCACTTAGGGAGACTGCAATATCACAAGAACGGCATTCATGTGTGTACCACAAAAGTATTTCCTTCATGAGTCCATATGTTTGTGTTTAGTCAGTCATGACGTGCTTGATTGATCTATCATGGCACATAATGTAAAAGTGTTGGGACATGATTCATAATGTGTTTTTACATGAGACCAATACAATTTTCTTGTAGGAAGCAGTTTCCTTGAATATGGCTGTATGCATTTCTCTCGTCAACTAAGTTCCTAATTTTGTTCTATTGATAGAATGTGCCAAGGTTGGAAAACAGGAACCATGAACCCCCAGACCCAATGGTGCTTTCTATCCTGATTAAGTTAGTTCCCTATTTTCACAGATCTGAAGATTGACACTAAAACTAGCCTTGTCAACTCTTTGGTGTAATTGGCCATCCTCTATGAGCCTAACCACTGCAGAGCTGTAACCAAGCTAGCAGTTGCTGGGTAACCCAGTATATCAGCATTGCATATCCATTGCATTAACCATAACACAGCTGTAGCACATTACATCATACTGAATGCTGGTTCCTTCCCAGGTCATGGTGACTGTCTGGACTGCAGTCCAACACTGAGGTTCCCCCCCCAAAAAAAAATCCATATTCCCTCTATCTACTCCCTCTTGTTTGTTGTGGGCAGCAACGACAGCATGTTCTTTTTCCCCATCTTGTTGGTTTTTTAGCAGCATTGCCAATGACATCAACGCTGTCATGCAGTTCTCTAGCTGCAACTATTTATGCAACTACTGATTCTCCAGCTGCATTGATGATACTGGCCCGCTTACGCATGATTGAAAAAAAGATAACGGGACACCACATCGAAAATGAACTGACTGCGGATTTACACAGAATGTGATATTCCTGCTCCTGCTCGAGCTAACGTTATTCAATTTCAGCGAGGAGGTGGTAAGTTGCAATTCTGCGGGTGCCAGTGTCAGCACTGCAAACATTGTATATATCAACATATATCAACATTTTAACTGCTGTGACCATAGCCCTGAGTAGCAAGTGCTCCAACCAATCATTTTAAAGGAAGAGGCACAAGGACTTCCTGTTAAGATGGAGGATAAACTCATACTGGCCATTTTTGTATTTCCTGGGGCCTCGTTTATCAAGGGTGAATACACAATTCCCACACTCAACTGTGCATAACCTACTTTATCATGTTAATGGTATTTATTTTCATATGGTATTTTTATTTGCATATTTATTTTCATGAGAATGTTATGCTTCCGTGCACACTTTAGACTGTGGAGTATACTTGTTCCTTGAGAATGAATGAGGGTACTGCAGGGAGGATGAACAAGCCCACAAAAGGTATTCTCATTCTATGTTACCAGCAGCAAACTGGGCTACAGCTGAGAGCAGAATATCACATTGAGTTTGGTGTAAATTCAGGGTATGCGAACCAGCCTGGTTCTAGCTCTACAGTGGAAAAGTGTTTTTTTGTGAGCAGCCCAACTGTTCACAAGAGAAGTCCAGTGTAAATTCCCACAGAGTTTAGTTTACATGAAGACGGTCCATCCTCCCCAAGGGACAGAGAACACGTAATACAGGAGGTAGATGGACCTGTGACTCCACAGAGTGAGCACGACAATCACTAACAGCTGGTCAGCAGGGAGCTTATGAAACCTGAATGAAAGTCTGCAATCCCACACCTCTCCATTCAAGCTCTTTGGCACCAGAACCAGTGGCATTCAAATCCACTTGGATAAAGGCTTATCTGTTAAACTGAAATACTAACTTTTTTAAACAAATATGGTGACCCTGTCCGTTTTATATTGACAAAAACTATAGTGGATGGATAAGAGCCAGCCAATATAATACTCCCTGTCAGTATTTATTGTTGGCTGTGGTCATATTGTTACTCTAAACTGAATCGGATACCTCTGGCTTCAGAACTAAGTAAAAGTCCTATGAATTATGTGTATAGAAATTCTGACAGTGACGGCGGAGTCCTGCAAATGCAATACAGAGTAATCACGGGGAAACATTCTGATATGGTACACTAAATCAGTTCAAGAGGTGACAATTTGGTATAGCTTGTTTCCAGAGTGTAAAATCGAACTGCACCACAACTCAGATACAGGCCATGTAGTACAGTAAGTGATGTCCTTTTTTAAATAAAATCTCAGCACTTCTATGTACAAGCTGTCAGTTGCCCATATGGGCTTTCATCTCCCCTAACGGCCATATAAAGACTCCATTTCTATTTCTCTACATGACATTTTCCTCCATGCTGTGCCAGTTTTGCACATACGTTTTCCACATAAACAACTCTTCAGCCTGTACCTGCACAAAAAAAATAAAAAATATAGCGCTTGTTGCTAGCAACAACGTTCCCACAGTCCTTTCCCACCCAGTATCACATTACACCAGTCAGTTTAGCCCGGGCTGTGGACCTCATTGCTCAAGTGATTGATTGATATTGTGATTGATTTTATGGCGTGCTGGATTGAAATTAAGCTGTGAATCGCCCTCCGTACGCAGATTGAAAATGGATGTGAGAAATCGGCATAGCCAAGATCTCATCGACCTGTGTGGGATAGATCTCGGCATGCCAGGGCTCGGAATGTAAACTCAGGCGCACCGGCTTTGTAAGATTGGCCATCAAATCCACCGCTGAATTTCCTGTAATCCATCCACTGTGGTGGAAAGCACACGTCACAACAACCGCAGCTCTCGCTGATAGAGAGAGCTCTCGCCCACACTAGGCAAAGGAGTCCACGGCAGCACCATAACCAAACATCAACCAGCCTCTCACTTTGGGATTCATCATCACACTGCAAACAGTCATCTTTTTAACATATTTAACATTGGAAAAGTAACAATAAACTCCTGTGTGCATCTGTGCGCCCGTGTGTGTGTGTGTGTATACTGTATAATATTCCTTGAAAGTAGGGACAGTTGAGAGAAGACAGAACTTTGGCTCTCAGATTAAAGTGGGAAAAGCTCATTTTAGAGCTTCATCTCCCCTTTAATTATAAAAGCCCCGGAACCCCTTTATCACAGTGTGTGTTTGTGAGTGTGTGTGCCTGTCTGTGTATGCGTGTGTGTGCGTATGTGTGTGTGTGTGTGTGTTTGTGAGTGTGTGTGCATGTGTGTGTATGCATGTGCGTATGTGTGTGTGTGTGTGTGTGTGTGTGTGTGTGTTTTGTGAGTGTGTGTGCGTGTGCACATGTGTGTGTGCGTATGTGTGTGTGTGTATGTGTGTGTGCATATGTGTGTGTGTGTGTGTGTGTGCGTGCATGCGTGTGTGTGTGTGTGTGTGTGTGTGTGCGTGTTTGACTCGTTTGACTGATGAGACGGCACCACAAAATGTCGAATTCACTTTGATTCCACCCAGTTCACTGGGAGGAAGTTGTTCAGATTGTCTTTGGAAAAGCTTTCCTAATTAACACCACATTGTTCACAGATCCGCAGACAGAGCGGATGCACTCGTACCCGCAGAATCCACTCCCATACAGGGTACGATCAACGCCACAGGCAGGCCCTCACATTTTTCAGACTTGCTTTCTTGTGGGTTGGGGGTCTGCTTTTTTAAATGTGGGGAAGAAATTATACGGAGAACATGAAATACTTCAGCCTTTTCTGCTTTGTTTCAAATGTTTGCATTTCGGTTATATGAAATTGCAAAGACAAAAATATTATTGCGGGGCAGATGCTGCTTGTTCACTACTCACATTAATCCAAACCAAATCTATATTTCTGTACTGGACACAAGTTTCAGTGCCGAAGAGGTTTGATAACAATTTCAATAACAATGCCACTCGCTAAACGATGCTTTTTAGCGAGTGGCATGACCAGAAAAGCTTTAAGAGATTAAACAGAAAAGTCGACCACGCGGTCAGAGTCAAACATGTGTAAAATATGTCAGATTAGCTAGCCTCAAGGCTCTGGTGCAACACAATCATGCCCCTTTTTTCAGATTTGGCCTGGGTGAGCAGCTCATTAGGAAAGGCACAGGACTCCTGATTGTGCGCAAAGCGGACGTGTCCGATGCATCATGTGGGAATGAGTGACAGTGCACGGGGAACGGCAGAGCCAAGAGCTAAACCCTGTGTTTACTCTCCCAGCATGGGCGCGCTAATACTGATAGGATTACAGATTATACAAGAAGCCGAAGCCAGGGGACCTTGCAGAGCCTCAGAACCTGCTTTATGTTTCACTGCCCTGGTCTCAACTTGAAAAGCTCAGAGGACTTTCTCTGTGGGATTTATGGCGGGAGATCGACTCGCCGTTTAAAAGGCAAATAAATAAGGCATGTTTCCTCTTCGCCGGGCCACGGCATCCAGACACTGTTTCCATCAGTGGCCGTGGATGGGACCAGAAGGGAGAGGAAGAACCTCTTTTTCCAGCGTCTGTAATACATTACAGCAATGTCAAAAGTAGTTCTCTCTCCCCCATAGTGATGAAAATGTGGCTGCAGGATAGGGCAAAATCAAACCACAATAAAATCACATGGACACCAAATACACAACAACAAGCAATCTGCCTTAAACAAGCGTACAGAGCCAAACTTGTACATATCCCAGACAAACTCAAGACATGTATTTTTAATAACACGCAAGGCTTTATAAAAAATAAACATCTTTCAAATCTTTCAAGAATGTAGGGACTGATTCTGTAGAAAGCAAGTCCATCAAACAAACCATTGCATGCATTTACAAATATTCCCAAACCTCACACTTGACAGATGAATAGAATGGCATTTGGGACTTAATATGAATAAGATGTCTTTCATTTGGATTGAAAGTCTCTTTTCATGTGCAGTGAAACTGAGTTGATGCTTTAAAAAAAAGTGCTGCAAAGTGGTTTCCGTATACTTCACAAATCAATTGCCAATGCATACAAACAGGCCCTCGAATTAGAAACTGAGCTGAAAAACAGGAGCCCATTGCTGCAACTTACATCGGGCCACAGTTAGAAATACTGCTTGAACGTGAGGGTGTTAAGTTCACTCTTTCAGTTTATATCATGGAAAACAGTGACCTTACTCAGGGAAATTTGGAGTACAGGAGGGATAGCGCTGAAAGAAAGAGAGAGAGAAGGAGAGAGAGAGAGGGAGAGAGATAGAGAGAGATGGGGGGGGGCTTTGAGAGAGACAGGCTTGACCAGGTCCTCTCTTTGGGACCCTGCACTCTGCATGTACTCTGATTATTGTTAACATATTTAGAAACAATAGCACCACCAAGCCTCAGGGGCCTAAGACTGACTTGCATTCTTTCCAAGCCTCACTAAGAATCCCAAAGGGCTCAGCACTCACAAACCACTTTAAATAAACACATAGCACACAGCCCATTCAGAACAAGTCAAGCCTCCATGGATTTTCGAAGAGGAACTCTTCCATTATTCAACAAAAAGACTGCATTTACCCTAATTATTTGCAGAACTTTATGGAAAGAGCATAAATTGTTTTCTTGGTTTCCAAAAAATATGCACTCACAGTTTCACTCACCGGTGAACAAATGTTGTCCAATAAACACAACAGCATTGTGTGTTTATTGAGTAAAACCAATTGTACTTTACAATTGGCAAAATATCTTATTTTGCAGCATTAAATAACCTAATTATATAGGCTAGGTTCAATAACTTAAGTATGTGTGTGTTGCATACAGGCCAACAGTATCTTCAGCAGCCTTTTCTAACCCACTGAAGTTTTTTGGAAAAAGTACAGAAATCACATCTTCAAAAGTAAGACCTTCTTTCCAACCTTCTGGGGGAAAGGAAGGAAAAATCACGATAAGAAATAAACAGAGAAAGGACAAGGACAGGATTTGCCCAAAGCAACACCTGCCCTATTTGTCTTCAGTACAATGTTTATGTACAGATTACACTCACATTTCAGATATTTCACCTTAAGGGAATTATAGCTTTCATCATTATGCAAATGCTATCTAAATGAGTAGAATGAGAAATGTTAAAGAATTAAGATTGCTGTAAAACCAGGTTAATGCTAACTCTCCAAAAAGAGCAAAGAAAAATCTCCAACTCCGGTCCAATCACTCACATTCTTGTTTATCAAGCCATGTCTAAGCACAAATGGATCATAAGGATAATGAAAGCAAATCTTTTCAAACAATAATGTCTCCATAATGACAATAGCAACAAAGAATAACAGAATGTGATACCTCAACTGTTCGGCATTGTACATTATAATGAAACTATAAATAGCATTTCTCAGACCAGATCCACTCCCTCCGGGCCTCAGAAACTTGCTTAGATCTCTGGAAATGCTGACAAGATGTGAATGAAATAAAGTGTTGTTGTGTTTATTAGGGAGGTCTGGAGACATTCTTGTGGGAAAGTGAATTGCTGTCTGTCGGGGCTGGGTTGGGGGTTGGGGGGGAATTCATTTCAGTGGAATTCAGCGGTGACTTCTTAGAGACGAACAATCCAAGAAGGGATTAAAGGAGGGCCGGCAGATTCTTTTCCTTTTTGTCGTTCATGTCAGAGGGAGGGAGGGGGAGGAGGAGGTGGGCACCAAGTTGGAACACAAATGAAACTTCCAACACATTATACATTTTATCCCAGCATTTTAACAACGCCTATTGTCCCAGGGCTTCAGGAAACTGTCAAGCCACGACTCTGAGAGACGGGAGGAGTCTTGTGAAATGGGGGAGAGGAGACCCCAGAAAGGAGCCCGCTGATCCCACAAGAATATGGGCCAGGGTCACAACCCTTTGGACCTGGTTTCTCATGCTTGTTTTCCTGTTTTACGTTACTGCTGAAAAAGCCAAACAAAGAGGCCGAGTTGTCCGTCCACAGCTAGTTATACAGCTCACTGTCACTTCTTCTTATGCTTGGTAGTGATTCTAAATGTTTTCTTGCCTAAAATAGAAGGCATCCCTTGTTTCTCATATAAAATAAAATAAACACCTTGGCCAATAATATTCTTATCCCTTCTATTTTTTCTGACCATACCATACAAATGACCATACTAGTAAAAATTGTCCTTCCTCCAATAGATTAATAACATATTGTGCAATTCATAGGATTTTCTTGTGCAAAAATTGTGCTGATTTAATATGATTTAATCTGTACCGTGATTTAATTTAGAGTAACTTTCATTCTGATACATTTTAATTGAATCCAGCAATACACTCACTATAAAAAATTTTTTTTTTACATAATCCACTGGACATTTCATTCTTCTGTATGATTTCCCAGCCAATTTTCAGCTGCTGAACTCAACAAACGTCTTATTCAACCAAGCAAGCCTTTTTTTTGTTTTAAATGGGACCATCCTTTTTTGTCTCTCTGGGGTTAAATTACTCAGACAGCAAAAGGCTGAGATCGTTTCTTTCCAGGGTAACCACCATTTGGTTCCTAGATATGGATCCTTCCCTGGATCAGCGGCTGGGACAGAGGGGGAGGTCACGGGGGGCTTCCAGACTGGTCACCGCCAGCTGCGTGACTGTCTGTAGGAGCAGTGGAGTGCTGGCACGGGTGACTGGGGATCAGGTACCATCCACCAGAGGAGCCCTAATCAGCAAGTGCAGGAATTTCAATAACAAGAAGTGTGGGAATAATGAGGCAATATGCAACGTTTAAAGGCTTTTGCCCCTGACAAAGCACAAGATCATTTCATAACAATTTACTGTACCAAGCTTAAAGAAGAAGAAAAACATAGCATCTTAATCCAGAGCTAAACGCTCAGGGTGTAATGAAATTTGAATTGCAATAATAATACAAAAATACAAATTGTAACTGAAATCACACACATACAGAATATCTGCAATTCCATTGAGTCAAAGAATCAAAGATGAAAAAATTGTCACAATTATATATTACATATATTTTTTGTTTTATAATTTTATGCAATAATAATATCCATGAATTCCCAAAACTTTAGAGCAACTACATAAACAGTACATAGCACATTAACTGACAATCAATTAGTAACTTTTCACTTAAAACGGTCTTGTCTTGTTTATAGGGCACTCGTCAACCTATGCACATCTCCAGTAAAGACACCTGCTCCCTAGAAAAACGAAAGACAGGCGCACGCAAATGAGTGAGGCCGTTAGCTGTCATAAATCTTTGGCACCTGTCAGGGGCAGACAGTGCTGGTGTTTATCGCCCAACTGTCAGCTGGAACCAAAGACTATTAACCAACAACATGTTCACCTGCTGCATTGTTGGAAATATTTCCATGATTGTAGTCTCTGATCTTGATTGCTGATATTATCCCACCCATATAGCGTGTGTGTGTGTGACATTATCCCATCTGTATGATGTGCGTGTGTGTGTGTGTGTGAGAGAGAGAGAGAGAGGGGAGAGAGAGAGAGAGAGAGAGAGAGAGAGAGAGAGAGAGAGAGAGAGAGAGAGAGAGAGAGAGAGAGAGAGAGAGAGAGAGAGTGACCAGCGATTTTGGTTTGGTTTCAAGCGTGTACCGTGTAGCGCCAATTGTAGTGGGATAACTCAACCAGCGGTGCAGGTAGAAGTAGACTCATATCATTTGAGTCGTCATTCGCCTGTTATATACTAAAGATGGATACATTTTCTTCCGTAGACAAATAGCCTACTGATTACATTTTGCATAATGTTTATTTGCGTTCTTCATATGAAGCAAAACGCTTGTGTATTTTATCAACACAGTTTTTTGAAAGATTACATCTTTTCCCCGTCAGCTTAAGTGTTTGATCAAAGCTGGTGTTCTTAATAAGAACTGCATGGACCAAAGGAATTGGAAGTCTAAAATAATTCAAAGGACAGGAATTACTGGCATTCTCTGACAATCCCGTTGTCATTGTGATGTGGTCTCTGGAGAGATCCGTCTCTGAAAGCCCTAAAACAAGAGTTTTATTGTTGGTAAATCTGCATTCCCCAAACAGCTTGATTTGGCACCCAGATATTGGCAGCGTTACACACGCACTGTCCAGACCTCTTCAAACATCTGTCTGCAGGGATGGCGAACGCCAACATTCTTTAACTGGCATCCAAGACACAACTGTTATCTCTCTACCTACAATAAGGACGATATCCTTGGAAATTGTGAGGACTTTTCTGAGATAATAATTCTAACTTATTATTATGCGTTTATCACCGATACTACACACAATAATAACAATAATATAAAGCCTTACTAGAACAATTATTTTCGAAGTATGTAAGTGATGTTAAATGTGAGCTTGTATTTGTGTGTCTCTCAATACAACCAAGGTATGAGCAGGTTGCAGAAAACTTTATCCAGGAGCCAGGGCTGGAGCCAATAGTCTAAAATGCCCGGTTAACATTTGGGCCGGTAGTTCTTTTTTTAAATCCACGGGGTTTTCCGAGCTAAATCATTATATAAACGAACTGGTCTCATCATTTCGCGGCACCCCCGCCCCTGTCGAAGATTTATCGCCGACACTTGTTTTACCCGGTAGAAATGTTTTAGAGCTAAATTTGCATTTGTCTATCATGGCGAAAAGTGAATCGCGACACTTGTTTCCCGATAGAAATGTGTATTTGCATTTGTACGATATAAGCACACATTTTGGCCATCAAAGTCATACATCTTACCAAACAAAGTGCTTACTCTGATATGAATGAACAATACCAGGAGAGCCTCCCGCATGTACCCTATCTCCTTTGCAATGCACACAGACACTGTGCGCTGCGCTTTGAAGGTCAAATGCCTTTTTTTTTTCTTTTACCCTCCCCTTATGGGCGTGTCTGTGGACTAGACCACGCCTGGCGCGGCAGCCTTCAGAAGTTTATGCAGCGGAGCGACCCGCCCATCTGGCGTGGCCTTTGTTGAAGGGCAGTTTATAAAAATGCCCCAGCCCTCAGCAAGGCTTACATTACATGGTGCACAGGGACAGCAACCCGAGAAAGAGACAGCGCAGTCTCGTCACAGATTTACCTGAAGAAACAATATTGAATCACACATCTATGCAATTTTGAATCCGGGCATTTAATTTGGTATTAAACATTGGCAAAAATGTTGAAAAGCTGCGGTAAGAAATTTGCAGTTTCCATAGTAGCGGCAGCGGCATTCACCTGCCTTGTCGTGCTCCTGATAGCTGCGCCGCACCAAAGACTCCAGGTGGACGAGACGCCGAGTGGAAGAGATGGGATGCGGTCATTGCAGAGTTTGGAGCACTTTGGATCAATTAACGGCGCGTCGGCAGACCAAAGCCAGTCTCAGGACAATTCAAAGCCGGGCCAAGTGAACGGATTCTCCGCCTATTTCACCAAGTTGACTCGAAGCAGGAGGGAAGTAGAGAACCCATCGCAAGGCAAACCAGCAATCGAGGCGCCCCCCGCCGAAGACATCAACCCGAATGATATCTTCATCGCAGTCAAGACTACCAAGAAGTTCCATCAGTCCCGACTGGATCTTCTTATTGATACCTGGATCTCAAGAAACATGAAACAGGTAAGCAGGAGAAGAGCTCAATATCGACATTATTTTATTAGTTTATATAATACCGGCTACAATACGCAGTTATAATTCCATGTTAAATTGTTATACCTCATGACAGTAACCGATTTATCCCGTGAAAGGCGTATAGAATATAATAAAACAGGGCACCACGAAAATGAACCGGTCAGAGTGCGTTGTCATATTTTCTCCATCCGCAGCATAGTTGTCCTGATATGACACCATGCCTAGTGTCTCAGTTACTTTTTCATCTTTTTTAAAAAATCGAACTGTTTTGATTGTTATTAGTTATGGACATACTAGTGTTAATCATGCATGCTGATACAGTAACCAGTGAACATTTTCATTTTGTAATAAATCAAGGACTTGGCAGGAATAAGGATGATAATGTTTTTTAGGTTTTTTTGTTAAAGTGTCACTTTTTTCCCAGGGGTGTCTCTCCATGAAACCCCCCAACCCCCCGCTTCTCACTCTCCCAGCCCCCTGAGAATTTGGGGGTATAGTCCGTGAAACGCGATTAGTGATGCTGATTCATTTTTTGTGACTTGACCAAGCTTGTCAGATGTAAAACAGAGCCAAGAGACCTTAGCTGTTTAGCATAGAGATCAGTCTCAGGCACATAAAGGGGAACGGGGAGGCAGATTATAAGGGGAGAGGGCTTTTCTCTCCAGCTCTCAGAAGCTGGTGGGAAAGAAACTGTGAAACCGGGATAAAATGGCATCATTTAGAGCAGAAGCATAATTCATTCTGAGAGCCTCTCTCAAATTACTATGGACATTTCTCCCTGGACTTCAGCAGGGCTTAATACTCCTTTCAGCTCTTTCTCTATTTAAGAATGGTGGGAAAAAAATATATAGTGATTGGCTCCCACAACCACAGACGTTATAATGGACAGGAAGTCCTCTGACACGCCACGTTATCGTCAAAACCGTGAGCAGGTACTGTTTTTCCCTTTTGTTCGGTCCAGGACAAATTTTGCGTCCTGAGACGATTTTTGTGTTGGTCCAGCACCATGCAGGCTGGCTATTCAGACACGCGGCCCTGACTATAAACGTGAGCGCGCCACTGGGCTCCAGAATTGTGTCACGCCACTCCAGGAGGACACAATGTGACACCTACAGTCCCCCTACCCCACGGCCTCTCCCGCTCTCCCTGTCAGGGACCCCTTTAGAGCGCGCAGAGCGGTTCTCAGAGATCCCTCCGTTTCCCCCCTTTTCTCTCCTCTCCCCATTCTCCTTTTTGTTTAGGGTGTTTATGTGAATACCTTGGTGTTGGGGGATCTATAGCAGTGGCTTCGGCGCTGTCCCCTCTCCGGGGCTAACAAAGCGTCTTTCTGAAGAGGGAAGAAAAGGTTTCCCAGCCTCTCGTTTCACCCTCTCCATGGGAACGAGGGAGCTGAAGCTGGGGATTTTTTTTTCCGTTGTTTGTGGAGAAGAGGGGGTCGGCTGTGTCTGGGTCAAGCTCCTAAGGGATGGGAAAATTGGGGTGCTTTGCCTTCATTAGGGGGAATACGGGTGACAAGAAAAAGCGTCCTCTGGACAGTTTGTGCTTTGAGGAGCGTGCTGGGCTCGACACTGTGTGAGAACGCAGCCTTATGAAACAGGCGCTTTTAGGTGAGCGCTGCAGCTCACAAAGGGAATCCCAGCCTTCAGGGGGGAAAGAAAAAAGCCCTGTTTAATGGAGTTCGGTGCACCCCTTCCCAACAGCTAATCTTATTATGCATCACTTTCAGGGTCAGTCTAATTTGCCTCATAGAATCAAAACCGTGCCCAGATATCAGCAGAGGGAAAATCTTGTAAAAAGTATGAATGATGAATATATTGGTTTGTGAATGCACCGCTCTCAAGCATCATGTGATGTGGCATGTGGGGGTAATTTGATTGCTGTAGAGGTCATTGATCTCCGTCCTGCTGCAGTGGAGATGGACAGGGGCAGATCAGCAGCAGAGACACTGGCTAATCACTTAATCTCACGAGTCAACACACTTGCCAGGTCTTATCCTCTCCTCATTGTTGAATTAATTTGATTGTCCCAGGCTACATTTGGGGCCACAGTTGGCAGTCTGTGCATATCTGCCAATCAGACAATGGATACTTATTTTCCTTATCACTGAAAGAAGAGATCACCCATTCCCTAAAAAAAATGTGTAATCCCTCCACACACACCCTCCTCAGAGTCAGGCATGATTGGCCTGAACAGGTTTCAGGAGTTGCTGTTTAAATCACCATTGAATTTACTTACTGTAGTGGATAATGTTGGTTAACCATTGCACAGAGAGTTAACAGAGGGCTTAACAGGCAGCTGGTGAGGGCAGACCAGACATAAAAGAGACACCGGGCCTAGAATACAAGAGGGAGTTCCAGGAAGAAGGGTGCCAGGTGGTAACTACAAAACAAAGGGATAGTTAATGCCTACCATATGCATCACTGGGCCCGCATTCCCAGTTATTAACAATCAGAGGTCCCCAAAGTATATGTGGATTTCTGTTTGATGAACATCTACTTCTGTTTTATATTGGAAAATCGATAGTTTTAAAAGAAAATACTTTGTTTTCCCTTGGAGTGTTTTATGACCATGGCATGTTGCCAACATCGGACCCATTGAGGGCAGGTGCCAAATACTGATAGTGCGCCTGAATATCTTTATCTCAGTCTTTCATAACTATCCTGTAGCCATCAAAAGGTCAGACTGAAATAGCAAACTCTGAGCAGTGGCCCAAAGGCAGCAAGTTTCAACCTATGCTCCAATGGCAGGCCTCTGTAAATAGCTGCGTTTGTGACCCCTCTCTCTTAGTGTCACTCCAGCCCATTACCATTTCAAATTGATACCGGTCTCACTGGTACACCGCATGCCCTCTCCCTAGGGTGCCACTCACTATCAATCCCTGTGTACATGTAAACACCGAGGGCTGAGTGGAGCTGTGTTTACTGTTGACACAACTGAGCCAGGTGCTTCATGATTCTGGGAAATTGAGTGGGGCCAGGTTTTACATACACGCAGTTATTAATTTTCTCCGCTCAGTCTGAATCAGGGCGCGCGTTCCCATTCCTTAAGCCGTCCCTGCGGTAATGAGGGAAATTGTGCAGAATATTGATGACTGTTACAAATTCCTCCGCATGTTCTCACGTGAAGGTTTATCGGAAGAGCTTTCCCGTGCTTTGCCATTGCGTAAGAGAGTGCTGTGTAAGGGAATACCAGCATAAAGGTTCGCACTTTCTCACACTGCCAGCATTTTCAAAGAATACCTGGAATTCTGTTTTGCTAGCTTTTTTTTGGTTTTGTTTTTTTTGGTAAAGGGCCATTTTCCTGAGTGAAAGTATACACAGAAACTAGCGACGTTTCAGTTTTGCAACCTTCAGAAAATGTCCTTCTTGAGAAACATAAACATAATCAAGACAAACTGTCTCATACTACAACAGGACTGGCACAGTTAGATTATTTGTGTGCATAGATAAATGCTGGCAAACAACCAAGTTTATGGGGATCACTTCAAATTATGCTGTTTTGTAGTAACTTGTAGTAACAAAATATAGAAGTAGCAGTGTTTTATAAATACATATTTTCTGGTGGGTGTCATTGTTTTCCTGTTTGTAGCTTCCTGCATTTCTTACTCCCCTCTCCCCTCCTTCTCCTAAGACAATGCGGCTTCCCCAGTCAGGTCATAACAATAGGGGTGCAAGTCTCTCTCTAATCAGGCTGTGGTGGACAGCAGTGGAGGTCCTCAACTCTCCTGCCCACTCAGCCACACTGTTGAGAGACTGCTATATGTTTGTTTGGCTTCTCCAGGAGAACACAGCTTACACTTACAAAAACTACCAGAGGAGAGGCAGGCTTTTTAATGTTTTTAATGCTCAACAATTTAATGATACAACCAGAAATTAAACAACCAGCCTGATTAAAGGAAAATGTTAAACGCTTCCGATTAGACATAGGAGGATGAGGCAGGAAAAAAAAGCTTTGGACCAAAGCCTGTACTCACATTCAGAAAAAGCATCTGTTTAGACAGTGTGCAGTCTCAGAGTACACTATCTTGACTGCACTGTCAGACTCTATGAAACATTTCTATTCATGCAGTAAGTGAATTATTATCGTTTCCAGAGAGTGAGGATGACATCATGGGAGTCAGGTCATTCCCAGTGAACAATCTATGCCCCTCACAAGGCGATTCTGTATCACGCACAGCACCAGGTGACTGGTGCCTGCCGCTCATGGGTTAATTGAATAGCCCAAACTGTTCGATGGTATGAATCACAGGAATCCAGACAAGAGAGCACAGCTGGCCCCAAAGACTCAGAACTGGCAACATGTCCGTGCGCAGACGGTAGCCTCTCTCTGACGGTAACCCTACACGGCTCTGAAACAGGAAGCGTAATTCTCTAGGTGGCATTAAGTGTGAAAATCGCTGCGTCTTAAACCCTTACTACATGGCATGTTATTTATTTTACTGTTGATGGGAAGACCAGATTTACAACAAAAAAAGTCCCTCAGAGAGAGAAAGCATGTTTAAAAGAAATCAATGTTTTCCAGAAAGGAGTGTGATTGAGTTTCCTGGTGGGGGATGGGGGGACAGGAAGTGAGGCTAGGCGTGTGTTGGCGAGGCAGAGATAGGCCCTGACAGCGAGGCCCTCAGCAGGCTGCTGCGGCCCTTCCTTCCCGGGGAGATGGAGACAGCCAGTCAGGCTGCGGCCTTTCCGGAGCCGCCCCCCCACACCCTGGGGGCGAGGGTGGAGGCATGTGCCAGGCCTTCCTGTGGGAGCAGAGGGCGACGGCAAGCCTTAGAGCCATCACCCTGTACTTCTGACAGCCAATAGCCCCCTCAGCCACATATAATAGAGTAGAGTCATAAGTTAAGTGTTTTATTTTTGGACTATTTCACAAACAATATCCACGCATCATACCGACATTGACTATTATGATGGCGTGCTCAATGTCCATTTATAATCCATCAATGACATATTAAAACCCATATGCTTATATTGTAAAAAAAAAAGAAGCATATTTAACTTGCATTCTTATATCCCCTAAATAATTCTGAAGTGTGTTTCCCCCCCTGGGAATGCTGGCTCACGACGGGGACCTATTGGGAGTGTATAAAGAGAACAAATGAACAAAACATTTCCCCTAGCGCTTTCTTTATTTAACCACTGCAGCTGTATGCTAATTCAAGCAAACATATTTAAACTTTACCCATCAGAGATTTAACCCAGCTTGAAACACATTGCATTGTTCTGTCAGAGGGGGATGGGTTTAGAATGTGTGCGTATGAGTGCGTGCGTGTGTGTGTATGTGTGCGTGTGTGTGTGTTTGTGTGTGTGTTGTAGGGGGCTGAATTACCACACATGATGGAAGCAACAGACACAGGCAATGGCAGCAGCGTCATCTCTCTCTACTCTTTCACTGGCAGCTAGCAGCTGCCTCACTAATTAGACTCTCTTTTCAGTGGAACTTAAAGCAAACACTTTAAGTTCTTTTCGCCAGTAAAACCGCCACACTCCCTTAAACAAACAGAGGCCTTGGGCCCTGCTGCATGGTACAACATCTGCTCAGAGTTTGTTCTGCAAACATATCAGCTGGGGGCTTGGCAACTGGCTCAGGTACAGAGTGGGAGTGACGAGAGGTGGGCAGAGTGTTTTGGCTGGAACTCAACCCACAGTCACGGCAAAACTGATGTTGCTTGACAGCAGCAGTATCAATTAGTGGGAGCGCGGGCTTGTTGTCATAAAAAAAGAAGTTGAGTACTTTAACACACTTTAACACAAGAGAGAGGGGGTGGTGGTGGTGGGGGAAACAGGGCTAGCAAGGTAGCCCCAGATACAATTACCTGGCTTCAAATGGACTGGTGGGGCCAAGCTAGGACACGTGCCAAAGATAAGGTGGAGTGCGGCAGGTGCTGTTTCACCTCAGGTCAAAAATAAACAAATGAACAACGGCAGACAGAAAGCCAGGTCAAGGTGCCTCTTAATGTTTGCCTATGTACTGCGGTGTGTACCTGCATCTGCTCATTGCACTGCTATGGATGAATTCCTTTCTGCACCTGCTCAGACGTATCTGTGACAACAGTGTGCATTGCTACCTGCTCTTTCAAGAGCATAGAGACCATGCTTTCCCTTCCTCCTCGGTTGTTGTCAGTGAAGGCACACAAATTGATAGCCTTCATTTCTCTTGTCCTTTAGACAACTTCATCTGGCACTACTTTGTGAGTGTTGAGATAGGAAATGAATGAACAGCGACATGTAGAGTCATTTAGCTCTTTTAAAAAAAACTCCACATTAGTATGAAGTGATCTCTCTCATCACATTAGACTTTGAAATGAGGAGGGGGAGCTCGGGGTGGGGGGGTCTGCTCCCTCTTTGTCGTGCTGTAGGCACGGCGTCTAGGATGCTATGGGGCCCCGGGACAGTTGCCATGGAGAAAGCACAGCCCAGTATAAGAGGCTTTTATTTTCTTGGGGGAATTCTTTTGGGGGGCATTGTACGCCTGTTTGACTTGCTTAACTCACTGGGTTCTTCAGCGAGTAATAGGAAGACAAAAGCTCCAAATGAGACAACATTTGAAAGAGGGACCAGCAACACGGGACAGCTACTTTAGGGAAATGTTTCATACTAACTGAAATGACTTTGTGTGGTTTGTTACATGGCTGAATTTGGTTCACAACACCATCCTTCCTTTTCTTCAGGAATTTAGAGAGAAATAAAACCAAAATCTTAACGTGATCTTTTTTGTTTGTGTCTTGCAGACATACGTCTTCACTGACGGGGAGGATGAAGAGCTTAAGAAAAAGATCGGTGAGTCAGGCGTCCGATGGAAACACTCAGAACTGCTTCATTTGGCCACCAGCCAAATTAGCAGTAGTCACAGCTTAAAAGTCAGCTCATTTTTCAAGTATATACCTCAGCACATTTCCACATGGTTTTTTGGGACGTTGATTTACCGCAGTCTATAAAAAATTGGGGTTAGTTGCGGGCATGTTGCTCTTGGTGATACTCGGCAGGAAATTACAGCTGCATGCTTATAGGAAGCTTATTCTATTATTACCATAGTCTGCCAAGCCCGTGAATCGGCAGCACAAAAGAAAATGGCATTGCTTTCCAAGTAGAGAAGTGTTTCAGATGAGGGGAGATGAGAGGGCCTTGTTTATTGATGCTCAGATCTACCACTTACAATGGATAAATTCAGACTTCCCCTTGGAGAAAGGGGCAGCCTTTCCATTCAGCCCCCCCTCTCCTGGCCTCATGAGGACCCTCCACTCCCAGACCGGGGTCCTTAGTCCCCATGCAAATCATCCCATTGAGTTTCCCCAGGCAGGCGTGTGAAGGGGACAACCTCCAAACAGGTGGCAGATGGTAAAAAGGAAGGCTGAGCAAGGCTACAGAGAAACAGAATGAAGGGGCTATTGATCGGCTCTGTCCTTCAAAATCAATAAACGTATTTCCCTCTTCATCTCCTTAATGCAGGGAGTCACGCCATCAACACAAACTGCTCCGCTGCCCACAGCCGGCAGGCGCTCTCCTGCAAGATGGCGGTGGAATATGACAAGTTCATCGAGTCTGGCAAAAAGTAAGAAACTCTTCTCCAGATATAATTAAAGCCAATGTTGCAGAGCTGCTTGAACCCATTACTGTATTTAACCTGGGAGTCAATGGACACGTTTACCTTATGGGTTAAAACCTTTACTCTACATTTATTGCATAGTTCATGTACAAACACATGCCTTCCTTGTAATGTCAGTGTCAGGCATGTTGATCCTTCTCCTTGGTTACAGCCGAGCACTTGAATGGGGCAATTAAAATGTTAGTAATGTGTTCTTCAAAGGCGGCTTAAGTTTAACGGTGTTAATGGCTTTCAGGTGGTTCTGCCATGTGGACGACGATAACTATGTGAACGTGCGGACCCTGGTGAAGCTGCTGTCCCACTACCCTCACACTCAGGACGTCTACATCGGCAAGCCCAGCCTGGACCGGCCCATTGAGGCCACAGAGAGACTCGGGGACAACAAGATGGTGCGTAGACAAACTGATGCTTACACACGTTTTAACAAAGTGCAGAGGGAAAAACAACAACTCTTTTGAAATGAATGCTCATACCCTGTTTTGTTGTATGTTTCTAGAGACCCGTCAATTTCTGGTTTGCCACTGGAGGAGCGGGTTTCTGTGTGAGCCGTGGCCTGGCTCTGAAAATGAGTCCATGGGCAAGGTAAGAGTTCTCATACAGTTACCTGCCTTTGACTTCAGTGGCCACATGCACAAAGTTTCTCTCCTACTGCATTATGCTCTCTAACCGGCCTCCGTATACCCCTCCTTTCTTTGCAGTGGTGGTCACTTCATGAACACAGCTGAGAAGATCCGTCTGCCGGACGACTGCACCATCGGCTATATCATCGAGTCGGTTCTGGGGGTCAGGCTGATCCGCAGCAACCTGTTCCACTCCCACCTGGAGAACCTGCAGCAGGTGCCCAAGTCCGAGCTGCACAAACAGGTAAGCACCTGCCGCTGGGCTTTTGAGTTGGTCGTCTTACCAGGGACGTCACGCATGTTCTTCTTAAGCACAGTATCGCTTAATGAAACAGGTTTCATTCAGAGGAGCACGGGGCTAAATCTCACTGCGCTTTTGTGTGTCTCGTTTTCAGGTTACATTGAGTTACGGAATGTTCGAGAACAAGAGGAATATCATACACATGAAGGGGGTTTTCACTGTGGAGGAGGATCCATCCAGGTGAGAACGAGACCTGGGTTTCTTTTTTCTCTTTTACCGTCTCTGGTGTTAATAGAACATCATGTTCTTAAGCCCAGCTATTCTAAGCCCAGCTAACAGATACATTTCACAAACAACAATGCATTGTGTATGTGTGTGTGTGTGTGTGCATGTGTGTGAGTGTGTTTGTGTTTTCTTTTTTTTTTTTGGTTAACTAAGTCAGCTGCTTCCGTTCATTGTGAGGCTCACTTCCCCTTTTCCCTCCGTTTCTCTCCGTCTGTCTCTCTGCAGGTTCAAGTCTGTGCACTGTTTGCTGTACCCAGACACCCCCTGGTGCCCCTCTCAGGTTGCCTATTGATGGTGACCGCCTCCTTCTTTGGTATCCTCGTCCCATACGGCCTCGGTATCTGAAAGGCCAATGGGACCCGTGTTGGTAATGGGCCTCGAGGCCGCTGTGTTTTTTTCTGCAGCGGCGCGCGGCCTATGCTAGTTATATTGGGCTGCTGTGCGGCCCGCAGTGTTGGTTATGGACTTTCCCTCCCCCGCCAGCTCCAGGACGGAGCTCTCAGCATCGCGCTGTACAGGCAATCGACCGTGCTTTGTGCGTTGTAAATTTTGCTTGTGTTATTTGCAATTCTCATAGAATGTACTTTTATATGACTGTGCTCTTTTTGTGCCAGCTTTGTACCCGCTTTTATGTTCGCTTCACCGGTATTGCTCCTTTTATTGTTTCTATCTTTGATTTTATACATTCCATAATCAGGAAGCTGTTTAGGAGTATTTCAGAGGACTCTATAGCAATTATCAAAGATGATGTAGAGAGAAATGGGGAACCATATTAATTCATTTTAAAAGTCATATTATAATTTTTTTTTATTGTGTTTTCTTAGTAGACTCCGGACTCAAAATCAACGATATGAAGTTTTGTTTTTGTTTTTTTCTCTCAGTATTATTAATTATGATTTGCGCTGGTGATAGGGAGTTTCCTTGATGTACACTCAGGTGTTTTTGTCTGAGGTATGCCATGATAAAGCACTTTTATTCCCCTAATGAATGTTTTGGCCTATTATGATTCAAACCTGTGCTATTATTGAAAGAAGAATTATCCCAGAGATTAACAATTTATGTAGACTGTATTATATTTAATGCCATTTATTGCAATTTAAAACAATCTTGGGAAAATGTATTAATATATTACCAATGATCGAAAATAAATTCTACAATCATCTTGTGTATTTCATAAAGATGTGGTAAAATGATAATTGCACAGCTTCCTTAAAATACACTGTTGCTTGCTCTTGTAAAGCCTCAGGTGGGTAAAGGGATGTGACAGTGTTGTCTTTTTCCATTAGTTATTTTAAAATGTGCTTGCTTACACCTCTATCAACTAATGTGAGATGTTGTCACATCTCTTTATAAACATCTCATGAACTATGTGTGCCTTACATTTAATATTGTGTATAGCGGATGAACACTTTGACCCAATGGCAGCTAAAGAATATTCCTTTCAAACGTTTATTTTTTAGTCTTGTTTTTTTATATATGCCCGTTGATTAATTTTACTGGAGCTAACTGATGATTTTTTAAATCAAGCCATTCAAATATTATTGAAAGCACACTATTTCCCCTTCAGGGTAATAGCCAGTAATTCTGTTATTACTGCTCTTCAATTGTTCTCTTTTTAACAGTGAATGTGAAACTCTGGGCCTGTTGTGATAAATGAGGGCTTTACAAGAGCATCGCCAGTTTTCCAAATACACAGAGGTTCTCTGTGAGAATGACCCACACTGGGTGTGTTTGTAAATCTTTATTTGATGCAGTATTTATTTACTGTGCCTTTTTTTTTTTCTCTCCAAGTGACTGTATTTGTTTATAAATGTTTATGAATATATACACTTTTTTTTCTGTGGATCAGAAATGCTTCTGATGGACTTCAAAGGATTGTCACTGCTTGTAACTGTGTTTTCTGTAATTTATTCTCCAGTATCTGGATTGTTTAATTCTGATGTAAATATATATATATACTTAAAGAATGCTTCTCAGGGATCATAAACCTGATATTGTTACCATGGAGACCCCTGTGGTAACCATTCTTTGCTTTTAATAAAGCAGCATATTGCCTGAAAAACACAACCACTGGCATTGTCATTTTCTTCTCTTCCGTATTTTTATACTGGAGCTTATATTTGGAAATGGATATCCCAATGTTCCAAATATTCTTCCCAAAATGTGGCACCTAAACAGCCTTTTGAATAAGTCACATCAATAAAGGTCATGTCTACCATCTTAAGATGGATAGCTCCGATCCTGTATCCTGATTGGTCAACCAGACTTCCTGGCAGTGCCGATATCCATGAAAGCACAGTAAATCACGGCTAATTAGAATGTTTGTACATCAGTTAATATCATGTACCTTTCACTAACACAAGCATCATAGATATGAAACATTGTAAGCTGTCAATTAATAAAAATAATGTTAAAAAAACAAATTGAGACTTTTAAAATCGAATTTAGCCGCATTGGTTAAATGAATATGATTCTGCTTGAAGTTAAACATTTTTCTTTAAATAAACAACAAAAAACTTTGATACTGGAAAAATACACCTTATAGTCTGTTGAAGTGTTCTATTTTAAAATAGTCATGGCTTACTTTTCTGAGTCTACACGGATATCTCCGGATGGATCCGTGTTATAAAAGTGATATGCAATGAGAACGGCTATGGGGTTCGCGACACTCCGCTTCACATAGTGCCTATAACACAGGTTCTAGTTCCATATCGCTTTAATATCTGCCCATACCTCGTTCATTAATTATTAGTTAATTGCAGCATTGCTTGGATCTGAACCACAAACCTTGTCATTCCCACTTTCTATCTCTCAGAAGAGGCTTTGGGAAAGGCTTCATGACCTTCTGGCTGATAAAAGTGTAACCAGCCATGGGGATGGGAGGATAACTGAAGCGAGGAGAACGGCTGCGGTAAAGGCTTTGATCAGGGATCTCTGTGGTCTAGCATCCATGACCTTGCGGATGTGCATGTTCCGTGTGGCCTGGCATGAGGCATGCAGTATCAGAGCTGCTGGAGTCCAGAGCCTCAGGCCTGCTGGTCACACTCAGCTTTCTGCTCTCTGACCCCCAGCCTAACCCATGTACCCCATTCTTTCATCCCCCATTATTGCTTGCTTTTGATTGGCTGTGTTGCCATTATTATGTACCTTTAACAGCTGGAGATGAGATGAGATGAGACATTAGTGACCAGATCTTCAAGAACACAAAAAAAACAGTCTGCAAAAAATAACCATGTCATGTGCACTGGCAACAGACTGTCTTATACTGTATTTGATAAACCATATACACAGGGGATAGACAAAATAATGGAAACATCAAATGAAAAAGGACTTGTATTTTGAAGTAACCAAACTGCAATTAAAAAGGAGTCTACACAATTTGTTTCATATTAATATCAATACTAATAACCAATATGTTTCTGTTATAAAAGATGCTTTAAAATAAACATTTTAATATGTGAGTCTCAACAAAAACTGTACATCATGAGCTTCACAAACTGATATTTGTGGTAGGGCTGCCATTTGTAAATCACTTTTAACCAAGGTTAACAACACATAACCTGGTATAATGAGCACAAAACCTGGACTGAGCAGTGGAAGAAAGTAATATGGTCTAATGAGTCATCTTTTACTATTTTTCCTACATCTGGATGGGTTTAAAGTCAAAGTAAGCCTTCAACCCACATTGCCTTTTATCAACTGTTAAAAATAGTGGTGGATCTGTTATTGTATGGGCAGCCATCTCATGGGAGTCATTGGGTCCGATTATTACTCTGCATGGTAGAATTACAGCCAAGGAATATGAAACCATTTTAGGCAACCAGGTGCAACCTATGGTGCAAACATTGTTTTCAAGATGTTCCCATATTCCAAGATGATAACGCCCCCATACACACTGCTAAATGTATCATTGAACCTTTATGGGAAGTTCTGGAATGCAGAGTAGATGCAGAAGAACATAACATAACATAGGCCATTTAGCAGATTATTTTATCCAAATCGACTTATAGTAGTGAATGCATGCATTTTAATGCAGTATGCATGGTCCCAGTGGGAAATGAACCCACAACCTAAGCGTTGGTCAGTGCCATGCTCTATCTACTGAGCCACACAGAACCACACATGAAGATGAATAGTGGTCCACTATCCCACTAGAAACAGTTCCAAATGTGTATAACAGCATTCCAAGAAGGAATGAAGCTGTTCTGAAGGCAAAGGGCAGCACAACTCATTTTTAATTAATAAATATTCATATAGTTTTTGGTGTTTTCATTATTTTGTCTATCCCCAGTAAAAATATGCATTTAAATGTACATTTACATCTAGCTATCATGTCTGTCACAGGCATATATTTTGAGTTCAGCAGCTGATTTATCAATGTTATCTTCATATCAAATGAAGTCTGTTGAGGTCCAAACAAACAGGAAATGGGCTTGATTGGTTGTGGAGGAGACATTTGAGAGGGAGTCAGTGCTGTGTACAGCATGTGAGAAGAGCAGTATCAGCTTCATAATGTAAAATAACCAAAGCTGGGGCTATATTCCCTGGTGTGGCACATTCTTCGCCCAACTACAGCTCAACTACTTTTTGAACAATGCTAAAACTTCAATCAGCTCTGTGCACAGTGATGGAGTGGAATAGTTATTTTAAGATAAAGGCTTATTATATAATATTATTATTATGAATCCAGTCACAATGGTCTTTTTGTCCTTATCCTTGAAGTTCAATTAATTTAAATGAATGAATTGAATTAAGAGAAACTAGTGAGATCTAATCTTATGAGACCATCCGTCCATTGAAATTAAAGAAACATGTTGTGTTTAAAAGTTAAAGAAGTGTAACACTTTATTAAGGATAAAGACAAAGCACGTTGTTAGATTTAACAGCACTTTGGCACGACCAACATATGAATACTGATCTGCAGCAATTTCCCTGTCATTCCGATTGAGTCCTTTTTATCTCTCATACAGGGGCACCCAGCAAATGCATTTCAAAACATCCTTTTATTTATTTTTTACATCTTTCTATTTGCCATTTTTCCTTTTACACTGAATTTGGACCGCCCAATCACATTTGTAAGCCCAACCCATGGCTACAACACGCTCTGCCAATTTTGGCATTACATTCCATACCATGTGCCATACCACTGCGCCAAGGCCTAATGGCGAAGTTGGATGCACCACCTGACAGGCCCCATAAACAATTTATTTATACTGTATAACATTGATGGGTCCCTCCGTTTACACTCACTTCATTCATCACTGGCAGTCATAGTCATTAAGACTTGGAGGGATGTGTAACTTATAAGGACGTGTGATGGGGACTACCTGTTCTGTAGCATGCTGCAACAGAGGACACTCGATTTTTAAAGCTCAAAGGACAACAGCAGCCGGCTATGGAGAAACGTGCAGCCTGTCCAAATGGTATAGCCGAAGGACTAACTTCCTCTCAAAGATTAATTTCTGTACGCTCCGTTAGAAGAAGCATGCAGGAAAAACAAATAGTCTCCATACGATTACCATATGTTAGTAAGGGCCTGGGGTGTAAATGGTTCTGGCCATGATGAAGCTTTCACGAACTGCAACAGAATATAAACTTAGTCATTATAACAGGGGTATGTTTATTATTTTATAATGAGGGTATGGAGACCTGGGTATGGGAAAGGACAGCACTGAAACAGAGTGAACGTTTGAAAAATAAACAGAAGAGCAATGCAATGTATATGACCACCAGGTTACATGCAAAGTGATGAGGGTTCACACAAACTAAGAGGCTTACAGCAGCTGCATGTAAAGCTGGAGCTTTTTCAAATAACTCCAACCAAATCATTAAAGAGAATGATTTTGGATTTGATAATTGATGCGTAATACAGTTTGTCCTTCTTGCTGCATTAAAACTATTTTCCTAATACAGCAGGGGATGAAAGAGATTAGAACAGCTTCCCTTTGATGGACACCTATCTGTCAATTTAGCTCGTCCACTGTGTTTTCTGATGTCCGCTAGCAAGTAGTCTTCCCACTCTCTGTGCAGTTGGTTATTAGGGGTGACATCTCCTTGCTGAAATCTCATGTTTGAAGAACCAGCAGGTGGAAAAAAAGAGTGGATGGAGGGGACAGGGAGTGGGCCATCCCCATGTTTCCTGCCATAAAAGGGTCTCTTCAGAGACAGGAAGTGGCCCCAATGTCTGGCTTCATTCATCCTGATACAACAGGTTTTCTTTCAATCCCTCCTGGCCGCCGGACTGTGACTCAGAAAGAGCAGACAAACCTTGTTCCTTATTCAGAAGTAACCATTCTAAGAAGTATTGTGTTGTTGTTAGAATGCCTTTACAGTTGACAAAGAGACACACAAGAGCAAATCTTGGTTACATAATCTTTCCACATTGACATAAGAATGTATGTTGCTTCTCTTTCATATGGGAGTTATTCTCAGCTGACATATCAATTTGAATAAATATTTCCTATATTTAAACTCCCATAAAAAATACAATCGAAGCTATTTGTGGTATCAAAACATAACAAGCAGTTGAACAAAAAACAAAAATGCTTAAAAGGCAAATGATAATCAAAAAAGGGAGCAACAAATGAAAGTTTATTGATTTTAGGATTGCTTATAAAGCGCACACAAAAACAAAAAAACACAGTTAAATGGCTTATATCTGCACCTGCCTGCACTTTGTCCTGATGCTTTTGTGCATTATAAGCAGTCCTCAGCATTTCTGTATCCTAAATAAGTGTTCACTTGTTGCAATTTTACAGTCACGCATTCTCTTTTACCCAATAATGGTAGCCACAAGCCCATTTAATCTTGTCAAAGCAAGTCTGTTTCCCCTGAAAACAATATTGAGTTATTTTGAGTTAATAAATGGGTTATTTTCGACCGTAATCCTATGGTTACATGACCGCGTCGTTAATGTAACCATGTTTTATTACAAAACATCCGCTGCTAACCCATTCAGTTAAAGTGAGGGGCTTTTATTACAGCTCTTTCCTCTCTCCCAGGGGTGCGATGCCAGTGAACCAATGTCTACATTCCCCAGGTTTACATTCTGGGAAGGCTACTGACCAAGCTCTCCTCTAACATTACCCACCAGCTAGGAGAGGAAGGGCTAGCATATGGGTTTTGTCAATGCCCCCTTACACATCAAACACATTTCAAATCCATTTAAATGCTCAAGTTTGTCTCTCGTTTATGACTGGGGGACGATAGAACGAATGGGGCTAATAAACACTGTTTAGGATGAGACTTCACAAGCATTCAATCAGGCATGTTCCTCCTTCCTGTTGCATTGCTAAATGCCATAGCCATGTTTGGGGTTATTGGATTAAGTCCCATTTTTCTTTCCAAGCAAGTCGCAATAAGGGAAATAAGAAGACTTTGTTGTCTTGCAAGCCTTGTAAAGGCATAATAGTCACCATGAAATTCATGTTTCAGTCTTATTAAATATTTGTCTGCACAATTTCACATGATCTAAAAGAGCATGTTTAAATTTGACTACAATTTGTTTTATAAGTATTATATGAAGGTACGAACATTTCCATACTTCCACCTTGTGTGCTTTAATGATCTTAGGAGAGCTATGATTTAGGGGCGACACAAGGCACAGCTAAATTATGAAAGCTATAAAATCTCTCATCATGAGCAACAGGTTCTGAAAAATGTACGTGAAAGGCAACATCTTTACATATGGCACGTTGATATAGCATGTTTTAGATATAGCTGAGTGAGATCAGTCAAAACAAAGAACTAGCGGTGTGCTGCAGCTGTTCCTGCGGCCTGCTATGCTTTTGTAAAAGCTTCAGATGACAGCTCTGGGAAGTCCACGGAGAAAAATCCTCACTAATTTCCGTTCCCATCCACAAATGGAAGCTCAGATATATAATTATGGCCTATTTGCATTTATTTTGACTGGTTTTCTGCAGCTGTGCTACAAACCTCACGCCCACCACACAGTGCCCATACCCAGTCTGGGGGAGCTGAGTACAAATCGCCCCAGTGTCTGTTCCCAGGGAAACCTGTGCTGTTGTTCACGCGCGAGAATGCCAATCCGAAGTTCCAGGCTGGTTATAATATTGAGATGTAAAGGAATGACTCATGTCCCTTAAAGCCAAAGCCATCAAAGTTTAGACTTTTGAAAAAATACACCCTTTGAACAGCCATTTATTTGTTTTGCATAATCACAATTTATCCCCCGAAGATGCAAATTCTAACACAGAGCATCAAACTGCAAGTTCCTCACCTCACCCCCAAGTCAAGCTTTTCCTCCTACTTGAAGGGGCATTCAGCCTTTGATGATGTTTGCTTTAAGGAGCTTCCTCTCCAGTCCCTAATACCCTCCTGTGAAGGTTCAGTGCATTTTTTTGCCTCTGTCTTTGTTTATATAAGTATTCAAAGAGCACTTCTGGCAGACTATGGGAATGGGTTTTCCTCTAACCTATGATCAAATCCATGATTACATTCCGGAGCAAGCTTCGTCAGATTCTCAGACCGATGGGGGTGTTTTTGGGAGTGGCAATCAAACAGTCTACAGGAAATGGAAGGCCCTCCCTCACCTGTCTTACCAAATGTTTGTTTTACTCTAAACAATACCTTGTATTTCCATGTAACAGCAGTTGATTTGCCGTTTGGATTTACAAGAAAATATTTGGCTGACTTTATATGCCATTTAGCAGATGTTTTTATCCAAAGCGACTTACAGTAGTGAATGCATATATTTTTCAGTTTATGTGGTCCCAGTGGGAATTGAACTCACAACCTAAGCATTGCCAACACCATGCTCTACCTACTGAGTCACACAGAACCACTGCTGACTGCTACACATGGCATGCCTGAGACTGTAATCAACTGTTACCTGCCTTTAAATTAAAATTAACTATATAAAAAATGTGCTGTTAATATGGGAATACATGCGAGACATGGACAGGTACTCGAAACTAAAATACATCAACAAAAATTGTAGGCATAACTGAAAACAGCATGAAGAGTTTGGATGCAAAAGCAGATAAATAATTTTTGTCATTTTCAGTAAATCAAGATTTTTTATTGTGCTTTCTTGGTATAACTTATCAATTCCAAAAAGGGTGACCCTAAATTGATGTAAGCAAAGTAACAGAAAGTTAGATTTTCTATCTACAATCTACATTTAAAAATAAATATATAATTTGATATTTTTCAGTTTGTTTTGCATCAAAAGCAGATAAATCCACAATGAGATTTTTTGCTAAATTGAAATTGGTTCACCCAAAGCGAGACTCAGCCATTGCACTCCGGTTGTGCTGACCACTGCGAATTTCCCAAATGTGGGAATCTCGACTGTATAATTTCTGGTCGTGGGGGACTGCTTTCACTCTCTGCCATGATATTATGGTTTAAAGACCAATCTTGTCCTCTTTCGCTTCGTAGGTCCCTGTTCTGAATTGTACTGTGCAGTTGTGCAAATGTATTACTTATTATTATTATTATTATTTATTATTATTCCACAGCTGCTGATGTTCAGTTTAGGATTCATATCTCCAAAAACAAAACATATTTTTAATTTATCTGTACAAAGTATGCTAATTTAAAATGTATAGTTCATTATAAATGCCCTTGATATGTCAGTGTCTGGCAATGAGAGATAAAAACAGAATATGAAATATTTAAACCTGTGTAGAACTGTTGCCAGATTTGCTTATAGGAGGTATCCAATGAGATCCACACATGTGAATAGGCTTGAAACAATAAGCATTTACGTTTATCTCAGAAAATCTCTCTGCACTTAATGATTACATCATTCCAATTTGAGCCCTTACCGTTCTCTTTTTTGTTCAAATCGTATGGTTTTGCAAAGCCAACTTGCTCTTTGGTTTAATAATGCATAAGTAAACATGACCTGGAACTTCACATTAAAATCGAAAAGAAACGAAAAAGCATGAGAGCATAATTGTGAGTAGGGTGGGCATCTTTCTTTACACTTCCTTCAGAAATGTTTTTTTATGCAGTTGCACAGTTCTGTAGCCCCAAAATAAACAGATTAAGATTAGACTCAGCACAACCTGTATTTAAATTGAGTATAAGGAAGAACAAAGAGGCTATTTAGTGATCTTACAGAAGGCCCAAGCATAGCAGAGAGAGAACAGAACCCCTGGGGCTTGGATGGGTGCCCTTGGCAGAGAGATGAAAGGAGATTTGAAAAGGTAGCGGTCTGCCGATAAAGATTTGCCAAGTATTGATTCTAGAGCCGGACTCTCAGACACTGTTCCCCTACTGTTGTACAGGCAGTGGATTCACATGCATTCTTGACTAAAATGGTTGAAGATTATAACTCATATCAGATTTGTGTGTGCGTGTGTGTGTATGTGTTAATGTGTGTGTGTGTGTATGTGTATGTGATGACCCTGCACCTCCTGACAGCTCTCTTCCTCTAATCCTGTACTTCAGTTCATTAAATGATTCACTGGGCATGTAAATGGATTCACTTTCACTCTGCTTAACTCATTTCCCAAATGATCTGCAATGGTACTGATACCTGGAATCTTGAGTAAGGGAAACACTTATTTCTAATAAAGTCCAGTAGGAATAATGAGCATTAATACTCCATTTATTCATAAAAAATCTGTTACTTATATCAGCTATAACAGTGGATTCAGTAGTTTCAATAAGTAGACAATGACTCAAATGGAATGGATCCATTGCCATTGTTATCAATTACAACCAAATAGGGATGTTTTCACACTTCGCACAAAGAGTTATGCAGACTCGCAGGGAGTTGATTGTTTGAGTGTCACGGAGACTGAAGGAGGGCCAAGCTTGTGTGATGTTTAGAGGCAGGGACGCCCTGCTACCAGGCTATAGCTGGGTCCTTACAGCGCGGGGACAGCTGAACCAGGGCACAGCGACCCACATTCCACTGAGTGCAAGGGGATTACTGGGGATCAACCGCCTTGCGCTCTGTCACCAGGGCTCTTCACACTACACAGAGGAATCCCCAATTAACGGCGAAAAGCGTCCGGAGCGGACTACGGATTAGAGAGGGCGGGCCCGATACCCTCACGCCAGACACAGCGACGCAGACCAACTGGGCCACTACTCTAATCCCTGGGAACTATCCACTGGCAGTTGCTCAAAGACCGAGATCAAGTGCACAACCGAGAACACCAGAGAGACCAGTCACAGCAGCCCCTGCCGAATGGATTTGCAGCGATCGAGCTATCGGGTGTCATCAGAATGAATTCGGGGCAGAACACTTGAACCTTCCAGGGGGGGATTTCGAGTGACGAATAGTGCCCTGACACATGAAAAATAAATTTTCCCCTGGAGAACATCAATAAGGATATTTGAACGCACGATAAATCAGTAAGTGCGACTCTCTTGACAGGTTGCTCAGAATGCCTGCTATCCTCTAAAGTCTGCGTTTTTAGCTTTTGCCTCTTCCAATAACCAGCGGTTTCTATTACCCAGACATTCATCCATGGGTTTACGAGCCTAAAGTAGCTAAGTCCACAAATTTCACTGAAGCCCCTATCTGACATTTGAACTTTCCCATTTTTTAATGGTAGTCAAGAAATTACACTGCAAATATGTTGACTTTTAGAGGCTGGGCCAGTTTAATTGTTTTGTCCATTAAACATATTAGTCATATCTAGAGAGTTAGATCTAGCAGTGTGCTTTTGAATGTGATTTTGAGAAATGCACCTCTGCTTTGACCTAGGTTACCACTCTTGTAGAGCTGTGTGGCTTGCAGAGTGGAAAATAGTCACTGGCTTACAGGTAAGTGAATCAGTAGGACTGTGCTTCAGCAGCAAGTGCAGGTACCATAGTGGTGACATGAGAGCAATTGGCAATTGCAATTGCAAGGGGGGGGCATAAATGTATTTATACATTATGTAGTATGTACTATGTATACATCCGACACCAGTCTTTTAAGACACCAAAATACATTTGATCAGATGTGACATTTATTTAGGGTGAATATTTATTTGTTCAGATTTACTGTCTAACATTTGTATGCAATATAAATGTTTTTAAAACATAATATTTTTAAACAGTAGTCACATACAAGTACAATCAACATATTCTGTTTAGCTTACCTCAGAATGGATAGTCAGTTACACCATTTTAAAATACATCCCTTGGTGGGAAGCATAATATTTTAACCACAGACCCAGATCTGGCAGTAATCAGCCTATGTGGTGTTTTCAGTGCCGGGGTCGCTAATTTACTTTGATTACAATTAGATTTCCGGTTTGCATAGTTTGCATAGTTTATTTGTGGAGAGCATTTCATTTGGAACGCAGTTTAAATAATCCAACTTTGGTAGCAGGAAGGACATCTGGTCTGATGTTTATGTAACCATATGTGTCAGTGTCTCCTAGTTCCTGCCCTCTGTCCACATGGATTAAAGCCTGTCTCACAACAGATAGCAGCAGATAATTTGTTGCATTTCTGACCTCCCTGTCCATTTGCAGTCTGGTCACCCGCATACCGCCACCGTGAGGAACAGGATAGAGACAGCTCTGTGCCAGTCTTAAGACTAACAGGTTAAAGCAAGAAAAATATGAATGAAATAGAAGATAGATATTTCCCAAAGGGGAAATTAGTCATCAGCTGCATATCGCAAAATAAATAAAAATGCAACAAGACAAAGGAAAACACATTTCATATATTCATATCAGATATATACTATAAATACTTTAAAACCTTTCTATGAGTATCATGATTATACCATGCAATACATATTTTGATGGCTGCTTTAAAGACTTTAAAATGCAAAAGTCTATTAACATTCTAAGACACAAATATGATGCTTATCTAGAATTCTTAAATATTTCAATAGAGCTCTTTAGATGCTGGTAAAATTAGAACACACTTCTGCAGATCCCTGAAAATGTTCAATGAAACTAATTAACAATGTTACTAATGTAAACGTAAAATTATCAAATGAAAGAATAAATTTGTTCTGAATATTGATGAAAATAATTATTTATTTGAGTAATTTGTATTGTTGTCTAAAGCGTTAATGAGCATGCCAGCAACATATGTACAACATTTGGAGTTTATTGAATAAAAAACTGAGGAGATATGGTTTTCAGTAAAGCTGGGGTGTGGTGTCCTCTCAGTGTCCAAAAACCTCTCCACAGTATCCTACACACATTTCACTTCCTGTCCATAATGTAAAACACAATCAAATTCTATATCGATATGTAGGAACTCATTATGAGGAACATTATTATCCAACTTCAATCAATTGCAAATTCAATCCAATCCAATGATCACTGAGCTGAAATAATTCTGCTATACACACTTGGGCCATTAGCTAGACTCTTTGACAGGCACTGACAAGAAGCACAAAGAGAACACTTTCTCTGAATATTAAATATTAAATATTATGCTTCCTGGACATAGAGTAGTAGGTTCCCAATCTTCATTGGCCATTACTGAGAGCATAAATAAGAAATAAAGTCTTGAGAGTGTTTCTAAACACAAAACGAAACGGTTATCAAATACAAATACAGGACAAATTGTGCAGGCATTTCACAAGCATAAAGCTTGGAACAGAAAAAGAACTTGCCTTTAACACAAAAATGTGGAGTCCTACAGCGCTCCTGTAAAACATTCCCTCTGTCATTGCTAAATAGTAACCCTATTTCTTCCCAGATCTTGGGCATGTACATTTGCTGCTAAAGTGGTATGTTTCAAAGATGAGCTGGTAACTCTAACCCTAACCTAAGTGTAAGACAGTTGGAATGAGAGTTGGACGCTTTCCGTTGTTATTATGGGGACTCAGTCAAACCTTGCCGGAGTTGGATAGCATAGGGAAAAATAGGGTTACTATCTAGCCATGACACATCCCTTGGCCAGAAAATGTACATTTCTTCTTACAAGAAGCCATTTTCTCTTTTCCCAAGTGCCGAGGGCATTAAGAAAAATGTGCTTTATATCATACAGGAATTACGCATGCTGGTTGTGCTTAATATTGGACAAAAACGCAATTTACGCACCTTGAACGCTACGTAAAACTATGAACCCAGATATCATTGAACGCCATTTAATTTATTTTACCAGATGACCCAGTTTCAAAGTGAATGATTGGAAGGTGAATTCTACATTTTTACTCCATGTGAAATGATGGGACAGGGTTTTGTAACTTTGGATTATCTCTAAGGCATGTTTTCCTAAATTAGGACACAATTTAAAAGGTGGGGGCCGTCACATTTGCTGTCTGCTTGGGAAAGCAATACAATGTAATAAAATCAATCAATAAAATCACACTGTGCAATGGTGCCATCCAGCACTTTTGAATGAGATTAAATTGAGCATTCCAAATTAGAAGAAAAGAAAGGGGGAAAAGCATGAAAAAACAGAGCATGTGTAAATTTATATGTGTTATATAAACCTAGGTGTAAGTCTTACGCCCATAGTTAATTTTTTTTTTTTTAAGAAAGAAAATAGTTGCATTCCTCTATCCTCAATGGTATTTCCTCACCATCCTACTGTCATTATATGACTTTCTCCATCCTGTGTAATTGTTCAGAAATGTCTACCTCACTTAAAATATGCCTTCTGGGACATGATTATATTTTGATCACACAATGCTAAAATGGAGTCCATCATAAAAACATCACAAATTATTGTAGTAAAACTTTGGAAGCTGTTTTACAACAACAGTCAGCTGTCTTAGTTTAACATGCCATCAGCAGTAATGGGGGCTTCTGCGCGTTGGAAGGGTTGTTCGTAGTCATAAAGGTGATGCTTCACAAATCATACACAGCATATCAAATTGCAGATTGTGGCAAGAATACCTCTTTCATTTTCAACATTATGTTTTAGGGAACAAGTATCTTACAAAAAGCTTTACTGGAAGAGAACTGAAATTACAGGCATTTGCTTGTGGGACATAAATAAGTATACTTTTGTTTCCTTAGTGTGGAGTACTGGTGGGGGCAAAAGTTTAATGCGTTTCAACACCAGATGCCAAAAAACAAAGCACCTTTCCTGTGTTACTGTAGTAGTATTCAAAAACGGATTCCAGAATGTATCAAATTGGTAGCATTGTACAGCAAATCCCCTGGATATATGAATATCCCCTGCTGAGCAAATTAACAATAATGTTTATTTTAAATCCACTGTAAAAACAGTCAAATGCTCTTGGATTTATCATCTTTCAGCCAAACATCACACCTGAAATAGTAAGAACTCTCATTACAAGCAGTTTGACCAAAGATTCATGTTTTCCAGTTCCCTGTCATTCTCACAGTATTTCAGTTGGATTCAGTTGGATAATTACGCAAAGACATGCAAATTCCGATGGACGTAATTCTCTCCAATCCATTGCCATTTTTTTTAAACCAATGCTCTCATCTTATGCCCTGTGCATCTCACGGTGATTATCTCATTCAGGACCACACCCAGAGAAAATACCTTCTGCTTTTACATCACAGCGACCAATTCTTGCCAGTCTTTTCCTGCTGCCATGTTCCAGGGTGTGTCATGTGCCTCACATCTTCCAATCTACTTTTTTTCTTCACAGGCCTCTGCAACAGTACTTTCAGTGTGCTTGACTATGAGAATCTCAGCTATGTTTCAAAGGGGGATAATATTGTTGTTGCTACTCATTTATCTGTGTAAAAGGTTTTGTAACTGGGGTTATCAGCTGAAAATGGATGGCCAAAGACAGGACCCATCTTTGCAAAAAAATTCAAACATTTGGGTGATAAGGAAGAGGAGTTGTGGCTCTAACTGTGTGGATCCCCAGTGTTATACGGCACAAGACAAAACATTTTAGTCAAGCAGCCCATGGCATATGCGTATGGTGGTCCTGGATGTTTTAAAGCCATTTACATCTCAGTGATGATGTCAATGTTTTGTTCAATTTTGCGCAAGTCAGACAGTTTTTTGCAGGCACGAGATAAATAAATGTATTATAGAGATTTCAGTTTCAGTAAGCTGAAGAGAAAATGCTATTTTGTTTGTTTTAGCTTGAATAATTCAATAAGTAATACAATATTAAGTAAATAAGTTTTAACAGGACCAAAATCCAACCACTGGTTAGAATTAAGAACATCTTGCAGTTAGTTGTACTGTAATGCAATCCACATATTAAATATTGGGGGGGACATAATGAAGGGGAATGGTTTATATCTACAAATTATTGGGGGTGGGGACAAATATGACTGTTTCAAATATTGAGGGGGACATGTCCTCCACGTCCCCGCCACTCATTACACCTATGCTGTAATGACATTTTTCTTTCCCCACAATTGAAAAATTTAAGGAGGCAGCTATGAAATAATTCTTTTTACAGAGGGTTAGCTGGCAAGCTATTACTTTTCACCATTACTTTGATATCTAATTTTCCATCTGCATCATATGAAACTGGGTCCCTTCCCAACTTGTAATTTTCTTAATTTGCCATTCTAAAGCTATGACTGCTTCGTTCCCACAGCTTGGGCTCGGCTGTGCCATTGTGTTGTCATGGAAATGACTGAGCTGTCTCTATTCACACCATATGCCGAGCTCAGCCAAATGCAGCAGACAGCTGGGATAAGATGGCAGCACATGATGCACAGATTCTATAGACCCACCAGATACTCAGCTCTTGCATCCCTTCCATCCTCTCAGCTTCTTAGCTACAGAGGGTTCCAGTAAGAGTTTCCACTGCTATACTACAGTACCAAACGTCCTTTGCCACAGTATCGTCCTTAATCACGTCTCTTAACAAATTCTCAGAAGATGCATCAAATGTTTCGCTTTCAACGACAGGGAGACAGAACTTTCAATGTTATGAACGGTGAGTATCTGGTGGGTCTATAGAATCTGCAATGTAACTCCATGTGAGACACTGCTCAAATGTCAAGGCAGTAATTTTGACCTGATGGCAGCATTCAGTGTGATACAATGTGCCAGAGCTCTGGTTGCAGGAAATGCAAATGGAGAGCAATCTTGCTGTGCCAAGTGTGCCAACTTTGGCTATAGCTCATACGAACCTTGTTCCAATGCTATGGAGGATTAGGAAAACTGGTATAATTCACATGCTCACGATGCATTTCTCCTGAGAAGAAACACAAACAGGTTCACCGGCTTTGTCTGGCCCCTAGGGGCCTCCGTTCTGCTCTCCCCCCAGGGAGAGACATTCATATTGTGTGATGGAGAGAGATCCCAGGCTTGGCTGGATGAGCGTCATGCCTTCAGCGGAATGCTGCTCGGTTCCCAAGCGTCAGACAGGTGTCAGGATGTGACCATCAGATAAGGGGTCAACAGCTTGCCATGCAAGCGAGCAGAACCGCAAGGTCCTGTTTTGTTCCCAATTTCCCCTCACATATCCCTACAGCACAATATAGAAAACAGGTATGATGTAAAACATAGCTATCTGCTATGAAAACAAGAATTGATTGCAAAATGCCTCAAAGTCCTGTCCTTTAGACAGCAAGAATTGTGTCAGTTATCAGTTATCGTACAACTTAACTCAACTAATTGAATTGAGTTGGAGGTCTCCCGGCCTCCGAGTGATTCAGTTCTTGAACACGAAGCTGTTTCCTATAAATTGTGTTTTTTTTGGTTTCACTTCTTCCTCGCGACATACGTAAAGACTTTTCTTGTGACCAGCCTGGCGCAAATAATGTGGTGTTTATACCTCATAAAACTTTCTTTAGACTCTGACGGCAGCAAGAAATACCAGCCGAATACTATATAAACCTTCACACGCTGCAAAAGATGCCTTTGTATCTTTTCGAGTGAATGCAAAGAGAGGGGGTTGCACTTTTTAACCAGGCCAGGAATGTTTTTCTCTTTCTTTTCTCGAATTTTGAATGAGAATGGTGAGGGCAGGGGTCTAGGAGGAGGAGGGGGAGGGCTGTAGAGAAGTTAACTGATTTTGACCCCAAATCCTACCATTCAACATGCAAAAAAAAAGAAATGACTGGTTTTCTACACAACGTTGGAATAAAAGGTGGGAGAAGGGGGGCGTGACCTGGTTTTGTTAACGGGAGCTGAGCACTAACAAAACCAAACCAAAAGCCCCACAAAGCATCCGTCCGTGAGCTCCCGCTCACCCCTATTCACGTACGGTAGGTGTGTTAAAGAAGTCACTGGGGTGTGCTTAACGGGGACATGGACACTGAGAATACAGCTGCCTCCCTTTTGGGTCCCGCCCCAGAGGGGTCTGCAACAAGCACCGTCTCCTTGACTCCCCGTCCCCAGAGACCCCCTCCAGCACAAGCAGTCTGGCAGCTGCTAACCGCAGTACCGGGGGAACAAAGATGACCAGATCTACCATGAACCCCTCGTTCCCCGCCTCGAGACGCTACATCTGAGCAGTGATTAATTCACATCTGCTGAGAATACAGAGGGGAACAGACCTGGGGGGAAAAGGCTAACACTTTATAATTTACCCGTAGAACCTGTTGGATAAAAGCAAAGTCAATTCTTGCACTGTGTTATTTTCACGGGTCAGGAATGGACAAAATCCCCTTACGACTTAAATCAGGGATGTGATTTTTTTCCTGGTTAATCAGGAAATGTTTATTTTCAGACCATAGATATCTTGTGGACATGTGTATGTCATAAGCATACACATTAAGAAATGTGCACTCTTTGACAGCTGATAGCTTTGACAGCTGATAAATAGCCAGCTTAGGAGTTCTCAGAATGTTCTTGTAAGTCGCTCTGGATAAGAGCCAAATAGCCAAAATGAGATATTCAGCACCAGAAAATCTGCATTTCCTGAATAATCAGGAAAAATCACGTCCCTGTAAATGCTTTAGACTGTGCTACACAAGTCATTAGCTTTTTTTTGTTGGTCCCTGAACCAAACTGAATAAAAAAAGTATGAGCCACCCTGTTTCCAGGGCTACAAAAACATAGATTTTATGCATTTTGTTTCCAAATGTACATTCCCCTGCCATCATACTTTTCACACATACACACACATACTGCACACAATAAAATCTGATGTCGATGGTCAAAGACTGATAAACAGAGGGCTGATTACATAGTTAGAGTACGTTACATTGAAGTGGACAACAGGGAGCAATTTACTAGTAATGGTTCCCATTAGATATGTATGGGGGAACAGCTTTAAGATGCTCAAGGCAATCGTTCATGTCTTTATTTTTTACGTTTTTTACACAGATTATGCAGGGATAACGACTGCCGGGTAAACAACCATTAACTTAAAAGGGGGGGGACATTCATTCATGTGGAGTCTTGTGTGTTTTCTGAGATCCTTTGTTTAAGTCAAAATGTCATTCGATTTTACAACTGAAGTATAAGAGTTTGGAAGCGCATTGCTGACATTTATTTGGGCGCGTCACATGGAAGTGCCCTTTGAACCCAGCTGGTAGGCCAACGGCGTAGACACACACACACACACAAACACACACCAGGGGAAAGAAAGCAAAGGAAATCCTTGCCACTCACTCGGGTGCCCAGAGCCTGGCAGAACGCCCAGCCTTTCGGCAGGAGGCCTGGATGGCTCGGGCACTGTCTCGCCCTCCCATTCAACATTCCACTTCTATGCATTAGCGACGCATTCCTTCAATCTAACCATTGGGAGTCATTCCATTTCCTGCTAAATAAGGCTGTGTGAAATTTCATTAACGCTAACCCCCCACCCGCCCCGGCCACCCCCCTTTTTTACTCAATAAATGGCTGCATTGCCTCGCTGCCTCCTTTTTTCATCAATCTAAAAGAACACAAGTCTTTCTATAAATAAGCGAACACTCTTGATTCCTTTATGTCCTAGCCAAACTGTTATTTTAAAAGATATTTGAACTCAATATCTCCTCTTTTCATTTGGTCCAGACAACCCCCCCAACAAAACAGAACAACAAACCCCAACCCTAAGTGTCAAGAATGCAGACAGAGGGAGGGAGCATTGGGGGGCTGTCTTCTCCCAGTGGGGATGGCACTCTGCACTCTGATGCAGACTCCCTCACATGAGAGAGAAAACAAGAATAAAGGAGTTCAAAAGTAAAATAAATTACAGAGAAGGTACCAAACCAACCAGCCCCTCTGCTTCTGTGGCGGGGGCTCACAATGGTCCCCCCGCCTCCCCCAGACCACAGCACCCCTGCGCTGAGGCCATAACATCACAATGTTTCCCGTGGCAACCCCCCTCGGAGGCTGTGAGAGAGAGGGGCATTGTTCTCTTAGGGCAGGGTAGGGGAGTGACGTGCCCTCACACTGGACACAAGCCCTTGCACACACGCATGACGCCGCCCCCCCTGGCCCCCCCACCCCAGCCTGCAGCTGCCTGGACATCGCCAGGAAAGACAATGGCCCGGCTCCAGGAAGCACGGCCCGAGCCATTCTGTCCTGTCTGCGACCGCGGCCGGTGGCTTTGCCCTGACCTCCCGCGGTGTCACTCCGGCGCGGTCACGTGCACAACGCACAGCCGACCCCCCCGCCACACAGGAACGCAAAGTCACAGCCGGCACATTATGTCATGCCGAGGGGACGGAGCACAACGCTCTCAGTAACCCCCTTTTTCAGTACAGAAAAACACAGCTGATTGAACCGCAGGGTTGGGTTCATCATTTCTTCTCAGGACTGATGTACACACAATCGCCTGTGGCAATCTACATCAATGTAATTCTGGCCAATATCAAAAAAAGCTGAGCGTGTAAAAACAATAAGCACAAGAGCGATGCTGCATCGAATCAAATTTGCCCTGCAGCCCCGAGAGAGCAGCTCACTGTAGTCTTATCTTATCTGCCTAATCAAAGTGCCCTTGTTATAAGTTGCGTAAAAAATTGTGTGGTGGATCTGCCATGACAACATGCCCATAAACATGCCTATTTTAAAGAATTTTATCTAGAAGTCCATCGTAAAGTAAGCTTGAGAAGTTACTGGGAAACTGTTCATAGATATAATTCGTAAATAACTTTATGGTTCTCCCAAAGTTCTGGCAGCACCTTATTATTTTTACCAGTAGACTTGAAGGCTAGAGGATGCACCACAACAGTCGCACCCCCTAAACAGTGGCAGTTCGTGCTCTTGTTTAAAACATCGCCCATACTTGTTGACACTACATTGAAATACTCCATGGGGGAGAGATCGTCTTCCAAACTGTTCTGTTGGGGAATTCTCAAGCCTTTGTTGATGGGATGGAGGGAGTTGCCTGCACATGCAATGTAAACCTAAAGGCAAATATTCAGATTGTGATTACTCAGAGATACAGCAATGAGTAACTGCCCAGGCCAACATGATTATTAATTACTCATTGCCTTTCTGGCTATCTGACTTCCTACATATTTCAGAAGAAATTACTTATATGCATGCAAGGTCCACTGTGAAAATCACAAGCACACTTGCCCTGCAAGGCATCAATAAAGTCAAGTTTTGTAGCTCTGCCTAATCACATTTTCTTTGACAGTGAACATTATTTAATAACATAATTGATGAGGTGAACATTAAATTCCACCAGGACAGCAGAAAATGGTCATATGTATGCAGGCCCGGTTCCAGAACAAAATCATTAAGGGTGCATCTGAAATGGGTGGGGGTGCACAAGTAGCTAGCTGCAGCGCACACTGTGCTGGCTGGCACAGTCTGCCTCTGTGTCTTCGGCTGTGGTGGCAGGGGCGGTGGTGCTTGGTTTCTGCTGCAACCATTTCAGAATATCCATTATGATGTTGTAGCTAGCTACGTTAGCTATGCCTAGCTAACCATTTGCAAACTCTCAACTCGCACAATAAAAAGTTGACTACGGTAGGCCGGTAGGTTAGAATAGAATATTCTGTATGTATGCTCCATCCGTTCATCATGGGTTCTTAAAAAGGTATTTCGGTAGGTGGAAGTTACAGTCCTAGAATGAATCACCTCCTAACATGCAGGCTTCTACATCAATCTCCTCATTGAAATCAAGACAGCCATCTCAGTCTCACCCTAAAAGGTGACATACATGTAACTGTGAAGAGATTTTCTGACCTCTGACCTTGGCATGGATTGTGGTCTCTTGTAAAATTGTTTTTATGTTTAATAATGTTGACCTTATTGTATTGTTGAGAATTCATGTGCTGAAATCTGTTTTGCTAGTAAATTATTCATAAACTTCAAACTGCATAATTTGTTATGAGTTACAGGGGCATTTTTATCTGTCTTGCTGTAGTAATGGTGCCATCTGCTGTTCCCGTGCAGTCATGACAAGGGAAGTCTGTCCAGCATTGTGTGCGTATATTTCTAGTACCATTCACTAGCAGTGTGACCATGAGAGCATAGCTCTGTATTTTCAGTCAATTGCAGTCTTTTTTTAATTTAGCAATGAGCAAATCAGCAACTGACTGCCACCAGGACTCAAAGAGCAGGATTGACCAATTATACTCTTGTTCAGTAACATTCAAAATTCAGTGCTGGTCTGTTAAGATTACTTTAATTCAACATTGACTTCAAGCTCAATGAATCCACAGATTTTACATGTACAATATTTTAGTACTTGAAAAATAATAAAAACAAAAATAAAACAAAATCTACAGTAATGTTTTTATAAAAACAGATCAATGCAAGACCAAAAATATTCATTCACAACTAATAAAGAAATAAATCAGTGGCATTGTTAATAGTCCTAAAATATGCTATGGGAAATTACAGATTTTTTAAAAGGAAAATAAAAAAAGTGTATGATATGAAAATGCAACAGTTTAAAAACGTTTACAAAGGCATTTTGCTTTTTACCAGATTTTTCTTCGTGCAAACATATTACGTTGTAGATACATTGTTCTAGCAATGATTAATAAAGAGGAAATGACTACTTAAAACAGCAAGATTGTCTCACTATGACAAGAAACGGTTGCTCTCACAGGAAATAAAAAAGTACAGAGTAGAGCTTTTTTTTAATAGAAAAGTAGGGCTCAATTTTCACAGGGGTCTTTTGGTAGTCGAAGCCTCCCAGTAATTAACATTTACAAAAGGCTAAAGTGAATGAACAGTAAAACAACCTGTGGTGTACAACTAAACGGTAAGGGATCATATTTTTGGTGATTGCCACAGTTTGTTTCATGCCATGAAAAAAACACTTTGCCTAGAGGTACCAAAATATGTTTCAGTGCTTAAACCCACAGCCCAGGCCACACCAGAATTTCCCTTCATTTCACACCTTAAGGGCTGCTCGGCCTCCACTTCTGCATTCACAAATCTCAATAAAGCCAGATGTCTCAGTGCATTTGTCATTTAGTTAAAATGATCACATTCATGCTGCTTATGAGATCTATCCTGTGCTCTCTGCTGAAATGTGTCGAACCGTGTGATGCCAAAAGCATCCTTGTGCTCTTCTTTGTCGCTGCTTCTGTGGGTTGTGAGAAACGCTGTCTTAATACCAAACGATGCACTTACTCAATTGTTCTGTTCTGCATTTTTTATGTGAGTTATAAATGCCACTGTGGCGTCTCTGCTCGTGGCACTATGTCGCAGGGCAGAGAAGGAGTGGATGAGGAGTGAAGGGGTGAGTGTGTGTGAGCGAGTGAGGGCACAGCATGGCTCAGTAGAGGCTGTGCCGGGAAGGAGAGGAGCTGGGGGGCTGTCAGGGAACCAGAAGACTGAGCCCTTTTCCATTGGCAAGCAAATACACTGACAACTGTACGCACAGGAAGACTATCACTAGCACTAGAAAACCGGCAGGTTGAAGGAGTTCACAGCAAAATATCTTACAGTTTTATCTTAGTCTGATGGGCGAGAGCTGACGTCAAGCAGCCCCTCTGTGCAGGTGTGCTCGTTTCCTTTCCGTCTCCATGACGCAGGTTTAGTTCAGAACCAGTCCAGGGCTGTCAGGACAAGAACGCTTGTGCTTTCCAGAGGGAACAAAAAAACAAAACAAAAAAACTCCCGTGTGTCACTGCAGCAGAATGATACAGCATTTGTTCTTCTTCTCATTTGTTTGCATATTTCTTTGAAAGACTTTAAAAACAAAGAAAAGGTCCACGACAAAATCACAAAAGAAAATCGACAGCTACTGTGATTAGTTCCGTTAGTCACATTATCACACTTAAAGAGCACCAATGCTTCGATTCCATGTGCATTTTCAAATGAAAAAAATATATATACGTCTTTCCCACCCCCCCGTCTTCATTTCATTTGAGCTGCTTCCCTTTGTCAGAGAAATAAACGAGAGAGGGAGCCTCTTCCCTCTCTCCCGTTTGTGTATTTGGCACCAGTCAATGTGCCGTCCTCCTCTGTCTCAAAGTGGCGATCGGGATCCTGATACCAAGGTGCAGGGTCCACAGTATTCTGTGTCCAGTTCACATTTAACGTGCACACAAATGCTCACGATTCAAGTGAAGTCAAATAGTACATTATCACAAAATGTCCTCCGACACAGTGGCAGTACTCTTGGATGGCGAGTCCCAATGGAGAGACACAGCCAGAGAGACATGAGATTAATGCAATAGGCCACTGGTCCCAGGCATTAAGTGATACCCTGCTGAAGCAAATACGAAACATACGGTAATATGAACATCATCACGCCAGTGCAACAATACATGTGCCCGAGCTGAACTGAAAGACACACACTAAAAAAACCTAAATGTAATTCATTGCTGTTATCAGTTGCCTGAATGGCAATCTGGCCAAAGGCAAAGGAATGTTTTATTACAGGGACATGCCACAGGGAGCGCACATAATAAACAAAAAAACCTGTTAGTCCCTGCTGGACTCCTGAAACCCATCACGACCCGTTAAGAAACCAGCATTTGAGCGGTTATTGGAGTGATCATAAAATCTTGTGTGTTATACTCCTGAAGATAGGGTAGGGGTAGGGGTAGGGATGGGGGGGAACAAAAACTTTATTTATGACATTCCCATACAGTAAGCTTAGTCAAGCAACAATCTTCCGACAATGACCTTGCTCAACTACCGTACCTTTTTGTACAGCCGTGACTGAGACCTGAACCCGATCGATTGTGTTTAAAAGACATTCCTTCACTGTCAGATTACCAGGACATCATTTATGAAAAGACACAACGCTGTGACTACATGTGCATCATATCTTTTGTCTTTACCTGGAAACGTCGTTACCAGCCACTCAGCATTGAATTCCAGGTTATTGCAATAACAGGGTCACTTTGTGTCAGGATTTGCCAATTTGTTTTCTTTCATAATGACATTTGTAGGTGTGGAACAATTCAAAAAAGTAAAAGTGAAAGAATGATTACAGGAATAAAACATGATTAAATGAATAACACCAACAATGGTGTTTTGGGAGAAAAATTGGAGTGAAAGCTAAAATCCCAGCTTGTTTTGTAAAGCTGGAATAATTTAATACATTAATTAGACGTGATTTTCAGCCACAATGCTAATTGGTTTACGTTTATGGCCATATTTTATTTTACACAAGGTAGAAAACGCATTAGTTTCAGCATCTGTTAAGAGATGGACTGAATACGCTCACATCAATAGTCCTCACAGGCGTTAAATACAAGGATCTTTCCGGTCTATATTAAAGTAATACATTTCTAGGTCAGATGAAACCCAAGTGAAAATTACTGCAAAATTTGGCATTAGTAAACATAGTGGTCTGTTTCTTAAAAAAACTAAACCCTCATACACACAATTTCACACCTTTAAAATAAGTGGTTGTCTGGAATAAACTTAAAGGCTTGTGAAACTTTATAATAATCAAGGTCCAACACAGGTCATGTACAGGTCATTCCTTCCATGTACTTCCAGCAAGTGTCTGAGGTACTCCCAGGGCCAGAATGCACGAGGAGAGACATGTTGTCCAGGAAGCCAAGGGCATTTTGAGTAACTTTGCAGTAAAACATGGTTGTCCCCTAGTGGTGAGGACCCAATGCTGCAAATCCTCCTCTTCCTCCAGATTCCTTTTCTGAGCAGAGACCTGCCATCGCAGGGGGTTTCAGGGAACAGGGATTTGCTAAATTTACAGTACATAACATAAGCACGTACATTTTCTGTCTTCTGTTTTTGACACAAAGTTGCTGTTGCTGGGCGCTTTTGGTTCAAAGTCCGGGGGGCGGCAGGAGCCTAATGACAGTGTAGAGGATGTGATGGGGGAGGAGTAGGGTTTGAAGGGAGATCGCAGAAGCTGGAGGTGTCCAAACTGGTCTCTGAGGGTGGGCACAAACCAACGGCCTTTACTGTACAGCGGAGTCGGGTTCAGGTTCGGGTTCGGGTTCGGGTTCAGGCCGGTTGGTGGCAAGGTATTTTGCCCTCATGCTCGAGGTGTACTGTAGAGGGTAAGAGAGACAAAACAAAACAGAACAGAAATGGGTGCACACCATCAAAACACCCCATAACAACGGGGCTTCTCAATGAAGCTTCATTTACTCTGCACATTTTGGTCCTGAGAGACAATTTCCCCACGCTAAGTTAACAGCCTGTGAAGGGCCAGCTAATATTGGTGATTAAAATGCATTTCTTAATTATTTTTGCTTCTGTGATTTTTAAATGCCAAGTGACGCATATAAACAACTTTTTTTAAATAACTTTTTTTAAAACCCTTTTTCAATTTTTGTCTCCCAATTTGTATTGGCTGACTGTAATGTTAAGTCCCATCAACATAGCACCATCCGTACATTCAGGACAGTGCTGATTAGCGTGCATGTCCTCTGTGCTTTTGAGTGCTTTTTAGACTGCACTTCTTGCGAAGCTGACGCAGGTTGCCAGATCAACCCGATGAGCAGCTAGTACGCGCAAGGCTGTGTAATTGAATGCCTCCCTCCCTTCAGCACACAACTGGTCATAGTGTTGCTCATGGAGGGAGGGAAAGATTAAGTTATCAGGATTTACACAGGCCTCACACACATTAGCAGCTCATCTAGTTGATCTGGCAACTGCAGTTGGCACTGTCATGGTCAGGATACATTTCTAGACCATGAGGTGTGTCAGCGCAACAAGGATTGGTGCTTTAGCGGGGCGTCCAGTCCCAGGAGGCAATAAACCACTTTATTCAATAAAACCTTGCCTGACCTATGCAAGTGAAACACTTAACACACTTAAGATGACAACATCCAGTATCAAAGCCTTTTGAACAGTAAACATGTAGGCTAGGCCTTTACAATTAAACTGATATCAATGCTAAAGGTTTGTCTCGGTTCCAATTCATTCCAGTGACATTCAGCACATCATTATACAAGTGCAGTAAAATAGGCAAACAGCAGAGGTGTGTACGGTAAGTGCAAACCTTTGTCATCATGCAGGGTTCTGTGCATCTAGTAATAGAAGGTAAGTTTATTGTACATTCTTCAAGCCTTAAGACGGCACAATGCTTTCCATTGAACTGCCGTTTATAAAGACATCGAGGAGAACAGATTTGTTTATGGGAACTGGCGAAGGATGCGCAAACGCCACAGGTCACAGATGGGACACAAACACAGATATAACACTCAGTCATTTGGACAGCCTGATATGAAAAAACAGAGAAATCCAATTGTTCATTTGAACACGTTTGGTCTCACAACAGAAACAAAGACTCCAAAGTTGGTGTGGTAGTGGTTAGGATTCCTTTGACAGTGATTTGATAGGTCTACTTAATTCTGATGTAGCATGTTGTTATTGGGAAATATTGGTAGAAGTGAAGGACAGGTATTTGTTTCTACGCGTTACCGAGCCACAGACGTGACAGAGATGGAGGGCACAGCTCGGCACAGATCAAATACCAAAATGATCAATGATAGAAACTGTAGAGAAAATGCGTAATCGTAAAAATTCTAAGATTGAAAAGATGAATTAAAAAGCTGGTAAATGAGAAATTAGTACTGAGTAATTATCAAGGAAAGTATATTTTAAAGAAGAGACATTTTTCCAAAACACTACAAAGTAAAATGCAAGAATAGACCCAAGACAAATAACCATACAAAAAAACTGGCAGGAAGTTGGAGACGGAAGAACTGCTCCATTGACCTTTTGTGTGGGATTCAGTTGTTCTCCACCATGTGATAAATGCATTGTCCATCTCTTGTAATAAAACAGTAGAATGCCCCTTATAAATGTCCCAAAGAACATGTGAACACATGCCCTAACAACATGTTTTATCATCCAGAACATGCACACACACACACACACACGCGCGCACACACACACAAACCCATTTTGTCCTTAACTTCGAGTTTAAGGAAACATTACTAGCATGTTTTGTTCCCCCAAAATTCTTACACATTGCTAAATTGTCATACCGCTAGTAGTGCTCACGTCTTCTATGAATATGGGAATCAAGTCATTTCGGCCATTTCATAACATGACCAACTGATCAAACAATTGATATATGCATATAGGAATATATAAGTGTGTGGTACTGCATATGCATTTTCATATTGTAGAAAAAGGGTACAGACAAACTATCTCATATACATATAAAATATATATTGGAAGAACTTGAATACAGCACATGCTCCATGAGAAGACACACAACACCTATATTGATGGGATGGGATACGGTTTTGCCCTAATAGAAGCAGTCCAGCTAAACATAATTTCATTATTTGATGTTGTTCTGCACATTGCTGTACATTCTTTCATGGATCGGATCAATCCCAATGACTGATGCATTTCCGAGCGTCAGTGTCACATTGAGCTCTCTGTAGAAGTGTTAAATAAATAGTGGCTTCTTCTGAAATTATGGCAGTTGCATGACATGTGGGGTTTCTGTTATCAAAATTGTCTACCTGGCTTTGTCGAGGGAATCTCTCTTTATAGATGCACATACAATTTTCCTAAGAGGAGATTTCCGTTACAGAAGCGTTTTCACGTTAAACGAAGCCATACTTAGTCCTGACATAATTGTCTCTCCTGTGGGCTAAATTATTCATTCTTCAGTGATACCGGAATGGATTCAAGGGAGCGCGTAACAAATTGTGGTTTCTTTGGCGGAGTGCCCCTTTAATGTCTAAAAATATGGCCCGATATGGAAGCATGGATCCGATACTGTGCATACCCAAACTTCTGCAACATTCTTTTCAGGCCAAAACCATTTCCTTATTTTATAAGTAGTGCTAGCTAACTATCCAAAATCAGCATCAAATGTTGCAGCAAGTTAAGTTGCTAGTCTGATCAATGATCACTTAACTATGTGACCAGATAGCTAGCTGGAAAGCATGATAAGATATAAAGTCTTAGATGGCAGGTAATTTTGAGGTAATACAATTATTTTCAAATTTGTGATATTAAGAAATAATTAAATAATAAATGATAAACAAATTGGATGATCAATTTAATTGTTTCTGTTCATTTGAGTCCTGCTAACGGGTAGCAATATTTTGATAATATAATAATTTAAGCCATTTAGCAGACGCTTTTATCCAAAGCGACTTACAGTCGTGAATGCATACATTTTTCAGTAGCCTATATGTGGCCCCAATGGGAATTGAACCCACAACCTGTGTCAGCGCCATGCTCTACTTACTGAGCTACACAGAACCACAAGTGATGACATATTACAGTTACCTAGCGATTTAGCTAGTAACTTCATTTGACCTTATTCCATTGTAAGACACAGGTAACTGCCAAAGTAAAGGAAACACCAACGTAAATAATAGGACATTGGGCCAACACGAGTCGCCAGAAGAGCTTCAATGCACCTTGGCATAGATTCTACAAGTGTCTGGAACACTATTGGAGGGAAGCAACACCAGTCTCCCACAAGAAAGTCCATAATTTGGTGTTTTTGTTGATGGTGGTGGAAAACACTCTTTCAGCTGCCTCTCAAGAATCTCCCATAAGTGTTCAATTGGGTTGAGATCTGACAACTGAGACAGCCATGGCATATGGTTTACATCGTTTTCATGCTCATCAAATCATTCAGTGACCACTCGTACCCTGTGGATGGGAGCATTGCCATCCTGGAAGAGACCACTCCCATCAGGATAGAAATGCTTCACCATAGGATGAAGGTGATCATTCATAATGACTTTGTATTTAATTGCATTTACTTTGCCCTCTAAGGGGTTGAGTGGCCCTAAATCATGCCAGGAAAATGCACCTATACACCATAACAGAGCCGCAGGAACCCTTCACTGTGGGAAACAAGCACTCAGGCCGGAAAGTTTATTTTGATGTGTGCCACATATGCACTTGTCCACTAGTTGAGAACAGGGTAAAGGATGACTCAACTGACCATGACTTCTTTCCACTGCTCAGTACACCACAGCCTCTATTCTTTGCAAACCCTTACTTGCAAACATGCATTTTTAGGTGTAATAAGGGGTTTATGTACTGCAACCCAACCATAGTGTCCCTCTCTGTGAAGTTCTCAACAGACTGTTCTTTGTGAAACTGCCTGCTCAAGCGCTACATTGATATTTGCAGTCAACTGATGCAGAGTTGCTTGTCTGCTTTGCCTTGCATCTCAAACCAATGCACAGACATTACGCAGGAGTATGCACTTTCAACCACAGTTGCCCCTAGTTGATAATGTCTTTCCCTCAGACTTCCATGCCAACATCACCATAGCCACTATTTCTCATGGAACATCAACAAGTTGAGCAGTCTTTATCACTAAAGCTCCTAAAAAATGTCAAAGTCACTGAGATCTCTTCTTCTATCCATGGTAGTCAAAATAATGGCCAACCGGGCCTGCCTAGACTTTTTACACATGACCCTAAGCATGATGCGATATTAATTGCTTAATTAACTCAGGAAACACCCCTGTGTGGAAGCACCTGCTTTCAAACTTTTTATCCCTCATTTATTTTATTTTGGCAGTTACCTGTTGCTTTCTAGTACCCAGATATCTGCATTTAATACAGATTCACTTAATTTTTTAATTCTAGGTTATTTACTGAGAGTACTCATTATAATTAACAGGATTAAATGCAATTAAGTGCAATATAAATATATTGAAACAAAAACATAAAAGATGTAATAAAATATCCAAAATATCCATAATCTTTCTGAACTGCCATTGTCTTCCGTTATGTAGGGTGAAATCTTATTTAGCTGCTCCATTCGAATTTCAAAAGAACCAGTCTCCTGTCGTATTAAGTTTGAGAAATCAAAGGAATGCAAAATGTAGCCAAGTGTGTTCCCCAGGATACAGCCAGTGATATCCTGTCAACCACCTGATAACATTGCACAGGTTCACTCCAGGTCCACAGCAGTATGTGTTTTATTGACATAACTGGAATTAGGGGATTAGTGTGGCGGGCCTACTTCCCCTGCCCCCACATCTTGAATTAAATCTCGTTGCCCAGTGTCCTGGGACACCCTGGTGAACAGGGAGAGAGAAAGGCGACAGTGTCAGCTCAGCTAGGCAGATGGGAGCTACTGTAAATAGATCTGCACAACAGCTTCAGAAATACAGAGCATCATTCAGCGCCAGGAATTCATTTGTCCACAAAGGGAAAGGCTGCAGACCATTTAACACATTAAAGTACTGAGCAAATGCCCTATCTGGTTGGAAAATTCCAGGATTTGCCTTGTCACCAAAACTGCGGGCATATCAATCAGTATGCAAATCAAACTAACAAAACATTAGCACCTCCTTCTCGGGTACAGCTGGTAATGCCTGCAATTTAACTAGGTGCTCCTCTATTTTCTGTTTTTTTGCTGTGTTCTTAAACTAATAAAATATTTAATTTAAAAAACATTTACCTTTTACATGTTTTTTATTTATTTTTTAAAATTTTTTTTTTTGTTTCTGATTTTCTCCCATTTTTCTCCCAATTTGGTAGCCAATTAGACCCGCTATTTTACGTCAATCCCCACTAGTAATGTGAGTTCGCTGCCGTAGTCCTGCGACCGGTAGTGACGAATGCGAAGTGACGCCTCTTGCGAGACGCCACTCGCCGAGCCGTCGACCGTACCCCGGTACTACAGGGCCACTCTTATACGCAGCGAACGTCATGTCAGCTTCCCTCCCCCCTCCCTGCGGCGGACAGCCAATCGCCGCCCCCTGGTGGCATTCCCGGCCAGAGCCGACACTTGGCAAGACGGGGAATTGAAACCCGGTCTCCGTGGCCAGCGTCGGACGTTGTAACCACTGGACCACACGGGAGGCCCCACCTTTTACATTTTAAGCATTTAGCAGACGCTCTTATCCAGAGCTACTTACAAGATGTGCATTTAAAAAAAAGTATGACCTGTACGGGAAAATAAATAAATAAATGAAGCAAATTTCAGGTAAATCTCCTAGCATTATTTTGACACCATTACATACATAGAAAGGGTAACTTCACAGGAAATATTTTCCTTAACTTAGAAACATTCATACATACAAACCTAAGTAAGGCTTTTGTTTCTCAAGAATTTCAATGTTGATGTAGCCAAATATATTCCACCTCTCTAAGCCTGAGCCATGATTGACAACTTGATTTTTAACTTCTTGCAACATATTTTTTCCCAATTTCCGTATGAGCCTTCAAAGTTAAAATGAGCCATCACAATCCAATTTAAACACTTTACAGTTTATTAAAATGTTGATATTTCTTTAACCTTTAGTTGAAACCAAGTGTCTTTAATACTGTTTCTGTTTGCCTCCAATCCCCAGAATGCACGGTAAAGCGGATTCCTTATATTGCCGTACATTCCACAAAAGAATATAAGAACACAGTACTTTTTAAAATCCTGGTAATTACCACTATTATAGCCCTGATTATTTTACTAATTATGTGCCACCTTTATCACCATTTGAAAACTGAAAACAGAACAAACAAACTAACGGCCACATTTCTCCCAGAATTGAATTCACTGCCAGATTTCAAAATCCAAGTTTACTAGGACAACATCAAACAGGCGATGAAAAATTACTAACCAACAACACAATGAGCCAGCAGCCAGCATCTCTTTTCCTGTAAAGTAGAACTGCAAAAGCAAGAAGCAGTGAGCCGTGAGCCGAGGGGGAAGGAGGACACAATGGCAACAAGATGGGAACGACAAACCAAAACACGTTGAACAAGCTGGAAGCTGTAAACAAGCGTTTATTCCATATGTCCACAGACATTGAATGTTTCTTTGTTGCCTGTCTGTTTGGAGCACTGCCCGCACATTCTGCATCACACCTATCTCCGTATTAGACAGAAGGCATTCTCGCTCAGCCAAATACAGGTTGCTTGCCTCCTTTCTGTATGGTTTGCATCATCGTGCCATTTCAATCAACCTAGGATTTGTGCTTATGTGTCCTCAAAGACCTACCAAGAGAAACAATGGAAGCACAATGTGGGAAGAAGGAGCTAGGCAGAACATAGGACTTCGATATATATTCTGATATGTCGGTGGTGGTGACAGGCGCTATGGCTCCCCGATTTCAAAAGGTGTGCGGTATGTCAGCCACAGAGAAACGTGTGGAGTGTAGGGAGTATGCTCGCAGAACAAATCACAATAAAAAGTTAAAACAAGCGGAGAGTGCTGGGCCAATATATTCTGGGTTTTTGAATGAGAGCTAGATGGTATGAAGCTGGTTAACGCACCATGGTCAACAGTCATCTTAGTCAAGACAAGTGCAGAGGCCAATACGAATACCTAAAAAGGGTAGGGAACAACACATTCAGTATGAAATTCCCTGTGAGGTCACCCTATTACTCTACTTACATTTAAGGCGGCACAATTGAAATCATTAAGATGTTTATGATTTTGTTAGGCCTCAGTTGGACTTGCTCGACGCTCGAGAGAACAGAATCATGTTAAGCCAGAGAGAGAGAGACACAGAGAGAGAGCGAGAGAGAGAGAGGGGAGGGGGAGAGAGAAAATAGAAGGACAGAGAGAAGGAAAATAAGAAATATCAAATGAACAGAAGCACAAACCCTGCAGCTGAAAGTGCTGGCGGCAGGAGAAGGTATGCTGCCTAAAGGTGAGAACGAGCCAGCGCTGGGTGAAACTGGGTGAGACATGAGCAAGAGACTGGGGGGTTAGGGCAGGACACTCCCATTTAGGTAGGGTGGGTTGGGGAGGGGGGGTTGTGTGGAGTCTGACGGGGTAAGATAGGAAGTGGGGGGACGTTTTCAGTACCTGTTAGAATAGTGGACGATGTTACCGATACGCTCTTGCTCTGGCCGAGGGCTTTGACTGCCAGCAGGGGCGGCCGTTACTGTCCATGGCAATCAAATACAACTGTGTGGGTTTGCAGAAAAGAAAATGAAAGAAGAAGATATACAGTGTGGCCTCCAAGTGCAACATGGTACAAAACACGGCGCAGGGGGAACGCACAAGGCCTCGTTTCAGCTAGTCTTCGAGAGAGGCCCCGGGTGAGAAGCAGCAGGGAGTTAGGAGGAGAGGTTTTCAGAAAAGGTACAGGTTGAAGCTGCTAGGCACAAGCAATTTAACAATTTAAAACCAGGCTGAACCCAGTCATGTATTTAACGCCATCAACCAAAGTAAAACCAGAAGGAAAAATGTGAAAATGCTTAAAAGCTGCCATACGGCGTTCTTTTAAAAATAAGACCATTTGAACAGGGTGATCATCATAAACAGGCTTCCACACCCAGATGTTCAACCTGGCAAAGAGCATGCAGTTACTGCAAACTTTTAACATTACAATGATTAATGATTTTTTTAATAACCAAAGGGTCGGGTTGAGTGCATTGAAACTTGAGAAATGCGAAAATTTCGTTAAAAAAGAAGAGCAAACAGCTGTGATGATTCCCCACAAGGTTTTTCCGATGATAGAATGAGGGTACAAAAAAACAAAAACAAAGCCCACAGCGGGACAGATTATCTTAGAAGTGAGGAAATTCAGGAGATTCAGTCTCCAAATGGTGCCCCTGCCACCTACTGTGCAGAGAAAACGCACACAACAAATGCTTCATCAGAATTAAAAAGGGAAAAATCTAATCTTGTTGCAGAAAACAGGCTTCCTGCCTTTTATACATCTGTCTTTGTCACTTGTTGGTTGGTTGTGTGTAATTGTGTATGCGTCTATGTGTGTGTATGAGTTTGTGTGTGTGTGCATGCTCATATGCACGCGTCAGTGTGTAAAGACTAGGTAAAGAGGGCAAGAAAAAATATATTTTTGTTTGTAAAAAAAACCCCAAAGAGGATTTCTTTTGTTTCTTAAATCAAGGCTGCCAAAATGACACTGGGGAGAGCGTAAATCAATCAGAGAGCGAACAAAGAGTGGAGACTTACAGAGGGTGGAGGGGACTCCCTGCCAATCAGAGGGGTGTTCTCACACCGGGGGTTCTGAAAGTTTGCGTTCTGGCTCCTGCGTCACAATATAGAAACGAGAGACTCCGTTACCCCAGTCCGGTGAGGGGCTGCCGTGGCACATGGCCACCCACTGTACATGCCACACCGCGCCGCGCCGCACCGCACCGCACCGCTTACTGGGCAGATTAAGAGCCCCTGCAGCCCTCTCAGACACAACTGTTTGGACTGGGAACAGCTGGAGCGGGACAGCCGAGCGCCGCGTTCGTTTTCCTACAGCGCACTTTAGCACCTGTCTCTGTGGCCCTAGCCCAGCATGCTAGTGTCCCAGTTATAAACCCCTGATCTAGGATTGTTGAAGTGTAAGACCGTATGTGACTGCATCCATTAAAAAAAGTAACCCGTGACTATTTTTCAGGGTGCACTTCCGTGTATCTTGAGTAGCTTGGTAGATAAATGTTGTGGAGGCAATGCAAGATCTCTTTCACATAAAGGCATCGAGTCATGGACTCCTTGCCTAAATGGATGTATTGATTTGACAACTGAGCCTTTAAAGCAAAGAGAGTAAAGTGTTCATGCAAATGCTGTAAGTAATATAGTGTAAACACTTGACAATATTAGTGTGGGGCTGTGGTCTAAAAAAAACTTGCATTACAAAGCATGCACTCACCACTGTCACGAAACTTGTGTGAAAATAACTCAGTGCGATGTATATCAAAGGATTTAAAGTGACTATTTTGCTTATGTGAATTGTGACAGAGGTTGGAATGCCATTCACGGCTCTGTGGTTCAAATCCGTCCTGGCGGAATGCGCAGAAAGCAAAGATCTGCGGTGGGAAGAGGCTAGTAATGTGCTATGCATGCTTCTGGACTTTGGAAGTCAACTCCCCATCCGCCACAAAGAGCAGGATCGAGCCTGCATCACAACATAGTCACTTTAAGGACACGTGTCTGTCTCTTGGTTAAAGTGGCGCGTGCGCCCGGAGTGCATCGCCCCCCCCCCTGCGGGGGTTGGATGTGACGTCCGTCCGGGGTCATGCAGAGTGCGAGTGTATAAGCGGCAGGGGGGGGCGGCAGGCTCCGTGTGGCCGACTCACATGTACTCTGTGACGGGGGCATTGCTGACAGTGTGTGCAGCCGCGGGGATGCTGGCCTCACTACCATAGCTGCTCCCACAACTGTACAGACTAGGCATGTGAACGCGGTACAGGTTATCGTGAGTCTGCCGGTTGCCGTGAGCCACGGACTCCTCCTCTCCGTCCTCCTCATTCCTTCAGGACCAAGAAAACAGCAGAGTGAAACACAGCCAGCAGGGGGCTCCCTCCTCCCCCGCTTCCCACATGAAAATATCACATCATGCACAGAGGTTCACCCTAGTCCGGGGTATACCCGCCCAGGCAACGGGCAAAAGGGATGCCAGGTTTTCTCCGTACAGATTCTTCGTCCTTCAATTTCAACTTCACCATCATGTAAAGGGTAAACAGAACACAAAACATGCACTTGACTTTATTTTGAAGCTTGCGCAGGTTTTTGCCCGACGTCTAAGCTGGCAAGCAGCGAAGCTTAGCTTTGGCCAATATAGGATAAGAATTGATTTATTTGAACAGGAAATCTGGGAATCTGAGGGATTCGTTTTCATAGCTGCTGATTTTAAAGTCTTGTTTCTGTTCATGCATTGATTGGTCCTTGAATGGTTCAGGAAAAGAGCACTGTGAAAAAATAAATAAATAAACAATTCGCAAAATGTTTAAAATGTGTCAGGTAAAATGGCCTGGTAGCCATTTTCCCCTCCGACAAAAAATGGTCAAATTATCAAAAAACGTAAAACAAAATGAAAACAAAAAGTCTTAGAATGAAAGTAGATTTGGAGGCCAGTTAGTACATACAGTTTGCTCGTCTCCACGTTGTGGTCACATGTACCCACAAAGAATCCCACTTCCCTCTTGAGAGCGCACACACACAATCTCTGTTCAACTGCCAAAAAATGCTTCTCGTTGTTTGCGTTCATTATTTAGGACAACCGATTCAGAATAGGGCAAGTCAATCTACCAGTCTGTGGACTTCACTCGCTGGCACTCACTATAGCCCAATGGACATCAAAGTATTTTTGTGTCTGTTTATATAAACTGTTGTTACATGGTGGTTATAAATTCCTAATCATCCAATCCTAATCAACACTGTAAGGCTTCCTTCATCATCTTAATATCTCATTATCATCTTAAACCTTTCGTCTGATTACATAATCAAACATTACATAAAAACCAACACCATTTAGGATTATTTCAGGGAAAAAACCCCATGGAGTCAGTAAAAGTTTATTCTCCCTGAACGAATGTATTAAACCAACTAACAGGCGCAATAGACTAGTTGTTACCAAGACAACAAAGTGCAACAAGAAACTGAAATAAAATGGAGGGATAAATAAGGACAGGCTTTAATTTGCACAAGCAATTACATAAGGCAGCAATAATCCCTTCCGCTGCTCCAGGAATCAATCTCTCTCATTGCGCTGCCTGTGAGGATGAGTATCCGGAGGATTGACTATCGAGCTACACTTTACGCCACTTTCTTTAATTGCTCCTATTCATTTCAAAGCCTCGTACAATTAGAAGACAAATGGAAGGAAATTACATAGCGGAGGAGGCAGCTGTTGAATGAAAAATGTATTACAGCAGTGGCCACATTCATCTGGAGGAATTTAACACCTTCAGTTGCACAGAGGCACTTATTTTGAAAAATCTTTTTATTTTATTTCATAGTTAATCATTACCCCTGTGCCACAGCAGTGCTGCTGTCTAGGCATTCACTGGACAGTGCAGTATTCATCTTAAGCAGAAGCATACAATTATACTAGTATTTTGGCAACTATACAAATATTCCAGCAGAGGGCAGTGTGCCTTTTCAAAGATGCTGAAGAGCGAGGAGTTACTGTGAGCTAAAGAGTGTCGAAACAAAAGCCAGCGATTACATATGAGGGAGAATAAACATTCACACACACAATCCATGCACACTCACACATTCACACATCCACACCCACACCATTGCACACACACGCACACCCACACGGACAAGCACAAGCACATCCACACATCCACACGCACATACATACATACGCACACACACACACACATACATACATACACACATACATACATACGCATGCACACACACACACGCACACACACACACACACACACACACACACACACACACACACAGACACACACAGACACACACAGACACACACAGACACACACACAGACACACACACGCATCAGCAGCTTCAGCTTCCCCGCAGTGCTCAAGAGACAACAGCCATCTTCCTCTTTGTGCGCTGGAGAGGAGACGTGTCTGGTTCTCCATACAGCAGTAGTTGAGCATTCTACATTACACGTCTCCATGTCACAGGCGCTCTGCTCCGCTCTGCACACATCGGCGGAAGATGGCAGTGGAAAGAAAGGCAGAAGCAGAGCAGCGAAAGCCCATGCGGCCTGTCACGCCAGTCTCCACGTCTCGTGTCACCCGAGTGCGTGATACTGAAGCCGTGAGCAAGTAGCTAAGCTCAAGCTGGGTTCACAAAAGGCACTGACTTTCTGTCTGGACTTTGGCTCAAAATCAGAGAGATGGAGATGACCGATTTAAATCACTGCAGAAGGAATCCCTCCTTGTCAGATAAAAAAAAAGAAAACTGAGCAGGACTCTGTGAGACTGTATTCCTTTGGCCATCCAAATTATGATGAAAACACATGAGCTAATCCCACCCCATAATGACCTGAACCAGACTTTGAGAGGTCAGACCACCGAAACTGCGTTTTCAGTGTTATGTAGTGCATATGTAGCGCAGGAGATGAAGGGACACGGGGAGAGAGAAGCTGTGGACCTTTGTTTCGTATGTGGACACTCGTCAAACACGCCAGCGGAGGAGCTCTAAACAAGTCTCTCCGGAGTGTGGCCGCTTCCATCGGTCAGCAGTTCAAGGGCTGGCCATGATGACACAGCACGGGCGGAGCAGGAGGACTGCACTTCCCAGAGTTCCATGCTCTCAGGAAGCTCTCAGCCGCAGCTGTGTCTCACGGCCAGCCTCCGGCGCCACCGGGCTGCTACGGTGAACTTTTGTCGACTGGGCATTCCAAATCAGGGAGGAACAGAAAAAAAGCACAAAAAAAATGGAGGTAACAAAAAACAGAAAAACAACCAAATGTGTCAAACTGAACAAAAGCCCAAAGAAGGAGAGAGAAAGATGCGTAAGACCCAAGGAGAACCCGAGCAAGCGAGGCGGCGGGGCCGAGCGAGGCGGCAGCGGCGGCGGGAGCTCTTACCTCTTGCTCTGCCAGGTGTGGGGCACGCTGCAGACGATGGAGCTGAACATGAGCGCCGTGACGAAGGAGAAGAGCACCAGGTAGATGAGGCCTTCCACCCCGTCGTAGCACAGGCCCGTCACGGCCTGCACATAGTCCTGCGGGAGAGAGGGGGAGGGACCACCATTTGAGTCACTCTGGTGAGGGCCACACTTCACTGGTGGGTTGGGTGGTCAAATCTGGCTACATTTTTAGCACTTCACTTTGAGAATCCCTGCAGGCTTTAGAGTTACGTACTTCTGTTACTGACCTACACCCGGAACAACGGCTAAGAGCACTTCCTGTCCTCAAAAAAATGTAATCTGAAGAAGTAAAAACAGCACAGCCTGAGCCCATCTCACCAATATGAACTGTAAGTAAGTACAACCATGAATTTCAGAATGGTGGATGTACAAGCTTTTTTATTTTTTTTTTATTTCAAGGGCATGCACGTGCCCGTGTGTATTGTGAATGCATTACCCTGGCCGCGAGCGTAAGAGGCTCATCACGCGAGTGCTGTGGCCTGCTCTCACGTGCCCGCCTGCCCTCACGCATGGTGTCACGCCAGTGCAGGGACATGTCTCCTCATGGACTGCCAGCTACGGCTCAGTACTGGGTCAAACCAGGGAGAGGCCAGACCTGGGCCCATTTGTTTACTGTTTCAAGGTTCTGCTTCCATTTCAATGATATGAAACAATGGGCAAGGCTATCAATCGATTGGGAATTGATACAAAACTGTGTGCGCACAATTAAGCACTCAACATGCATTGTTTGTATCTCAACATGATAGCCTTGTAAGTCTCTTGATATGAGTGTTTGCCAAAAATTAACAACATAATAACTGTTGTTATCACAAATGACCATCATTATATAAAAAAGAAAGAAATTAGTTTCAAAAAAAATTAGTTTCAAGTTTATTGTGTTGCAATATTTGATTTCCACTTAAAGGATACACAGGATGTTGAGTATTGAACATTAATTATGTAAATATCTTTTATTAGTGTTGGGAGGATTGTTTCATTTATGGTGCAAAGAGAGCATCCACTGCGATGACTACAGTGATAATATGAAGCAGTCGACACAAGGGAACATGCGAAACTGTATGCAGCTGCCAAGGAGCACATCTGTTCCACACCGAAGAAACACGACCCTTTAACACAACTGACACGGCTCTAGGCTGAGGCTCGAGGAGCTTTTCCTGTCTACTTCAAAGAGATGTGAATTGCAGCAATTATTTAAGAGAAAAGTCACATTCCCATTTATAAATAATGAAGGCAGCCATTCAATGTTTTTTAACAACATAGCAGACCTCCCAAAGACACTTTCCAAGGTTTAAAAAAGGATTCAGATATCTGACATATTCCATTATTGTAAACTGGAATAATTAGACGGAAAAAAACAAAACAAAATAATGAATAAATGATGCGTCCCATAAATAGTGACACATTTCCCACAGCTGGTGAGGATTTGTCTTTCATGTTCCTACGGGAATGACTTCAGAAATGTAGCGCAAGTTGGAAATCAATGCTTGGCCTTCTTTTAAATCGAAGAACTGTGATGCGTTATCGTGTATTTCGTAGAGGTAACGTCAAGCAAGACATAGATTATCCGGTTAGAAGCCACTTTCGTCAATCAATAGAGAACATTCCTTTAGTTTAACAGAAAATCCTCCAGCTGCCGGCTCGAAGGATAACAGATAAGACTGTTTTTGCTGAGCAACTGGTGCCAGCTGTTTTAAATTATTGATGATTTGTAGTCTTCAAGACAAGTCTCTCTTCCACTGTAAAATGGAGGGAAATACATTTTGCTTAACTATGTTTTTTTTACTCTAAAAATATACTATTACAGTACAGAAAGAAAGAGTATTGCTTTTGAGAAGGAGCCAGGAAGAGCCAGCACACTGTAGGTCTTCCAAGGACAAATATACTGTACATCCGCAGACGTCAGCCATTTTTCCACTCGAGGGAGTGATGTTTAAAGCGTGACCTCTGCTGACTGTCCAATGCACAGTTTGTTTAGGGAAGGGGGTGACAGTGAGCGACAGAGGCGGGGCTACAGGAGGGTCCACACGGAGTTTAAAATGTCAGGAGTGACATTACAGGGGTGCAGACAAGGCTGTGTAAGCAGGGAGGCAGCTCTCTCCCAACACGCACACACACACGGCGCACCTCCACAGTCAGAAGATCTGCCATCACTGCCCACACAGAACAGTAACACATTAACCTCAAGCACCATCTCAAGCACCATCTCAAGCACTCACACACCAGCTATAGCTACAGTATAAAGCAGAATGCAGCAGATGAGCCGACCCACTCACCAATGTGTTATACCCACACAGCACAGCAACCCTACACATGCTCCCCAGACAACTAGCGATCCTACCACATGACCCAAGCTTCACACTCTTCTCCAAACCACCCCCCCCTCCTGCCTCCTTTCCCCATGAGACGTGCCAATCTTCTAGTTCTGTGTGGCGTGGCTCAGTAGGTAGAGCACGGCGCTGACAACGCTCAGGTTGGGGCTTTGATATTCCCATTGGGGCCACATGTACTGAAAAATGCAAGTCGCTTTGGAAAAAAGCGTTTGCTGAATGGCATATTATATTATATTATATATATAAGTGGTTCTCTGTGGCTCAGTTGGTAGAGCACAGCGTTGGCAACGCTTAGGTTGTGGGTTCAATCCCCACTGGGGCCACAAAAATGTATGCATTCACTACTGTAAGTCGCTTTGGATAAAAAGCGTCTGCTAAATGGCGTATATTATTATTATATATTATATATCTTTTGACCCAACAGTGTGTCTGTAAGCTTGGATAATATGGCACCTGAACACTCCCTTACCTGGGCATGCCTGTAAGAGCTAACTGTATGACCACCCCACTGGAGAATCCATATCATTGAAATTGTCACTGTGATCAGTGCGCTACAACTGCAGGTACATTGACAGTGGCCAATAGCATCAAAGGAACAGTCCTTCCCATCTGCTCCTGTAACCGTTTGGAATGCGCTGTAATGACATCATCTCTCAGCAGGTAATAACACCATGGGGACATCACAGATCCCTCTCCCTCTCACGTCCACTCTTACCTCCCGTAAGGTCAGGCAACTAAAAGCTGCTCCAGCTCGCCTCTGGCAGAAATAACTGAGGAGCTTAATTCCTACGCAGGATTTTCTTCCATAATGCAGTGTGCTAGCGTCTCGCCTTGGTGCTCTTGCTAGACAATTAAGCAGCAAACGGTAAACTGGAAGAGAAAGGTAATTTCTCTCTTCGACAAAGAACAGCCACGCTCCATGGGAACAGAAGATGAACTTAACCCATGACAGCCACAATGATTTCCACTAACTCTACGCACCCTTGCAAGGTGAACACGAACTTGCCCAACGCTGGAACAAGAGGGCGCCACGCACTGCTTGTATCGTCACCGGGACGCCGCCGCAACCAACACGTGCTCAGAAGGACTCCAGTAAGGTTGGCAAAACATCCCAGGCAATAGCTAGGCTAGTCCAGTCCAGTCATGATATAGCTTAATGAATGCATCAATCCTCTGTTGTATTATATTACCGTTTAGCTGAGTGCGTTAGGATTAAACGTTGGAACAATGCGTTAACTGGTTAGCTAATTTACTTAACCAGTCTATTCCAATAACTCCCAAATCCTTCACGCTTGTGCATTGTCAATAGCTTTGATATAAAAATTTAAGCATCAATATATTCATAATCCGTAAGTGATAATCAATAGACCGATTATAATTATAAAATTTCACGAGACTGATTATATATAACCTGATGCGATAAAAGCACACTGCGCCCCTACAAAACATTCAAAGAGGGAAAATGGCCGCTGCACCAAAAGAAAAGGAAAAATGTTAAAAAGGCTAGTCAAATTGTTTTGGTTAGCGTGCGATTAAATGCGACTGGCATAACACACAAACAAAAACAAGCTCTGAGAAGGGAGGGCTGAAGCTGGCATTGAGCGCAGAGCCCCTCTCCCTCTGATCTCATCTCCAAATGGGAAAGGACGCTCACCATGTGCAGGCTGCGGCAGTCCACCAGGGCTGTGAGCTGATGCAGGCCGATCTCTGTGGTGTTCAGCACTTCCTGGACCTGCTCCAGATTCCCCTGGGGAAAAGAACACACATACTTAATTGGATGCATTTCACCGCTTCATTTCAACACCCTTGCAACTGGGACAGCCTAAGACCGGGAGAAGAAATTCACATCATCGATTCGGGCTTGAACATAAATCGTCATTTGTGAAAAATAACAAACGACCAAACGACCAAACGAAACAATGTACATTACACTCGCTTATGTGAATACTGCTAAAGAAACTCTGGTGAAACCCTCATGCGTACGGACTGAAAGAGTATCATTTTCACTCCACCCAATCAGTAACACTGTATGCGGCATTCTCGTCTCTAAGCAGTTCGTACGCTAGCTTTGTGAAATGAACAGAGGAGGGAAACCGGGGGAGCCCCTGACAGGAACGAACAAACGTGAGAATCGAAGAAACAAACAAAAGCGCCGCATGGGAGCTTCCTATTAAAAACCAGCGGGTTTGAAAGAGCAGAAACCTGCAAAGACTAGCTACAAGAAAGCAGTCTTGAGGCAGTGTGTAAATGTTTTGTTGGACTCTGGACTTTGTCTCTGTGGACGTCACAGAGACGTGAGACGCGTCCGTCTCTCTCTCACTCCCTCTTTTTTTTTTTGCTAGGTCCCTCGCTCTCAGACAACGTTTTTATTCACCGTCCCGGACAGTTGAAGAGATCGGCGGGGGGTACCAAAACGCCATTCAGCGCTTTAAGAAGGAGCGATGCGTAGGGCCAAGGAGAGGCCATATGAAAGGACTGGAACATCGCTGTGTGCAGGGAGTCAGAGTTCGATTTTTCAACGTACTTTTGTTTCCAGAGGGGTGAGTTTCTCTCCCTATTGGAATTCCAGTGACGCTCATTAGACTGGGTACGGCACAGCGGAGACACTGACCTCCCCTGACTCCTAATGAGATGAGCTGCTATGGCAGATAATGGATGTGTGAACTGGATTTAATGCTACGGTCAAAAATCTGTCTTCGTGGATTCTAGATTCAGCGAAAGGCACATTCCAAGATTTGCAGCATTTTCATAGATGCACAGATTTAGTTGAACTTGTGGATTAATGTAGGCTACTCTTCGTTCTCCGTGCCATGAATATGCAGTGTATTGACAATGTAAATATTCATTCATCTATTTTGTCCATCATGATAAACCATCGTAGTTGGTTAGTTTTGAGCACAACTCAATATACAGATATATAGTATATACAGACAGACAGACAGACAGACAGACAGACAGACAGACAGACACACACACACACACACACACACACACACACACACACACACCGACAGACAGACAGACAGAGGGATTTACCTCAAGTATAGCCTATACTCTGAAATGATTACAAACATTTTACAGAAATTTACTCTGTTTTGTCTTTTAGTTTTCTTACATTCTCTAACGTGTCGTGAAGAAAGAGAATGCTAGAGCGTGAGCCAATTAAGAGGAAACTTTGGGATTACTTGCCAATGGATTGTTCAGATAATTGACATGCTTGTTGCAAAAATAAGCTAAATAAAAGAACAGTTACGGTTATTAATGCACAACGCTTGTAGATCACGCCATCGCTGCACCCGCATACATGTAGCCAAAATCGTGTGGAATGTGCCGTCTCAAAATATCTCAACGCTACCTTTGATGACGGTGTAAAGAGAAGTGTAGCATCAAAACCTGGCTTTCGCCAAAGCTAGATTCCACGAAAGACAGATCCAAAAACACACTTCATCTGGTGTAAAGACGGCCTTGGACTGTTAAAATAACAATTGATGTTCTTAAATACAAAATGGATGTGTGCTTTTAATTTTAGCCTCAGTAGTCCTAAACACACACTCTGATGTGCATCTCAAAATGCATTATTCCTCCTGATTTTGTAGCAATGTACACAAGGCATCCATGGCAGCCTTCCCATGTGTAGGCCGTTCTAACGGAGCCATTTTGCGGAGGAATGAAAAGAATGCAGCTTGAGTAGATGTGGTGAATAAAAGTGTTGTGTGAGCATGCTGAAGAGAGACACAAGTCCTTTGTCATGTTCAGCTGTTGCAACGATGCACCAGGTAAGACACTCATATCATCTCACACATATGCACACGCACACGCACACACACACACACACACACAAACATGTGCACACACACACACACACACACACACACACACAAACATACGTACTAACACATGCACAAATATGCGCGCACGCACACACATACATGTACTAGGACACACACACAAATGTATGCGCACACACACATGTACACACACACACACACACACACACACACACACACACACACACACACACACACACACACACACACACACACACACACACACACACACACACACACCTTGGTCTGTGGATACTCCCGGGTCGCTGAGCGCAGCAGCTCCGCCACGTCGTCCTGCATTTCCACCAGCGCTTTGTGACTTCCTGACAGCTTCTGCAAGAGGTTTACAACACATCCATCATAGTGGGGGCAGCCAGAGGGACATTCATCATCATCATTCCTGACCACCATCTCTGAAACCAATCAATAGAGATTCACAACTGGACCCATGTCCAGAAGAGCCCAAGTACATGCCCTTCCACTTAGTAATTAAACTGTGGGCACTACTATGGCTACCGCATTCTCCTCCTGACAGACAGAGACATTTATTTGAGCACTACCCAGGCGTTAACACTTTGCCACTCTGTATCCTGTAGGATAACGTTGCATTGCTTATTAAAATAAGGTATAAAAATGTTAGAGTAAGCACAGGCTTGCACCATACTCGGGCATGTTAAAAGTCCATTAAAAGATAGCTGTATCTAGGTGGTTTATGGTAGTTAAAATGCATTAATATTTTAGAAAAAAGGTTGCCACCTGTATGAAAAAGGGAACAGCAGTCCGTGGCCTTGTGTGGCATGTGGACAACTTCGCTCAGCGTTTCTGAATTTAAATTTCCGAAAAGCAGCAATTTTCCTATTGTTAACAGAGCCATAGAATGTGTGGCCACAAAATTACCTCGGCAATGGAATGACTTCAAAAGCCTTTGTTGCTGTTCACACTTTCCTGAAGAGAATAACCCTGGAACCATCTTAGTACAACGAGCATTAAAATGTGCTAGTGTCGTATTACAGTGCGACTGTAATTACTACTTTAACCTCTTAAGACGCATTGGTAACTCAACAGCACTTGTCAAAACATACATTTGAGAACTGTACTATGCAGTCTATTTGCACTCCACTGACCCTAACACTAACTGTGTGCAGCGTGTGACCTCGAGGCTAGGAATGCTGCAAATGCCCACCCCCTGTCTGTGATTTACCACTCTGGGGAATTCGGAGCTGGTGGCTGTTCTCTTCTGTTGCACGCACAAATATAAAAGAGTGCCATTTAGCCCACGTCCCCTTTGTATAACAGGCTCACCTGTGCAATCCTTTAAGATTATTTTTTTTTTTTTAAGAAAGTGGAGGCTGATTTTGGACTTGCTCGATGCTACAGAATTGAGGCCTCACTTCTGGGATCGGTAATGAGGATTAGTCCCATATTCAAGAGCCAGAGTGGGAGCCTCCTTAATGAACCATGCATACATTACACAGGACTGCTTCCTATTACCTGTGATCCATTTGGCAACCTCATCTACGGTCCACTAATCCAATTCAATTACACCTCTAGTGGAATAATCACTGGAGCAGGTGAGGGACGCCACCGATTAACTACCCTCTTCTTAACATACCACTGTAAGCTGCGTGGGCAACTAGAAATACAGCGTGAAAAAACGGTTTAACTTCTGACTAGATAACAACGAAACGGGAAATAACATTGAACAAAGACACATTATAACATTTTGGTGCAAAATTTGGAATTCATAAATTCAAAGCTTTTTGTTTTGTATATCCAGCCAAGGAGAGGGCAGCTGTAGCTCACATAAGGCGAAGGATATGGAGAGAGAGAGAGAGAGAGAGAGAGAGGAGAATGCATACCTGCTGAAATGGGTTTGCTTGTCCTGTGCTGCACTTGAGATAGTACTGCATAATATCTGGGGAACAGAGAACAGAACACATGAACATAGGTATAACACCACTGATTGTTTTTTTTAACTGAACTCGAACTGTGAATGAGCTAGCTTAGCAGGTCTGCCTTCAAAGAGAGCTTCCATTAAGTCTTTTTCAGAAATCGTAGCTGCATGGGGCTAGCATTAGGTTAGCATTAAACAATACTGTGTTTTCCACTTTGTTTCTCCCTTTTTGTGGTGCTTTTTAACCGGCAGCCTGCCACAAGATTTCCACCCCCCTTCTTGCGTTTCAGACGAGATTACCCACAACACCCTACATGCTCGTCATTCTCTCTCTGTTAGTTTCGAATTCTTACGCAATTCAATCCCTTCTCCCGCAGTTCACCGAATGTATTCAGCGAGCGCAACAGAAGTCGGAGGTGGAAGACCTCTATGAGAAAGGCTTGGAGCCGTGCCAAGCGCTTGTCCCATTCGTTCCCCTTTTCTCCTGACAGATCCTTCCTGGAAACTCTCCCTGGAGATAAGCGGTCCGCAGTTCTGCAGACACTATGCATGCACTGCAGCATATGCTGCTGTACTCTGAACTTTAATCATATTCAGGGAATCCCTGCATTATGCTTCAGCTATCACTCCTCCCCATTCGTTTCTTGGTCACTAAACCTGCATCAACATTCAGGTTCCAGACAGCTTCTCCGTCTGTTTCATTTTCTTATTATTATTTTTTTTACAGCAGGAACATGAAAGTATGAACAAATACACAAATAACCAACGATGAAACAGACGTTCTCTGTGACCTCCATTCAGGCCAGCTTTAAGATGTACAAAGCCAAAGATACTAGATAGTTCATTGTAATATACAGGCAACTGTGAAAATAAAGGCAACACTTTATTTGTAAATATACTGTACACTGAGTAAATGAGGGATCATTTAAATGGGGGCAGTACCACACGTGTCCATTGGTGGTGCCACAACTAGTGTTGCCTTTATTTTGGTAGTTACCTGTATATTCTATATGACAAAACCAAACAGAGCCCAAACAGAATACAGTAACACATCAGGGAACACAGACGGAACACAGTACAATGTGGCGTCCTTGCAAATCGGGAACAGTCGAACGGTAAACACAATACAGTGCGTGTGTTTCTAAACCCGAGCCTCACCTGTCCTTAAGCCAATTGAACAACATGCACTTCCTTTGGCCAAGGGAGAGCAACTGCTCTCACTGCTGCCTGTTGACCTGACAGAGGGCATCTATAATTCATTAACCTGGGGCTCTCCAACATCTGCCAGGGCTCCGCTCAGAGAAACCAAACCCAGCAGGGCGGTTTTGGTGTTGTCAGGCCCTGGATTTTAATGGGGCTCCCAATATCGGGGTTCACGGGGGGAGTGCAACGTCTCGAGGGAACGGCCTGGCTCAGGGGTGCTCAACTCGGCCGACAGTGCCATCCATTTGCCCTTGCTCTGCAGAGGGTGAGTAATTATCATTAGATTGATTGGAGTCACAATCAATGAATGCTAATTAGCTGGCTTACTCAAAACTGAAAAACCGTCTGGCACGTGTGCAAAAAAAAAAAAAAAAAAAAGGCTCATCCTGGCTCTGATTTGAGTGCCATTGAAAACAAACAAGAAGAAGTGATAGGACAGCAACCTCCTCCAATCACAGCTAATGTTTAGTCTTCAATACATCGCTCACCCAAATTTCTGGGCAGCCCCACAATACTAAATCATAACACAGAATGAAAGGAAACTAACAAGATAGCACACACACACACACACACACACACACACACACACACACACACACACACACAATTTCAATGCAGGCTGGTATCCTGAGGGATATTCATGAGAGCGAATAAGACTGACAGAAACAGTGCATATTGAGAAGGCTTTTCAGAGAGACCCTTTTAAACACTGCAAAGATAATTAGCCAGAGTAGCACTGTGGTGTGCAGGGGCTCTCTGTAACCCCTGCTGCCTACTTCTGGTAAAGATCGACCGAGAACCGTGCTGCTGAAGCAAGCACGCACACATCAGCCCTTGTACACGGAAGCACACAGAGGCAAGGTACACCATTTTATGTCAGTGCATTCATTGCACACTGTACAGTCTCTGCGCAAGAACACAGAGCTGGACTGCAAGCGGGTCAGATCAGAACACAAACAGCAGGTTGAACATGAGTGGTTCCCTTGGTCTGACCCAGTTAGAGATGAGCCATTTCACACGCTCCCCCGTCTGGTGCCACATTTCCCCGCACACTCAATAAAAAGAGTAATTAAGACTCTGACAAGGGAAATAAACTGCCCGTTCATTTATATCCTTGGACGGTCATATACAAGACGTCGGATGGGAGACTATTATTTTATAGCTTGTATTAGTACTTAGCACATAACGCCTGAAATGATAGGCTCATCATTTGCACTCGGGGGACTAATTAGCAGTAGTATTCAGATGGCTTGGAACATCCGTAATAAAAACAAAGGCCCTTTTATGAGCCGTGATCGACGCAGGGGAAAATAAATAAATCCATTACAGTTACAATAGACCAGTAACAAGGTGGCCTTACGAGAGCAGGAGAATTAGAGGGACGATGACAAATTCAATGGCCATTCAGCCCTCTCGAGAGGTGATTACGACCGTCCCTAAAAAACTAGGCCATTTAAAATAACTTTACAGGCTAGCTGAGATAGTCACGGTATGAAAAGAGAATGTGAAATATGCAATCTTTGCCTTTTGTAGAAAATGAAAGAAAAAAAGAGTGGTTTCAATAGAATCTCTTGGGGGGAAAAAGCAGGTCCCGTCTTGCGTCCGTTGAGGGAAAGGTGGGTTCTGTGCTGACGGTCAGGTCTGGACTAAGATGGTGAGTGGACAGAGATAAAGGCAGTGCAAAAGCTGACCTTTCACAAGCTCCTGTGAAGAGATAAGCAACCAACTCAAAAGCAAGTGGGACAGCCCTATTTTGCCTGGAGGACAAAGTAAAATCCCTTTCAGAAACGATGGCATTTCACATCATAATGCAATCTAATGCCATCAGAGACAGGTCCAATACGCTGCATCCCACAGGCCGGGTAACTGCATGGTAAAGCCATGTCCTGTGTATGCATGTGCCCAACTCTAGCAGAACGGATCCCAGAGGGGCAGACTCGTTCACCTCTCCATGCTTGCATCCGACCGGGCAACAGATTCGGCACACTCCGCCAAATTAAGGTAACACTGCGGCGGTTTAAAGCCATTAAATGAACTCATTACTTTCTTAATACCCATTCTGTCACTTCTTATCTTCTAGTGTTTCTTCCTGCACCCAGGTAATTTAAAGGCAGTGTAACGGAACACGTACATTACTCTTTTTGGAATACAGTCTTAATAGACCAAGCAGGAGCATATTGCGCTGTGAATATGCACTGAACACAATGACGAACGTCAAAATCTGATGACTAACACACATGACAGTTCTGCCTGCTCCTGCTGTCTCTCCACATACCAGTGAGAAATCTGGAGCAGAGCAAACATGCACATATTGTGTGGAGGGGGAACTGAATGCTTGGTGAAGATGCAAGAATGCTCATAGGTCAAATGACTCATGCTCCTTGAGCTAAGCTGCCTCTGACTGAAGGCTTGGAAGGAAATGCCATCTCGTTTACGTCGTTCCTCAACCACCGTTTCTCCAACACTTCTGACATTCTGCGAGTGCTACAAGTCTCTCACATGTTGCAAGATGAATAAAAATCGGATTATTAGCACAAATAACTAGAAAACTGGAGTCTAGAAAACTATGTTGGTATTTCATGGGACTGGGCCATAATGTCTAATATTTGCAAAAGATGTTTGAGAAATTTGAGAGTGCATACACCGGCTAGATACTGTCCAGTTTGATGCATTAAGACAACTTATCTAAGTGTAACAGCATCTTTTGAGAAGATTTACATTTTAGATTTACACCTCACTTACCATAGGGACAGGCTTTAAAAATTCACTACAAATTGTATAACAAATGTATTGTAAATTCAAGGAAATATGTCTTGAAATTCTTGGTCATACAACAGTTTGATTGTTTTCATGAATGCTGTCTGAGACTGAGCTGCTAACCAAAAATGGACAGACATACCGCCACCCTATAGGCAAACCCCTTCTTAAACACAATGCAGATATTAAGATGGATCAGATGCTGGTTCCAGTTGTTAAGTTAAGTACAAGAAGAGAGATGCTAGAGGGAATTATGTATGCCTGTGTGAAGGGCAAGAAAAATGACTCACTGGAGGAACAGCAGCAAAGAAAGAGAGGTTAAAGGCCACAGGACCTCTGAGCCACCGCGGCTGGCCTTTAAAATGATTGAATTCAAAAACAAACTTCCCCTTTTCCGATGGAAAAAATATAGCAATGTCTCAGGTTCGAGACAGGAACCAAGATTACAGGCTTACTTCCCCCACAGTGAACGATTGAGGAACAAAGTGCACAAAGCTGAGCTGGTTCAAACCGGTCTGAGCCCAGGGCGAGCTTCACCAGAAGGGAACAGTATCACGTGGGGAACCGCGTTTCCTACAGCCAGATGGGAGTGAAGGTCAGAGAGTGACGGGCATTAAATGATTCCTGCCCAGCCCCCACCTGACCCCTGCCTTCCTCTTGTCCACTGGTTTTATGTCCATTATGCTTTCCGCCTCTGGGTTCTGTCTACTCCTATCTTTCAGTCCATAACAGGGGCAGATTGTCCAATAACCCCAGGGGCGAGGTAGGGCAAACTCCAATGTCACATAAAAACACACGGCCGCCCCTGTCTGTCTGGGACCTCGGCTGCAGCAGGTTAAATTTATTGAGCCGCACGATGAGCTGAGAACAAGGCCTTGTACAGTAACACTGTATACAGTTTTACATCCGGCAAACACCGAGAGCAGCAGCCTCAAACAGCCCCTCCGGGTGAGACAGCAGGGTGGCTGCGTGGAAGTTGTAACTTCCTTCCCCTTGCATTCTGCTCCTTTGCAGTCAATGTGCTTCTGTGCCTAGAGCTAGCAGGGGGTAAGGGATAGAGTGCGGCATATTATCGGAACAAAATGCACTGACTCAGAGTTAGGCAATGGATAGGTTATTTTACAATAAGAATCCGCAATGGTTCTCCAGTAAAGGAGACAACCACAGTCTTTCAATAAATTTTGGCGCATTAGAACGGTGTGTTCATACGTGAAATGGAGTGCCTCGCTAGAGGCTGCGCGCTTCACAAGGCAGGAAATCAAAGCTCTGGTAAATGCAAATTTTTCCAAGAAGACATCACTTACAATCCCCCTTTCCCCAAGCAGGCACTGCACATTGTGCAAATACCCTCCCCAGTAATAAAAATGAGAAGGGCAGCGTCGGGAAAGAGGAAGCACAGAACGCAGAACTGATGAGTTGTGTAAAAAAAAAAAAAAAAAAACAACAAAGAAAACACAGGGAAGGATGAATTTCTATCCCTCTATGTCAATCCTGTCCGGGCCACTGGGTCTGAATAGAAAAGCAGACAATGCTGACAATCTTCAGGGGCCATTCTGACAAGACGGCGCTCGTCAAAGTCTTATCGTTTCTAAAACAGACAATGCCCACAGGACAAAAAAATAAAATAAAGAGAAAAGGCTTTTCAAGCTTGGGTCTACTGTACATGTTGCCAACTTTCTATCATCCAAATACGGGACAGAAGGCGGGGCACTGGGGGTGAAGAGAGTATGGTGTTGTACGGATGTAAATCAACACGTACTGTATATTGTGACAGTGACTGCTGAAGGAAGTTTGCTTTTCCATGATCGCGCTACCAGCTTTACTTTACTACAGCGCAGGGCAGAACCAAGAACACGAGAAACTCACGGGGGTCACTTCTTCGACGTGCAAACACAGTGATGGTTATAACACTAATCCACTCAATGACACAAGGGGTGATGGGGAACTGGCACACAAGGAATCATGGGAGACTGAACACATAACAATAACAATGGCAGCCCCCAAGCTTACTTAGCATACGACATGGCTAAGCTAACATTCCTTACTACTGAACTTATTTACACCGTTAGAATATGATGGGATTCTATTTTGATGTCTGACTACAGGACAAGGAACGTCAAAATTGCCAAATTTGGCCCAAAAACAAGACTAATACAGGACAGTTGGCAACCCTAGTCTACTGTAAACAATGTGCACTTCTGAAATTGGAACAGCTGACTTTAGATTGCATGAGAAACTCAAAAAGTACAACTGGTCAATGCAGGGTAGGAATTAAGATGCCTAAAGGGACACGAGTCTGATGAGTCTGAAGGCTATCGGTTTATAAATACTCGCAATAGACGGGGGACACTTGGGCGAATAGCCTACTTACCTTTATCGATCACAGCGTTCTCCTCCGTCACTTTAGTGATGTACATGTCAGGGGATACGCAGAAGTCACTGGAAGTCTGGGGGGGGGGGTGCAAACACAGGAACAAACAAATCAGTTAAACGCCTTCAGAACCAAACACTGTGAAAAAAGTTGAACAAGCAGAAAAACATCCACAAAAATGGCACTCAAATCTCTGATTCTTTATATAAATGCGAGAGCAACAGTGGAGACCTGTCAAAGCGGACACAGAGGACTTATGCAGAGCAGTGGATGGTGGGGGTGGGAAGCACGAGAGAGGGCGCCCATCTCTAAATTCAGACAGGAGTGAATAATCAGCTCCCGGAGAGGGGAAGGCAACGGATTTACATTAATGAAAGGCCTTTTACTGACACAACACTACGGACTCCTTCAAAAACCAGCACAGGCGACTGAACTAAACATCGGAACTAAACCCCGGTCTGCAGTCCTGGAAATGTTTGGGATGGACAAAGCTGCTTGCGTCTTATCGCGGAGGGCGTTGCGTCATTCTTACGACAGGCTTGCACAGCAGAGCAGCGCTGAGCGAGCGTGTTTCTCTGTGTTAACTGCTTCGCTTGCTGCACCTGAGGGCTGCTTCCGGCTGAACTCTCACTGAGCCCCACAGGACGGTCACAGCTGAGGAAATCACACCCCCACCCCGGTGTGTTTGCACGGGCAGGATGCTCTTCTACACAATATCTCTGGCCCCCTCACTGCTCAGTGCTCCTGTCACAAGGGCTCTCTTCACACATTTCTGTCAGCTCCCACGCCAAGCTTGCGTCGGCATCAAAACTGAGGTTGTCGAAAGGGTTCAGGAAATGTCGTCGATAGGAGAAAAAAATGCTACAGATTTCATCCCTGTTCCCTCAATTAAACCAGTATTCGAGTCATTTGAAGGGCCTATGGTTTTCTCAGGCTTCAGGAGAAAAAATGGGATCTGTTAAAAATGAATGAATTGACGGAACATTTCCAGCACATCGTTATGCATTTAATCACAAACAAAATGTGATCAGTAATTAAATTCCATATGAAATACTGGTACTCGTGTACCAGTGTACTAGCTATGCAATACGCTGTTGCTCAGAAAATGTTTGTTATCTGGGCTTTTTTTTGTTTTTGTTTTTTTTGCATTAAGGGTGGAGTGGTGCATTGTGTGTACATGTCTGGACGTGTGTGTGTGTGTGTGTGTGTGTGTGTGTGTGTGTGTGTGTGTGTGTGTGTGTGTGTGTGTGTGTGTGTGTGTGTGTGTGTGTGTGTGTGTGTGTGTGTGTGTGTGTGTGTGTGTGTGTGTGTGTGTGTGTGTGTGTTTGTGGGGTTGGGGGGTGGGAATGACTAAAGGATGACTAAATGTGTGCAAACACACTTAAAAATGCTAGCTGTGAAAAGGAGCGGGTAATTTTGAGAAACATTTCAATGTTAAAATGGCATATACAAACACCCTTACTGTATGAGCACACGTGTGGATGACACACTAACATTTATCTCAACACTAATGAACCAGAACCAGAGCCAGTGCCCAATCTTACCATTTCAATCTTACAACTCTTAACATTGAGCCTGATGGGGGCAAGCAGAATGACAGGTAGTTTCTTGTGTGTCACAATGAATAATGGTCTTCATTTTTATCTCCTTTTGCAGTCCCCAGAAACGCTTCCTATCTGTATCCATCTATCATTTTCCAGATCCACCATTTCACAGCCGACCACAGCTGCCAGTGCATGAGCAGTGAACAATCTGGACAAACGTCAAAGATCTAAATATCAGAATGCAAATGACCCTTAAAAGACAACCAGAAAATGACTCCCAACAACACAGAGAAACACAAAACCTAATGACACATACACCCAGGGGGAAACTGCTGAGAGAAAAACTGAACTGAGCTTGCGCTGGCGCGCTGGGTCTGTGCATTACAGAAAGGCAGACGATGCTGCAGTGGAGAAAGGGCAGGTAGAGCCGGCTTCCCCAGGTCTCCAGTAAATTTTTTCTCCAGGTGTCAGAGCACTGACAGTAGTGAATTGAAGAGGCCTTGCCCTGCTGCCCGTTTGGCTATATCTCAGCTGCCTGTTTCCCTCACAAATTGGCCCACCTGGACAGCTACCAGGGAGGCACAACTTTACAGCCCCACGAGGCCATAAATTCCGATGACATACCGCTTTGCCTTGCCCCGGTTATCTCGCAGTGGACCATTTCTAATATTTTTGCCCGATAAATTCCAAGCTGCCGACCTGGTAAGTAAAAGCCAGTGCGCGCTCTTAGGTGCAGAGTCTCTGCTTTACGTGAACATAGATACACAGCAGCCCTGCGCATCAGCAGTGCCTGGGCTGGCTCAACCGAACAAGTTGATCAGCATCCGTCACCAAGCACGTGTCCGCTGCGAACGATCAAGGGAAAGGAGGCTTTGTGCAATTACAACGTTGTTCATAGGTCTTAATATGTCTGACGAAACTGATAGGTGCCTTTGTCCAAAACAGGCTTGAAGAAATATCCCCCCACCCCACCCCCCAAGGTGTTCCCACAGAGATACTCACAGCGGCGACAGCCAGCTCCAGGCCCAGAGATCCCCAGCTGATGATAAGCGTCAAGACGCCTAGTAAACAGACGCTGCCGAGAGGGAGAGAAACAGAAGAGGATTGGGGGAGGGGGGGGAGGGGGGGGGGGGGGTGAGAGAGTGAGGAGAGAAGGAGTCTTTCTGACATAAACAGAGACTGTTGTTCACTCACGCGCTGGTGACAGGTCGAGGTGGCCCGACCCTTGTCTTGGGCACGAAACACAATTCATGCAAATTAGGCGCTGATCAAGTGAAGGAGACTGCGCACGCAACGCAGAAAAGCAATTATAGCTACTCAGCCCAAGGGCACAGGCACCAAACTTTTTCTCTCACCAAAGGAAGCGAAAGATTTTTAGTGCTGATATAAAAGCGCTGTAAAAGTCTCGCTGATAGACTGCTGCCGCGCTCCGCTGACCCTGAGAGCCATGAAAACAGAACGATCTCGTAAGAGAAAATAAAACTCTTTCAATAGAGTATACATTCAGAAACCCAGAAACCTTGACCCATTAAGCCAAGCATAACTTACCGCTACTAATTATAGACACCATTCTGCCATTAAGCCCATTGGAGCGCACTCCTGTGCTTTCCACCTAACGACCTGTATGCCCACTCCAGTAATGAGACGCAATTCCCGGGACTGGGTTCTGGCTCAACAAAAGCTCTATGGAAGCCATCAGCAGTTATTCTTCTGGTAGGAGACGGTTCTGGGTTGAGCTGTGTTACACCAGTGAGCCGTGATGCAAGGACACTAAAAGAACGAAGCTCTCATCGGTTTTAAACCACAACAATATCGGAGTGTCATCTGAGCTTTCAATTCTCCGTCAGAAAGGAGCTCCTTGACCGAAACTTCTACGATGCCATCTGCATTCCTGTTTTGGCACCTGCCCACAAATGCCAAACACGTACAACAGGCCGGTAACTGTAAAAACAAAGTGCTATCTATGACTTTTGAGGGTCTCCAGGGAATGTCTGTACCCTCTAGCTCCTGAGGGAAATGATGATAAGGCCAGAAACCCAGGATGCCTCTATCCCCCATCTGTCTCCAGCAAGACTAAATGACGACCACTGTCTACATGTGGTTCTCTGTGGCTCAGTTGGTAGCGCACAGCATTGGCAATGCTTAGGTTGTTGGTTCAATCCCCACTGGGGAAAATGTATGCATTCACTACTGTAAGTCGCTTTGGATAAAAGTGTCTGCTAAATGGCGTATATTATTACATCACAGGGCATTAGTAAAAATGCACATAGCAATTAGCACTTTAAGGCATGGAGGATTGTGAACTGAAGCACGCATGCATTTAATCATGGATCGAGTTCAACCTGAGACTGGACCACCTGGAGCACAGTTTCAGGCCGTGTCCCTGCTCCAGCAGGCTGGCACAAGACAGGAGCCACAGCCTGTAGTGGCTCATCAATCCTCACTGTGGGGCGGAGGTGAAAAAAGAGCCTCGTCTCTGTGCTCATCGACCAAAGCTGAAATGTAACGTTCGGTTATCACCCACGCCCATGCACCAAATGTGCTGTGAAAAGAGTTCAGGCACATTTCTGATTCATGGCAAAGTTTATGCTAAATGTGAGTCACAAAGCTGAGCTTCTGCGACCACTTCTCCGCATTTGTCATCTGCCACAATGAGTGTCCCTCCTCCTACATGTCCACGACTTGTGAATACAAAAAGACATACATACTCCCTCTCTCACACACATGCGCACACAGTCAGAAACCCCCACACACAGTCACACAGAAAAGCACACACACACACACAATCTCTCTCAGACACACAGGGATACATACATACATACACACACACACACACACACACGCACGCACGCACACACATTCGCACACATTTACTCACTCAGAAACACACACACACACACACACACACACACACACACACACACACCCATCCACTCTTACAAACACACAAACGTATATGCGCCTGTAAACACAACAAGGCACATAACTAAAAATTCACACCCACATCCTCAGTATTAAGACAAAAAAACAATACCGGGCACATAAGAATATTTCAAATACCAGACTTGAACATCCAAAATTGAATTACCAAACTTAGGAACATAAGAATACATAATGACAAGAACAGGCCATTCGGCCCATCTAGGCTCATCATGTACCTGTACTCTAGAGAACATCCAGAGCTTCATCAAGCCTGGGACTCACGAGGGACTGGCAGTTAATGACAGAAACTTTATTTTATTGTATAGGTTTTAAAACACGCAGACAGTGCCCAAGAGAGACAAAACTAGAGGCAAATTCATGATGACATTCTGAGTGACTAGATGATGAGGCATTGTATTTTAAACTATGAAATCCAAGGTGTCTAATTTTGTAACTCTGACTTTTTATGTCAAGTGTGCATGACAAAATGTGGAAAATAAATTTGGGGATTAAAAAATGCACATAATATTATCATGGTAATTGTTTTGGACCCTCCTCCACTTGCACAGAATCCCATTACTGAACTCACCCAATGAGAGTTCCCTTTGAGTTTCGAATGAGGCCAAACAGCACCAGCAGGCAGATGAGGACATCGAACAGCAGGAGGCCCAAATATGCCAGCCACCTGAGGAGAAACAACGCAACAGGACTGAGTGTCTTCGGTACACTCCACTCAATCTCCCCTGTCAAGGCCCGTGTATGCTTCACCTCGACACATCAACATCTATTATTTACCAGCTTAAATTTGGTTGACTGTAAAGCATTGGAAAATCGGGTCACATCGCTCCTTCTTTCATTGGTTAATAATGACACACATGATCGAATTATCGAAGCATAATATGTTTTGGTATAGCACAGTGCTGAATTGATATCGCTAGGGCAACCACTTGCTGAGAGAGACTTGCCACAAGAGCATTTCCATCATTCAGATGCTAATTTAAATGCCTGACATTTCCATTTTCAGCCTGCGCTGGGGAATTTGGAAACTTTCCAGAGAAATGTGTAGTCTCGCACCTGAAAAACCTCAAATCATCCCTCTACACCCCCCACATATCAGAAGTAACATTTCTTACATTTTAAAAAGAAACAGCAGAATAGGTCAGCCTTTGAAGGAAGCCAATTAAGGCCCAAATAACTGCAATGTGCTTCGTCCTCAGCATTGATTAACACATTTTAAAAAGGGTTATGCTTTTTCAGTACTAATACCCATAGGATCCAATAGAAGAGCTTTTGGTGGCACTGTCTCAAAAGAAGAATTGGTAACTATCCATTCAAGAAATACAGAGCAAGCCTGGATTTAACTAGTTGTCCTAAGACCAAAGAAATTCACTTAGTGAAATTGCATATTTTCATTGTTAAATTTGCAGCCACATTGACGGTTGAATAAACAAGCTTACAAAAACCCCAATTTTAAAAATATGCTTAAAATCATACTGTAAACAATATTGTTTCCTGAGAAATGTAAATGACTGCCAAAGACTTCACAAAATAGTGGGTAAAAATCGACACTGGAATCACAATTTAGAATCATGCAGCTGCTCGATGACACCTTTGAAGGCAGAATTTTTCACAGGGAGCAAAACAAGACGCAGCCAATATTTCACACATAATATGACTCTTTCCAGCGAGTGATTTCAAATGAGCCCACATTGCAGCTCCTAACCTTGGAGCCCCACAAGAGCACAGATCACAGCTACATGACAGCTGAGACAATAAATACATGTGGAAACATACAAACATTCTTTATGATTTAGAAATGAGAACCTGCACACTTTGGAAGGAAACACTCTTCCATGTGCGGGACAGCCCATTTTCTAGTTTATTTTCAACTGTTGCAATAATAATTCAAGCAATATTTGATATTTTCATTTAATCCTTCTATTGAATAAGACCAAACACAGTATGGGCTTAGAGATGCACAGTCATCATTTATCATCTTGTCAGATGTGAAGGATCTTAGTTACATCTTGAAATTCAAGTTTCAAAGTGACTTATTTTTCTAAAACACCCGTCATTCTGCCCAGAGATTGCCAACCACCATCTCACCTCTACCAATCACTACTCAATACTGTCTCACCTCTACCAGTAACTCACTACTCAACACTGTCTCACCTCTACCAATCACTCTCTACTCAACACTGTCTCACTTCTACCAGTCACTTACTACTCAACAGTCTCACCTCTACCAATCACTCTGTACTCAACACGGTTTCGCTTGTACCCCACTCCTCCACATTAACTTACCTATACCAGTCAAAGAGCTCCATTTTCACAGCTAGGTCTTCCAAGGAGATGTCATTGTTGGCCCAGAAGGGGATCTCTGTCATCTGACGGACCAGTTCATCCAGCTGACCCTGTAGCTTCTGTACGATGGACAGGTAGTCTGTGTGCTTGGTGTACTGGGCCTCCAGCTGTTGCAGGCCATCCTCAACCGTCTGGTTCAGTGACGAGGTACTGTCTGACACCTACGTTTACAAAAACAGACACAGAGAGAAACCCCTCAACAAGGCTCTGGATGGCCAGAATTACCTACAGACTCTCCCCGTTTATATAAACTGGTCTCCAATTGGTGGTGGGTTCCTTGTGGTCAGACACTTAACTTCATTACTTCAGTACAGTGCGGTACAAACGAGTCCGCTCTACACAATGTGACTTGCATAACGATTTGTGTAAAAGTTTCAGTGCAATTAATAATTTATGCGCAGCTGAAAATTTAACACTATCTGCTTGTAACTGAAATCTGAAATTCAGGCCATCCTCAATTTTATTGTTTCTATAAATGGCTTGTCTTATTTATGGTCATTCTGCTGCTGTTCTAATCAGGTTAGTAGAAGCCATTAGGAATGGGATATACTCAAATATATCTCTTGAATGGTTCTGATATAAGCTCAATTATAACGCAATATTCATTCCCCAATGCCACAAGTCCATTACTCAAGCCATGCATTGCTCAAGTCAACTAAATCCCTTGCCTTCCATTCTCTACATCTGCATGTTGATTTAAGATTCAGCATGAAAACGAGGGAGTGGGGATGGAAGTGTTCTAATTGGGTCTGTTATCTGTGCTCAGAATAACTAACCAATTATGGGGAAAAGCTCTAATCCCATATTCCACCTAGAGGGACAATTTAACAGCATGCTTATCCTTCAGAGTTGGAGATACACAACCTCTGCTCCTCAACTTGAGGGCTCAGAGATGTGTAAGTGATGTGTTTGGGAGGGATGAGGGAGGGCTGGACGCAGAGGGGATTGTGGATATGTTTGGGAGGAGATAAGAGATGTGTTAAGGAGGGGATGTGCTAGGGGAGGGATACTGGATGTGTTAGGGAAGGGATGAGGGATGTGTTAGGGAGGGGATAAGGGATGCACTACGGAGGGGATGAGGGGAAGCTGGATACGGAGGGGATATGGGATGTGTTGGGGAGGGGATGATGGATGTTAGAGAGGGGATTAGGGATGTGTTAGAGAGGGGATTAGGGATGTGTTAGGGAAGGGATAATGGATGCATAAGGGAGGGGATGAGGGATGTGTTAACAAGAGCTGAACGTGGAGGAGTGGGGCACTCACCAGTTTCTGTACTCCTGCCACCGTGTGGTTGGCATGCCTCAGAGAGTATGCGAGCCGGTTGACCCCGTCACATGTCTCGCCGTTCCCATAGAAACCCACAGCAATGCCAGCGCTGCAGAAAAACAAAGAGGGAGAATGGAGCGTGAGGGGGGGAAGTCGGGGAGACAGGAGGGGGTGGCATTTTTCCAACTGCAACCCCCCCCCCAAATCATAGCCAGTGTCTTCAGAAAACCAGGCCAGGCAGATTAGGCTAAACAGGGTCCTATTGAGTTCCAGCAGAAAGCAGGCAAACAGAGCTGTGGCAACCCCAAGGGAAGGGTCAGCAATGCTCGGAGCCTCACGCTGAAGCACACAATAACAGCACTGAGATAGCAGCGCCGCCGGCAGCAACAGGAAGCTGAGCTTATGGGAAAGCAATCTAAGCCAACACAGATCCCCTCGGCCATCTGACACGGAGAAGGCCTGAGAAACTCCGGCCCAGCAAGAGACCTGCTGTGCTTTGTTCGCTACTTTTGATTATAAGAGTCCCGTTAAACACACCATGCCATGAGAAATACCATTTTACATTCTCCACATTACCTACATCAATAAACACACACAGTCTCTGCGAACTTGCACAAGCCCGTACCTACTCACAGTGGAGGACAAATCTGAATGGTAAATGTGCCTGTGCAATGTTACCCTACACCAGCCTTGTTAACATGACCAATGAGAACTGTGTTGGTGGCATCATGCATCTCAACCCAGTCTTACCAAACTGGCAGGATGTCACTAAAGGTTTTTTTAAACTTTTTTTGTGAACAGAAAGATGAAAACTATCGCAATACCATCTACTGTACACATCTCATAGTAAAACCAAAAAAATTTAAAATAAAGGGAGCACTACAAAGGTTTAAAACTATTGTCAGTATAAATTACCACATAAACTTGTCATATGTCTGTTGCAAATACCATCACCAATTCAAAGTGAGATAACAAAGCTCTTTCCATCTATGTCACTGTAACAAGAATTATGTAAATGACATAAGGTATGTGTCACAGGACATATATTTGCTGTACATGAATACAGATGCTGTAATGTGGCAATGTCCTCACCGTGTTGTTTGTGACTAAACCAAATTGGCATACCTAGTTATATGCAGCTTTTAGGACCTTGCATACAATACAGAGGCTACAGAATAAGAAAACCGGACATTCACAGATCATTGTACAGTACATTTCATTTAATGTGATATTTATGTCTAAACAGGACTACATCACCCAGGATCCCTGGTACAAAGATTGGCAATGAATTAATTTCCAGTGAAGGTGAGCAGGAACAAATGCAGGTGCCACACATTTGTTCTTCCCACAGAAGCACAATTAGTGAGGTTTGCTGTGAGAAAGAATGCAAAGTCACTTCTGTGAGCATTCAATTCTGACAGGTGGAGTGAAGAGTGACCAAAAGCAAATTTCTCTATGTGAAAATTGATTGAGCCAACTGTCTCCGCCAGACACTCAACGTATCAGGTCACAGAGCAATGACCCAATTCACAAAATAACTCTGATTGAGCTTTCACACAAACAAGGCTCAGTCCCCAGGGCATGCTAAGAGCCACTCCCCACAACAAACACACACACACAGACACACACACACACACACACACACGCACAGACGCAGACACAGACTTGTGCACATACACACACACACGGCTGAGTGAGTTTAATGGACATCTCTGTCAATGTTCTAATCAATATAATTAGGAGGGGTATTTCTCATGATCCCTGGCCTCTCCCACCAGCAGGTGTCACTGTGGCCCAACATCCCTCTTTGTAGCACCTCACTCTCTCTCCCAGGAGTAATCCATGGCCACCATGAATGTTTCAGTACCCAACAGACAATCACTGTCTCCCTTGCTGAGTCTCCAGACAGGGCCTGTCCAGGCAATGACACATTCCCCACACAGCAGATAACTCACTTCTCCTGTTGCTTTCACGATGTAGTCAGACCAACTCAACTCTCTCAACTCAAAGGGTGTACAATGAGTGACTACTTCCTGAAGTGATGATTAACCTATCAGTGACATCACTGTACCTCCCTCTCACACACAGTCATACACCAAGACAATGGGACTCCCAAAAGTGGAAACAAAAACGTTCCCACACTGCATAGTCCACACAGTGAGCTTCAGGGGACAGCCAACGCTTAGAGGTGTTACCACTGCAGTGGCATTAACTCCTCATTAAATCACTTTCCTGTCCATTAGTCCAGCGACCGTTTAATAAAAATATGCTGAAGAGGAGAAATGAAGTAGAGAATGCTGTGCAGTCTCAATCTTAAGACCGTCATTGGTTCACTGTGAATTGGTCCCTATCAATGTCAAGGAAGTGAGCAAATCGAAGCAGAGCACCAAACATTTTACAGTCCTGCCCCACTATTTATCCAATTACAACTGTGGACATTGTGGACATACGGGAGTCAGAGAGTCACCCCCATCCCACCATAGCTGCAGAGGCATTCTTTGTGAATTAATTATGCGCGCTTATACCCTCGCTTAAGTATTAGAGTGCTTTGTTTCACCGCTATAATCCCCTGCTGTAACAAGAGGATTTGAGGTCTAACGCTCCCATCAGCTTAGTGTGCTTCGGCGGACTGGCTGAGGTTAACAGGCAGAGGTCACTCTCTGTCATCCCCCTCAGGCCACGGTCACATGACATGTGCAGGAGTCCTTCCTGTGCTCAGGCTGTAGGGGTTGGGCCTTCCCCGGCTATAACCTAGAAGCACAACAGTTCTCATCATTGCCGCCTCAGGTATCCATCTGGATAATCCGCAGGGATCTGGTGGCACACTCAAAGGATTTCTCAGGATGTATTGGGCACCTTTTTAGTCAGATGACTTTGCCATTGTTTTGTTGAATGTTACCTTTTCTTTGTTCTACTTCCCCTACTTCAGCCCCCAGTGGGTGTGGGAGGGTTTCTGAAACCCTGGGAAAACAGAACCAGGCTCTGCATGCGCTTCAGTAAATGGCTGCCACAGCTACAGCCACTACTGCACTTTTCCCCATGTTTTTCCATCGCTGTCACAATAGCAGTGATGATGAAAGCATGACTTGAAGTGGATTTCTGAACTGTCCTTCATACGATAATGAGAAATCTCAGAGCTTTGGAAAAGAATACAATATGTTTCTCTGAGTAGAAAATAACCCAGATTAATCAGAGGACAGTGTGTTGTGGGAGACCAACTTGTTCTAAACCTAGCACGGGGAGAACATACGGAAACAAACACGCAGTGGCCTTGAAAGAGGAAGAACGTCTCATCTGGGTGACAGGAGTTGCAGCAAAATAGGAACAGGCAGTACTTACGAAATTACAAGTATGCAAAATGTAACAAAGATGTAGCAAAGGAAAACATGCGGTACATAGTTTCACGGATTGTCTCAAAACATTACAATGCATCCATGTTTAGGACAGAATTTCAGTTGTAGCGTTCTGCACTCAGAGTTCATCATTTTAACACGGATCACAGGGGTTGAATTACTTAGGTTTAGAACATTATATTAATAGTCACTTTCACAACATTTCACCAAATAAAATGTCTATGATGCAGTTAGTGGCTCTTTGAAGCATGTCATGTACTATACTATTTAGTATGACATATACTAACTATTTTGAAAATGGTTAGTATAAGTCCTATGTACTATGTTGAAAATGAATGCTAAAATATACCACGGCCTGCCTTTTGAAGTGCAATACTAAATATTAGCGGGAGGACATTTGCAGCATGGTTTCCAATGAATTTTCCATGCTGCCACTGAGTCTATGTTATTCATCTTTGCTTCTATGTTAAATCTGATTCTGTTTCCATGGCAACATTTCTAGGCCAAAGTTGAGGCTGCAGGAGAGGCGTACTTTGGGGAAAAAAAGAAAAAAACAGGTGCAGCACACTGCTGTCGTGTAGATAAGTTAACACGGGCTGAATTGTCTCTTGCTGCACATACATCAGAGGAAGAGGCGTTTTAAAGGTGCCAAAAACAAGAAAACAGTAAAACTGTAAGGTCTGACAGCAACGTACCAAACAAAAACCCAGTGAGCCCCAAGTGCACAGCCAAAGGGCTTCATGCAGCCCTCCAAATAAATAGTACTTTTCTACAGTAATCCAAACTGTGCCAATCTGGCTCTGGAGGGGGGTAGCTATTTAGCCAATACTTTCATGTAGGCTCATTATTGATTTTGGCAGTGTCAATTTACATGCCTGTTATAATTTGTCTTTGTGCTCTATAGCCATGTGAAGTACAATGCATTTGACCATTGTAGAAATAACCTGTTTGATAGCTCTGTTTTACAGTTCTTCACCAAGCTTCGCTGGTTATGGCTGGGTTGAGTAATCACTGTACTCTAGGACTGCAGACTGAATCTCCCTTTGACAGAGGCCAGGGTCCTCGTGTCACAGGGGACAGCGACATCCCCCATATTTACCCCTGTGACAGCTTCACCCTTCCCCCTGGGGAAACGGGTCTGATTTCCATGATCCGGGGCAGACCACTTGAGGCGGATTCGTTTTCCATCCCAGCCTCTCACGGGGGACACTGGGCCGGATCAGCTGCAGTCCATCTAGCCGGAGTTCTTTGGAGTCTTTTTGGAGTGTGGCATCTTTGAGGATGCAGGTTATGCTGTGGGTCTGTTTTAGGGTCTTGGTGACTTGGTGTCTGGCTGGCTGCGTTATACAGCTTTTGTGTGAAGGGCCACTTTAGAGATATTACCCTGTCAAACATACCCCACATTCACACGTCAGGACACATGGGAGCTCTACGGGATGTCAGCAGCATCACTATGTTGCTATGGATCCCCGTGCCATAGCAACAAAATAATACTATTTATTTGTACGTTATGTATACGTGCCTGCTTGGGGTCCCATTTGGTGAAATGATATTGATGGAGTTCTTCAAGTTTCGATTATGGATGAGTACGACAAGGGCCCAGCTCAATTCTCTTTTCCTCCCGACACTTACCCGCGTCAATGAGGGGTGAAGTGCGTTGCCCCTCCCTCCCTCCCTCCCCCCCTCCCCCTCATCCCGACAATTCCTGAAGAGAACACTAATCTCTTCCGCTCTTGCCTGAACAGGTTAATGAGGCGAGTCGGATCTGGGAGCCCAGCGGCTGCTGCTGTCACCGTGCCCGCGACCGGGGCAAAGGGGCGGGGCAGGCGAAGTACGAGGCCTGGGCCCGGTTTGCAGGCGATGGGCGAGACCTGGGCCCGGTTTGCAGGCGATGGGCGAGACCTGGGCCCAGTTTGCAGGCCTGGGCCCGGTTTGCAGGCGATGGGCGAGACCTGGGCCCGGTTTCCCCGGGGATGGGGGTGGCGAAAGATTCATGAAACGCTCCTGCTTTACGCACTCACAGCCCACGGACATAGCATTACGACCAAGCCACGGGCGCTACATTACGCACAAAGATATTTATACACTCGCTTGGTGCGATTTACATAAATCTGTGGAGAAGGAGTGGGAGAAAGAGAGTGCAAAGAGGCAGCCTAAATCCGTGGGTCACTGGCGCAGGCAGAATGACTCGCTTCACCCCAGAGAATGCAGGGCAGCATCTGCAATGATCGGAGGCAGCCCACACCAACCCCCATGCCTAAATTAATCACAGCATCATGGACAGCTCACTTTTAACCAGTGTTGGCCGGATGACTGTGGGACATAGCCAGCCAGGGAAAGCTGATAATATTACACCTTATAAAGTGGATTCCAGGCCAAGGCTGAAACTGATTTCTGCAAATCCAGTTAGGCTCCGTCTTTCTTTGGATCTCCACAGATCTCCATTACAGAAGATTTGATTCTGTAATGACACAGCTAACGATCGCAGATACTCTGCATACCATCAGTGATTATAACCCACCATCCCTTGAACCTTGAACCTTGAACTCCACAGTCAAAAGACCTTGCCAGTCTGATAAGTGTACTCCATGCATATCACTCTGTCAGTGGCAACAACCAATGAAGTCCGCACATTAATTCATGCTCTCTCTCTCTCTGTTAATATTTAAAGCTGTATCGTGGGTAAATCACGACGATTGTTAAGATTCTATTTCATCTGAGTAACGAAATATAAATATTCTACACTGCGGTAATTATTCATGTGCAGTTTCCAGAGTAATCCTTTTTACTAATACAGCTTTCAAAGGAAAGTAGTACATCATACCCTGAGACACACAGGTGGTGTGAGGATGTGAAGAGAAAATAAGGGAACTGGAAAAGCCTAGCCTATCCTAGCCTTAAAACGAAAACATTCCAGGATAGGGCTTGTTCCTTTAGTCTTTAATGGCAGCACAACAACACCACCCAATAGTCCTCTCCTTTTCTCCAGAAGATGCGGGGGATGCCTGAATATTGCATGCGCTGTGGCCCAGTGTGGGGGATTGTGGGGGACTGGGTGCCAGATAAGCGGGGTGGGTTTGGCGCGAGACCCAAGCCGTCAGAGAGCATTGTGCTTTTCCCACTCAATAATTGATGCCTGTGCCAGAGCAGGCTGGCCCCTCCCAGATGGTCTGCCAGCCGGCCTGAGACAGTCACGGCTCAATCCGTCTCCATCCACTCCCCACCTTCCCTACAAACTGCAGCTCTGCTCAGACTGGCTCCTCTCTCTCCACATCCTCCTGTAGCCCCTGCATACTCTTCCTCCTCCTCCAGCATCTCCCTCCATTTCTTCCTCCAAACTCTCCCCACTACAGTCTCTCTCTCTCTCCACTTCCTCCTCTTCCTGCAGCCTTTTCCTCCTCCTACTCCAGCCTCTCTCTCCTCTTCCTCGTCCTACTCCAGCAGCCTCTTCCTCCTCTGCCCTTCCGAGAGGGCCATATGCACCTGTGCACCAGACTCCCTTACCTCCACTGGTTGGCCACTTCCTGTCAAAAGCAGGGAACAACAGGATGCAGCTGCCCCCCCAGTATAAATGGTCAAGACAATGAAAGGAATATTCAACAATACAGGCAGCTACCCAAGAACCTTCCAGTTCTGATGCACTAGTGCAGCCAGCATGACTAAATGATGGGCATATTTGGCACTTTTAGGGGAGATGTACACCACATCTACTCTCCCCCGTGTGCTACTGTCAGTGCGCTTTGTGTGTGTAGGCCGGTTAGATTTTGCTTTGTTGTTGTGTTTTCCTTAGGGACCGTGTCGAACGCACTCAAGCATGACCGCTTTTCTCACAAAAGAGGTGCGGTCAAAAGGACTTCAGATTCTGCACAATCCTTGACAGCTACACATGAAAATACTTTTACATTCACCATTCCAGAACTCACTGAATGGCCGAGGAGGACTGCCTTTAACCAGTCCTCTACATTCCCCAAAGGTGCGGCATGAAAATCATCGGAAGAGGCAGAACAAAAGGTTTGTTGAGTTTCATAAACCATGAATGCGTGAAGCATAAAACATGTAACAGACTGTGAATGCAGCGTGAAGCGAAAACACATGTAAACAAGGCTGGACTGCTCCAAATATCGAGCGGAAGTTTTTTTCCTTTTAGTTTGTTTTTTCAGTCTGACTCTCTGCGTCCGTCTGTCTGTCTCTGACAGTTCAAGCCTATGTGTATTGAGGAGAAGCAGCAGCAGCAGCAGCAGCAGACGAGTCGAGGAAGACGCAGGGCGTCTCTGAGACCTAATTCCCGGGCTGCGTCAGTGTAGATAACGGCAGCATAACCCCAGGAGCTCAAACCAAACGAAGAAACAACATGAGGAGATTTCTGGCAGGGGGTGGGCTGGAGCTAAAATCTCTGCAGGGGAAAAAAATTAAATCTAAACAGAGCAAACTGTCAGGCAATTTCACAAGCGCCACCCTTAAGCCCCAGGACGAAAAGCATCAACGTTATCGAGGCGGAGGCAAAAAACACCCTTTCAAGCAACAGATTTACTGATATAGGTGCATGTACACATACATACATGTATATTTACATACACACACACGCACACAGATGTTTCCTTTGACATAAACTGTATCTCATTTGCAATGACTTGAGATTTTCAAAGTGAAAGCACCGATACAGCAATGTTTTGATGTATTACATAGTCATTCTCCACAGACGAGACAAATCTTTTTTTATTTTCACAATCTCAATCTTTTCACTCAATACACAATCCTACAACTAATGTTTTACACCTCAATACCTACTCTACAACGGCTGCTTTACACCTCAATCCTACAACTGTTGTGATTGCTGCTGCTGCTGCTGCTGCTGCTGCAATGGCCACCGTCCTCCACTCACAATACGCTTTGTTGTAGGAGCTCCTCCGCAGTCCTCTGAGCTCACAGAAACCTCTCCCTTACTTTCTCACTGAATAATGTGGTTTTCAGGAAATTCATATTCTGCATGTCACTAGGGCAAACTAGCCCACAGTACAGGTGCCGTCCTTGGAGACAGCCTTCCGCCAGATCTGGGAATAAATCCCCCCAAATTAAGGAACCTTATCTTAATGACAGTAGGTACTTTTGCGGTCATTGCTCTCAGGAATTTAAAGAGACAGGACTTTCATCATACCGGTGTAGTCAAAATTCAATTACAGGCCTTGGTTGCCAGTCTGATTAACTGCGCCTCTGGAAACGGATAAAGACAACTTGTTCCCTCAATATCTGGATGATGGGGATGCAGACAGCTGGCTTGCTGCACAAGATACTTCATTTCTCAGTTAACGAAGCACATAATGTACATATCGTTGATCATGCCCTGCATGTGCTAAAGACATCGATTAAGAGCCCAACGACACTTTTGCATTGTAAAGTCGACGTGACTAAACTTCTAGCAGCCAAGATAATATCGGAGAGGTTATTACAAAGCGTGGAGAATATAATATAAATGGCAGCAATAAAACAAACAAGCCAACATAAGGTATATTGAATTCAGTTTATTGCATGGTTATTGCCAATACACTGAAAGGCAGCAAACATGCAAAGCGTATTGAAAAGCAATAACAATGATTCGTTTACAGCAAAAGCCAGACAAATCTACAGTCAACAGTGGTAGAGGATCTCTTGGCCAACAGGACTCAACACGTGATAGATAAAATCCAACCCCTTTCATATGAGCAGTGATGTGGTCCTTTAGTGGCACAAATATTGAAGGTCTCAGATGCATTTTCCTGCACTCTTGCACTCCTGACTATGGGCAGAGAAAAAGGTGGATCATTTGTAGATGCAAAAAACTAAATTCCATAATTGCCAAAAAATAAACAAGATGATGGACGTAGAATTGTCTGACAGCAGGAATGTCAGGATGCAGGGTGGCTAGGCCCTACACTACTTCATATCTATAGCAATAATAATAATAATAATAATAATGTGTGCAAAGAGGTACCACCCACTGTGTATGCTGGAGAATGCCTGCACCCAGGACATTGTGGCCTTAGTTTATGGACTGTCAAAATTAGCTGATGTACTGAGATACTGCACATTAATCATGTAGAAGCCATAAATATTGCATGATAAATAAAAAAATATTCGCGCACAAAAATATTCTGTGTACTTTCAAACAAAATGGCTTGCATTTTTAATGCCTCTCAGTATAGTATACTAGCAAAAGAAAGGGTGAAAACAAATCAATTTGATTACTCCCTGACCCTGAAAATGAATACTTCATGAGATTAGTGAAGGGCGTCTTATTTATGACCCTTTTCCAAGTGATTCCATTTACTGGGTTAAACAAAGTGTAATTCACAATGACTTTACAGCCCTGGACCGGCTGGTTGTCTCTGTAGCACGCCCATGCACAGCTTCCTTCATCATTATTCCATGGAAAAGCAGAAGGCCCTTCACAGCTCCCTGTGTGTATGCATGTGTGTGCATGTGTGTGTGCGTGTGTGCGTGTATGTGTGTGTGCATGCGTGTATGTGTGCGTGTGTGTGTGCGTGTATGTGTGTGTGCGCGTGTGTGTGTGTGCGTGTATGTGTGTGTGTGCGCGTGCGTGTGTATGAGTGTGTGCGTGCGTGCGTGTATGTGTGCTCGTGTGCGTGTGTGTGTGCGTGTATGTGTGTGTGCGTGTGTGTGTGTGCATGTGTGTGTGTGTGTGTGTGTGTGTACGTGAGTGTGTATGTGTTTGTGTGTATGTGTGCGCGTGCGTGCATGTGCGCGTGTGTGTGTGTGTGCACGTGCATGCATGCAAGGCGCTGAGACACGCAGCCAAAAAAGCCCTCCAAAGCCTGACGTGTGCGATGCTGCAAGGCCAGGATCGTGGACCCTGATCTGGGCCGTCCCCATTCTGGCTCCGATTGCCCGACTGCGCTGTCACCCAGCAGGAGCAGCAGCTCAGGAAATGAAGTGGGACGGGAGGGCCAAACTCCTCCCACTTTTCCCACAAGGCCGAGGACTCCCTGTGGCCATCCCCTCCGCTTCCCGAAGCTCACGCAGAGCGATCCCACATTTATTTGTGTTGAGATCGTTAGCTGGATCAGGGGCAAAGCCAACAGTTGAGCAACACACAGCATCGCTCCAAGGGCCAGTTTTTTTTACAGGACGTCCATAAACCATTCAGCCGCCGTTTATTCCTTGTCCTAGAGTCTAGAGTCCTCCCTCTGTTTACATCATGCCGTTTTTGATTAAAAGGGGATTTTGAAGTAGGACTCCGTTTGCTTGAAAGAGCAAAGGGTAAATGGGTGTTGGAAAAACAGATTTTCACCACTATATAATGACAGAAGGGCCACAACGTGTTCTAGATACAACCTACTTATGCCATCCATCGCATTTGTACAGTTTGCCCTAGATTTATTTTAGCCTTCTATTAATTGGGACAGATTATGTTAAGTTTTACATTGAAAGACTTTAGTACTTCCCAGGGGTCATATAGAGTGTACATTAGACATGTCCCTCTTGAAACAATGGCTTTTTCTGCACATGCTTATGGGTAGTGCTCTTTCCCTGTGCTACAGGTAAGGTATCTGGATCTGGACCCCCTTCATGTGGTTTAGCCCCCCCCCGCTGACTACCTAACTCAGGAGGGGCAAAGTCTTTCAGCCCTGAGTCATCTTGGACTGACCCATGATATGGTCTTTTTTGGACACACCCTGTGCCGGCCAGAAGAGGATGGGCTCCCCCCCTTTCAGTCTGGTTCCTCCCAAGGTTTCTCCCTACCAAGGGAGTTTTTCCTTGCCACTGTTGCCTTTAGGCTTGCTTTTGGGGGGGTCTAGGCCTGGGTTCCCCCTCTGTTAAGCGTTTTGTGACAATTCAATTGTGAAAAGCACTATACAAATACATTTGATTTGATTTGATTTGATTTGTATGCAGCTGCCAACAATGATGTCTGTTGCAGTGTTACTACACTGATCTCTTGCGCTAACCATGATTAATCTTAGCATGTATAAATGCATGTTTTTGTAAGTCGCTCTGGATAAGAGCATCTGCTAAATGCCTAATATGTAAAATGTAGTGCTTATTCAACAATATAAAACTCATGTACTTAATGCTCAACCTCAGCAATAACAGGATATTAAATACATAGCAAATCCCACATGGATGGCTTTGTCCCCCTAGGTTATAAAAACTAGGTGTGAGTGGTCTTAATGTAGCTGATGTCACAGCCTCATTCTCCTAATTAAATGTCAATTTCATAAAGTAGGATGAACTAAATGACAATCTGACACATTAAGTTAAGTATGAACTGGACTGCATTTTGTGGGGGGGAAAAGTGTTTATATTTAATGCTCTTATTAACCCTCAACATTTTTCTTCATTTTGCGGTGTATTAGCATTCAGCCATGGGAATCATTAACTGGTCATAAACCCCTCACTGTGAGAGGGCATATGTTATTGGAGGAAAAAAGCTGAGGTAAATATTGTTCTACAGAAAGTAAGAAAAACACAACCCGGTTTTGGGGACATGTTAAACCTTTCGAGACAAGAGATATTTAATTTTACTTAAGCCCTGACTTCCAGGTGGGGCACCCATGAGTAAGGTACTTATTCCGCATGTCTTCATTAAATATCCATCCGTATAAATGGATAATTTATAACAGTTTCAAGTTCCCCTGGGTAAGGGCACCTGCCAAGAAAAAAAATTATATGATCATAATGAATGATCATATATAATGAACAAGCAGAACTAAATGGTCCATTACTTTCAATGCATCCATAGAAAAACATAGAAGCGTGAGGTGGAGAAACGCATGCAATACCTCTTTCCATTGCTCAGTGCATTGCATAGCATATGTACACAGCCCTGTAAATTCTTCTGGAATAAATTGTGATTATTCAAGGACATGGAACAGTTGTACTTAGTGCTCAAAATTGTGATAAACTATTTCTTCACTACCTACACCAGCAGGGCCACTGGCGAAAGCCCAGTGCCCGCCTGCTTGGGACCATTGCAATGCCGACCTGGCTGACATCCCTGGCGAAACTAAATGACCCCTCCAACTGATCCAGAAGTCCTCCCCGGCTACTTATCTCTCTGGCTACAGGCTGCGGCCTGCATCCAATTAACAAGGTAAAAAACAGGCCCTGGCACACTTCTCAACTGACCACCCAACCTCCACCAACCTGCAAACTGACTTTGTACTTCACTTAAACTCACCTCCCTCTGGCCACCACCTGTCCCCTGACACCAAAAGGTACAACGATGCAGGGTGGATTTTTCTATTAAAGGTCAGGCCTCAGAAAGTAATACACACAGACTTAGTTCATGCATCAAGACGCAGAAGCCCTTATCAACACACTACAGGATTGGACTACTGTAAGGAGCTTACCAAATGTGAATGAAAATAAGGTCAAATTCGCATATGTCCGGTATTTTAAGTTGGCCACCAAGCAAATGTCAGCAAGCCAGGATGATCTCAAAGTTTTATTTCCATTTTTGTTGACAATTTGTGTGATGGACAATGCATATCGAACTATGTTCAGTAATATTATATAATATGATAGTATAATTATTTTTTTAAAGCAGCAAGGCACTTGAAATGCTATACTGTGAATATCAGTTTTGCCTCAGACCTAGCAACACCACATAGCCATGCCAATATATGCCATGGCCTCTCGTGTCTTATTACTTACCGCGTCACATGCTGCTGTTGATAACTGCTTGTCATGGGAGATAAAGTTGGGAAAATGCTGCTCCCACAAGGAAAGGGCTGAAAGACACAGCCTGTGGTTTCTACATCTAAAACTTTATAATCAGGAGCAAATAGCTTGCAATTAGCGTCTAACCATTTTTACAATTGTCCTACAGCCTATTAAAAATCCTTAAACTTCAAGACGAATCAACAAATAAAAAGGGCACAAGAAAGTGTTGGTGTAGGCTTGGTGCATCCAAATAACACTTCTCAATTATGCTGTTTCAAACTCTAATTACAAACACAAATCTACACCTATATATCTCCAACTACACACACACAGGCGTACATATACATATGTCAATTATTTTCTGAGAACAGCTCTTGTCGTCCTTTAAAAAAAGTTTAGTTTAAGAATCATTTTTAGTCAGCTACATTTTAAAAAATGACTTAAGGATGTTTCCCCCCATTCAATAATATGATCACAATGTTTAAAGTTCACTGGCATATCTGGTTGATGGCTGTTTATATCCAAATTATTACAAGATGGCTGACCACTGAAATCAAGACACTTATTCATTCTTGTGTTCCATACGACAGCAGAGGGCTTTATCCAAACACCACGATTAAACAAATGCCTGGAGTTTAGTCAGGCCATCTGGTGCGGTCTTCGCTGTTGGCCATTTTCTCCCCCTTGTTGACATACATTGCTTCTCATTCTCCTGCTTTTCCTTACGGACATGCTTCTCCGCAGCTCACTCGATCAAAATGGCTTCACGGCATGATTTATGACATCGTGATCACAATGTTCAACAGGTAACGTGCGCAACCTGGACATGGGTTATAATGAAATGACAAAATTAAATCAATAAAAAGCTGCTATAAAATACTAGAATGATAAGGTCTATGAAGACCCTCCTATTTTTCTGAAGACATTTTCCAATTTTTCCAATATTAAAAGTCCACAGCAAACCAAGGGTAATATTACAAGTTATAAGGAATGTGAAAGATGCACAGACCATTCTGTCCCTAGGACATTTTTACTCAAACAGCACCTTATAAACCAATACAGAGTACACAATATCTGAAAAGATCTGTATTTTCAGAGCCTCCCACTGTGGTCTGATGATGAGGCACAGAACACCAGTGTTTTCAAATTAATTTGCGTCACACTCAATATCAAGCCATCACAGATACTGTAAGAATATCCAGCGGCTCCATATAAGGGGGAACCACTCAATGAAGCTAAGGCACTTGTTAGGGTGGGGGAAATTCAGTGGAAATACTTATTTCACATACATTTGATAAAATTGCCAATTGACACTCTGAGCAAGTTTAACCCCCCATTTTAACCCCTCCGTATCACAGGTTCAATGGATTTCACCTTCACCACAGCGAAGGGTTTAAGACCAAAGATCTCCACCAAGGAAGAGTTAATACAATAAACCGTGCTGCCTGTACAACAGCTCCAATGAAGTAGAACGGGGATTATTTCTAAAAATACCTCGCTACAGTGATGTAACACCCAACAGTACCTTCTGGAACAACACACTGCAACCTTCCTCAAAACAAATTTAGATTTTAATTATACTAAACCAAGAACAGAGGATTTGATAGGCTGAGAATGTAAGATAAAACCAAGCTAACCAGTGAAAGACAAATGAAGCTCAACCAGCAATCACAAGGGATGAAAGCTGTTGCAATTTCGGCCTCTGAATATCTCCTGTCATAAATGTTAGTTAAAAGGTATTTCAAAAGACATGTAAAACATTTAAGCACATTTATGGCATAGCAGAGTTGTATAATTTGGAGAGATCTTGCTGTACAGGGACTGGGTGTACATATTAACCAGTAAAATAACAAGATAATTAAGTGACTTTCCTTCCCCACAACACTGGGAGAGAGTCTGACCGCTCATTAATACCGATGTGCTAGACTGTCAGTGACAAAGCGAGAGAGCAAGGACATCTGTCATCCCCCGCACCACAACTATCTGCTATCTGCTGAGAAGATTAATGACTGCAGCCCCTCTTTTCAGGGGCTGGCTTGAGATTATCAGATTGATCAGATATTGGGTTGTGTGGCTGAGAAAAAATGGCCATAAATTCACCAGGGGCACACCATCTTCTTAACATCAGAGAAGGGAGGCGTTCAGCAGCCTCGTGCTCCACCACCTACGGTACTGTTGGCTGACTCTCATTTCTGCGGTCAATGACTCGACACCATGCAGCTTGGCAGTTAAGACTTCATTAATCGTAATCCACTGCCTGCAGAACTGAATGGCTGTACCGCTACATGACTACAGCCACAATGCACAGAGGGATCAGGTACGTGATAGAGCACTCATGGTCTTCGGCAAAGGCAGAACCCATTGATTGCCCCATCTTAGGTCTAGCAGAGTCCGAAATGTGCAAACGGTGTTTTGTTTGGGACATACGTAATCGGCTGAGGAGGTAAGCTGATCCCCAGACACCTACGGACGACTCACCTGCAGACGAGCGTGGCAATGATGACGCACCAGGCGGTGCAACAGCAGTCGGCGTTGGGCTGATCATTGCTCTTCCTGCGGCGGCAGCACAGCCAGAAGGAGTAGAAGAGCAGGAAGAGGAGGTCTAGGGCCAAGCATGCCAGGGCCACGCCTCCTATCAGCAGAATGGACTGGAAGAGAAAACAGGACAGGATATGACATCACACATTAAATGCTACAACCGGGAAGGTTCAGAGGGAACCACTGAGTCTACTGCAACCTAAATGATCTTATGAGTTTGTGTGTTTGTGTGTGTGTGTGTGTGTGTGTGTATGTATGTGTGCATGTGTGTGCTTGAGTGGTTAGAATGTCCATTGTTCTGCATGGACACAGTAGCTGTGTGGCCCTGAGAACTTCCCACTTGGTATGTAGGAATCACCTAATATTTAAAGGCACAATAGGAAACAGAAATGGTTTTGAATACAAATTATAAATGTGCGAGACTAGATTTCTTCAGCGATCCCTGTCTTTGTAACAGGATTTACAAAAACCCAGCTGTAAAAACAACCAATCACTGAATGAATCCAGCTGTCCTCCAAAGAGAAGGACGATGAACTAAAGATAATTTTTCATTAGCACTGCTGTTTGGCCCACCCACACATAATTTTCACAAGGTTAGAGTTATCAAAGCACCATGAGACAAGAATCTGGCTTAACGAAGAGACCCATGATGAGATGAAAGCTAACCAAATCTGTGTCTGATTACAGAAGCCTACAACATTACAAAACTTTAAATGCAACTGGCTATGAAGTATATGGGCTCTCCTGGCAATCCCAGACAGAAGCTAACAAAAAAAGTCATCACGAAGTTTAAAACCCAATAATCTCACCACATTCATGCATGGACTTTTCAATGGGGTTTATTATACCTAGAGATGCAGGCTATACATTTTTGGGATTGGTCCAAATACTGAAACTAACACAAAAGCCAAATCTCAAACTGAATATCAAATCCTATACTTTCCAAAACTGAATCAAGTAAAAAAAAAAAGAATAGTTTTCCTAATTTAGTTTATCCTTGGCCGAATCCAAAATGGAATCCTGGATTCAGTGCATCCCTAATTATACCCAATTTTGTGATTGGTTTTTAATCTGGCCTCTGTGAAGGTACAGTATTATGTTCTGTCCTCTTTCACTCAAATAAATTAACATCTTCACAAAAAATCGGTAAACCTGATCTCAAAGGCTTGGACTTCAGTGTACAAGGAGGACAGGGCTGGACCAATTTCAAAGGACAGAGGAGCCTCTTTCCTATTTTCAATTAGGCGGGTGTATTTTGTGATGGAGTAGAATACGACAGGGCCTTGTGAAGAGGTGGGCTAGACTATGATAACTGAATTAATAGCACTGAACAATATTTTTGAAGACAACTCCCTTTGTATGACACATTTGTCTAATGTCTATGAGTGAAAAGGACAAAGGTGTTCTTACAAAAAGGGAAACTGTAAATCTGAAAAAAATGGATGCTAACTGCACAGAATGAAGCCTAGCAACACCACTGGCTTGCTGTCAAACATGCTAATCTCAGTGGAACCAGTGATTTCCCATTTCTATGCAAGCTTTTCAAAACTTCTGAAACCCAGTAACTCTGAGCTGCCTTTTCCCCTTTAAAACGTGTGCCAAGCTGCCTTTCTCCCGCTCTGTGTGATCATCGGAGAACTGAGCAGCCAATTGTTCTGACTTCGGAGGGCGGAGAAAGGACTCTGTCACTCTTCAGGGAGTTCAAATATCATGCCAAAAAGTACCTCAATTGATGTGCAAAGAACATTCATATCGCAGAGTGCAGTGAAGTGCTCAATGATTGCCTAGCAGTGTCTGAGGTTAATGTTTTTAGGCCAGGTGATGAGAAGGCATTGTTTAGGGAGAAAACAGATCTCAGAACACAGCTTGTTTCTTACATTTCTAGAACTGGGGTGACCAACCCTGGTCAAGGAGAGCCAAAGGGTCTTCTGGTTTCTGTTTTCACCCTAAAATCAGCAACTAATTTAGACCCAAGGAGCCAGGTGAGCTCCTATGGGAACTATGTAACAATGAAAACCAACCAGCTCTCCAGGACAAGGGTTAGTCACTGTATCCAACATTATGTCAATCACTCCAGACATCAAGGACATCTAGAAATCAAGAAATCTGTATCTGTATCTTGGGACCTGACCACTTGTCTGGCATGCCTGAGCTAATCACAGTGGCCAGGGATACTGGTCAGGTGTTCCACTGGTTCCACTGAGCAGTGTTACATGTCCATCCTGAATAAAGAGCAGGCTTTTCAGAGCAGTAAAAGAAGCCCAAACAATGCTCACAGGAGGTTATCCATCCCAAACGCATCCCACTACAAACCTAGATCAGACAGCTGCATTACAGAAATCAGGCAGCATGTTGAGTATTTCAGATGGTTTTAAAATACCAAAAGACAAACAAAATGCTCTGGAGATAGTGGTTATGGTTTGTCAACCACCAGCAAACTTCAAATTGCATTCATTTGAAAAAAAGAAGTGTGTTTTGTGAAAGACTTTGTGAAATTCACTGGTAGTGAATAACAGTGTCATCTGTTTCAGTGTGGCCCATATGGAATTCACAGATACAGTCAGCTCGCTGTGAATTCCAAGGCTTCAGCTCTTGGGCAACCGCTTTCAACAAAACCATTTGTTTGCACCCTCCACCCTTTCCTGTTGTGGTAGCGATTTCATGCCAATGCGTCCATTATTAAATTTCTCTGCAGCAATGGGAACCATTTTGAAACCCTATCTGATATGCAAAACAAATGATTTCCAAAACACAGGACAGCATGTTTCCTCCAGGCTGATGCCAAATAAGGAGCTAATTTTAGAGATTGGGCAAAGGAAGCGGCTTCTGTATGCATCCAAGTGACTGAACAAAGAATGAAGCCATGAAGGCATACTGGGGCATACTGGGGCATCGTCTAGGAAATGGCCTACACAATGACCTTTTGGTGAAAAAGCTGTGCTTTACTTACATCTTTTAGAGCCACACACATTTTCCAGTGCAAAAAATCTCACATCAAGAAAACTGCAGGGCTTCTGTACTTGCTTGAAAAGAACATTTTATCTACATATGTGATAGGCAACGGAAGGGATGATTGTGGCAAACAAGAGCAGCAACCGAAATCCAATCAAATATGCAAGATTACATCAGTGTTGCCCTTCACTTTACCTCCATATTTAATTCTGCAAAGAGACTAAATATTTCAGATGAAAAAGATAATTAATTTGAAGAAGCCGTGTGCATTCCCCTTTGAGGATACCAATTTGCACAAGGTCTGTTTGAAATCTACAGCAAGATCTCAGAAAATCTTTAACAAAGCAGGTTGAGTCACTGCCTTTTTCTCCCTTATTCTGAAAATGAAATATGCAAACTGGTTGATGCAGGAAAAGTGTTTATCTGATCAGCTCTAAACAGCTTCCACATTTACACCTGGATCATCTGTAACTTTGTAAGGAGCTTTTGGGATTCCACATAATTGAATGTCTTCCGCCAACTACTCAATGTCAGACAATCTTTAAACACTAAGTGGCGTTAACATTTTAACACAGCCCCAAAGACTTGTTGAAATGAATCACTCAGATCTCTTTTTATTGACATTTCAAGTTCACAATGTAGACAAGCCAACCTGATTCTAATACTTTCCCTCACCACAAAAATCTTAGGCAGACCAAGCCTAACCAACCCAGCCAGCCTTCTGCTCATCATTCTTCAAAAGCATCTCAGATTCGAGATAAAAATTCCAAGCCTTATTCATCCCCCATTTTCCATTCATCTAATTTAAGCTACAAATGTAGGCCTGTTCAAATGTATCAGACAACTATGTGTGCTCTGTGACAGAGTTCAAAGGAACAAAGCCTTATGTTTTCATCCATCTTTCCATGATGTTATCAGAATCTCTAGCAGAGAGGTCCTAATTCGCCATGCAAGCCTAGACAACAGCTGGACCAAGGGGCATGGGAGCACTGAATTTTGGGGGACTGTAGTGACTCGAGTGCAAAGGCACATCCTCTGCAAGTTCATTTCAGTGCAGTGTGGCTGTTGTTGAGAACTATCCCATAGCAGATCTGTCGGGGGAGCAGAAGCACAGCTATCAAGGAGGAAATGCAGACCAGACCCACCACATAGATCACAGGAGCCCAGGGCTTTAATGTCCCTGCAAATATATTCCAGGCTCAGACAAATGCTGTCTGGCAAAAAAAAAGAAGTTCCAGGGAGTGTAAAAGGAGAGACTGACACCACACACTGACGAGACTCACCGTGGGTATGGAAGCCATCTGGGATCTGGGATCCATTTCCAGTATCCATTCGAGATACGATTACTCACTGTAGCTTTAATAACCTGATTTCCTAAACAAAATGGTTCCCAAAAGACCTGGACAGCTGATGATTCTGTGCAGAAATTGCAGCTTAAAAAGATGTTCAAACCACTTTTAAGAGGCACTGGCATTGGATCACTCAGTGTTTGAGTAATGAGGGGAGACGAGGTTACCCAAGGCAAGCCTTTTCTCCAAACTACAATGAGAAATGCAGCACCATAGCCACACATGACTGGGACAAAATCAGAAACTCTGAAAACAAACAGGGAATTCTACGGCTCTTCCGAGACCGATATGATCTGAACCCAACCCTGGAAAGTGCCATTGCCTGAGGACTGCCACTTGAGCACTGCAGCATATACAAAGAAGTCAGATCCTTCGGGACAGGACTGGGCATCGTAGGGGATGAGGGCCAGTAAGGAGAGCGGGCCTGTATTGAAGACATGTCATTATCAGGCTCAGTATTTACTGTGTTGCGAAAGAGCAACCATCATCTGGACTGTGCATGGGCCTCGTGGGCAGTGTTCTAATGTACTTGTGCCGTCCTTGACCCTGTGCATAGGACATGGCCACGGAAAGTCAACACAAGCCTCAATGCATACCAGCCACTGCCATGAGTTCAATGCCTACACAGCTCAATCCACAGAATGGGGAAAGGCTGTGTTGTGTACATTATTACATGAATGCATCATATACATGATTCTCCTCACCTTCAGATCACCTCTTAATAAACTACACTATGAAGAGCTTAATACTGGTGCGATTACCATGGTACTGCTGCCCTGCCCTTCAATGGAGTAATTAGGGCACTGGCCTAGCTCTGCGCATGAACACCTGGCCTTTCACATAATAGCAGAGGGGCCATTTCAAATGTAGGTCACGCATGAAAACTCCCCCCTCCTCTACATATGTGTACTGTAAGTAACAGGGGAAAGGGGTGGGCGGGGGGAATTGGGGGCTTCTGTGGCAATTAAAGAGATTTCAATCCTGGCACAGACTGCACAACCTTCCCATCTTATTTAAGATATGGAGTGTCTCGGCCCGTGAGTCGCTAAACAGGAAAAGGGCTGGGGCCCGGTTTGTGATTGTGTACTGTAAGCGATGCTCGGTTATCGTAATGAGCCTCCACTCCATCTATTACCTACAGTGAATACAGGGGCACTCCATAAAAATTCATTGCCGCTTCAGTAGTCCTTTCCAGGAGTGAAACACGACCCCAATTACAGCTCCTCATTACAGTTTTCACTCTCGTGACCCTTCCCTCCTAGCATGCTGCCTTCTTGTCTTTGTATGAGAGTAATGGTTCTCCATTAAAACTGAAACATCTACAACACAGTGGAATATAAAGGCTAGAGGCGGTTCGCGGACATGTGGGTGGGTATTTGCAGTTTTCACACGTGCAATTTTATATGTTCGAGTGGTACTACACACACATTGCGAATACAATAACAAAGAATGTTTCTACCTGTAATGCTTGAAAGCATGGCTTTTCACACCGGTCTTAATCTTACCTACACCACCACTAAAGTGTTTCAGTTTGGCAGCAAAGTGTATAAAATGAATACCACAGCAACAAAAGCTGGTCATTTGTCTTATGGGAAGATTGAAGCAAAACTAATTTTGAATATATACAAGGGGCTTGTGAGCTTCAGAAATGTTTGGCTTCCTTCACATACAGTGCCACAGCTTGAAGAGAGACAGATGCTCCCTGAAGGGAAAAAAGAGAAGTCAGTCCTGATAAAAATATACTCCTGCACTGTAAATGGGAAGTAAAATGGGGACAGACTTAATTGAAAGCATAAGCTACACATACATTCAACATCAGCAATATACTGTACACTGAAAATAAACAGGAGCTGCCATCTTTAGGTCTGAATGCCCTCTGAGAAAATACTTGCCCCGTCGATGCGTACTGTAAGGTACTGCAATCCGTTAACCAGAAAAGAAAAATACTTTTTTCCAAATTACTGGGGTAGGCCATAAACAAAAGAGCCCCAACATATACGAGTCAATTCTTTAGCAACCGACGTGGAAAGGATATCATTTTTCATATTTCTTTATTCACCCTCACGAAATACAATTCTATCAAGAACTTGACGTAAAGTCTATTTTATTGCAACCACCTGGAAACAATGGTCCAGGCTTATATGGCAAAACAACTCTAGGGGATGATTAGGAGGACAGATGTTGACAGTCAGGTTTGGAATTTGGCCAGAATACCAGGGTAAACATTCCAGTCTTTGCAGTAACAGCCTTAGTACTTACAGTATATGTATCTTACTTCTAACTAACATTTAAATTTTTTTCATTAAAAACTATCATAATAATAATAACAGAAATGTTTCTTCCCTATCAGGATTCTGACAAAAATCCATCTGTTCAGATCCAAAGGCAAGTCTTTGTTTTAAAGAACCTCTTGATTTCCCTAAGTAGCAGAGATGAAAGCGAAGCATTGTTTTGTAGTTACAATACTCACTGTGTGAAAAAAAGTAAAATAAAGAAAGCGCTGATCATGTTTAATTTTACACACACACACACACACACACACACACACACACACACACACACACACACACACACACACACACACACACACACACACACACACACACACACACACACACACACACACACACACACAGCCTAATTATGACTTATTTATGATGTGTATAGGCCATCTATCAGCCCACCGCCTAGAGGTTTTCCTGTTCATTCTGCAGTGATGAGCCTTCATTTGTTTTCTGCAGAATTCTGGTTTATTTGTACTTCTACACAGCAGTCCGTCCATTAAATGAAACCCCCCTGCCATGACTGAAGGCAAGTGGAACAAGCAGAAGTGAAAGGCATCCTCCAGGGAAGGGAAACCTATCCAGGCATTTAACCCCTTTCATTTGGTAGAAAATGCAGCATTCACAGGAGCATGCCTATGCAAGATTCCTTTCCAAGTCCTCTTTGAGGGGCATTTATTTACAGAACTGAAAAGCCAATTTAAACAATTATAGCATGTCATGAGCTTTGGTCACTTTAATTAATGATAGGTTGTTATATAACAATACGAAAAAGAGTAATACTGGCTGAAGCAATTCGTCAACATTATGGACAAAGTGCCTTAGCGGTTAGATTGAACGCCTGCCTTGATGTATACAATGTAATTTGAACAGCAGTGATTTCAAACAGTACAGAATTAAAATGGCTCATTCAATGTTAAAGCAACTTTGCCCATTACTGATTTTCACAGAGCAAAGCCATGGAAGCAAGTGAAGCAGAGGGGGCCTTCCGTGGCCTGATTCTCCCTCTGGCCACATTCAATCGAGCGATCTATAGTATTTGTCTAGTGTTCTGCGGCATACTTTAATCAATCCATCTTTCCTTTCCCCCAGGAGATCATCCAAGATGCCCAATAGAAGCAAAGGAAAATCCAGGTGCCCACGTGTTGTGTACAAACACTGTGGGAAAACACAAAACACAGTGGCCAGATGGAGGAATCATGGCAGGCTGAGACACGCAGAGTAAATTACCCTCAACTGCAGGACTACAGTGTGTTGAGGAACATTCCGGTTTCTCGGCACTCCATGGTAGGCTTATGCCATTGTTCAGTCTTACCAAACACCAATGGGAGAAAATGGTATATTCTAGGGCTGTCCCTGACTAAAACTAATCTTGGTCGACCAACAGTCGTGCGTTTTTTCCGACTGGTTGAAACTTTTTTATTCTTCTATATGACACACCCTATTTGTTTTAATAAATACACCTATATGCACACTGCGCTTGCCTGATGTTTTATAACTTTCTTAAGTGAATGACACAAATGAGTAACAATAGGCTGATGACTTTATGGAGCCGGAGTTCAAGATTGCCTGAAAGAAAAAAAAACGTATCCGTTCCGAGCCTCCTCTTCATGCTGCCCTTGCAGATTCTGCCGTTGCGCTTGTGAAGTTGCGGTATGGCCACATAATAGGCTGATGCTTTTATTTGACCACAACCATAACACATGTTAATCCGTAGGCTATGTTTTATTTTATTAACCAGGTTGGTCTCAATGGGATTTAAAATCTCTTTTGCCAAAAAATAGGCTGATCACACGAATGATCACACATAGCCTAATGTCTTAAATTGTAGCCTAAAGCGGAACATAAAGTGGCGATAGCCTATCGAAAATAACTTACTTGAGTCGGAGACCATCCAATGGCCTACTTCCCCAGTCGTTTCATGTTATGGCACAGGAACACTAGCTTGTCCACATTTTTTGGCAAAAGGCTGCTCCTCGTTTTATTAACGATAAACCCTGCCTTGGAAAACGCGCTTGCAAAGTTTACATTCCACTTTTTTGGGATCGTCCGCGACTAAAACTAAATGCTGCCATACTCCAGATTTTTCATTTGACATTATGTTCCTAGGTTATATCGAAATGAGTAATTAAAGTATGCCTATATCACTAATCTTAACTGTAGGCAAATCTCCTAAAACAAGAAGGATACAATATAGGCTACATGAAAGGGGATGTTACACATGTTAGTTATAAATATATAAACCATACAATTAGCAAAACACATTTATTATAAAATGTAACTTTTATTAGTTTTGCAGAATTATTCACAACATTACTATTACCTTAACTGCCTAATACAATTTAAAGAGAACATATATAGGCCTAGCTATGTTAAGAGTGAAGGACTGTCACTGCCATGCCCGCAGCATCCAGAATGAATTATTCTACTGACAAGCGCGCCAAACTGTGTGCTGCGTGGAGAATTATTATTATTATTATTTTATTTGCAAAACAAATCTCGGTCGACCAACAGCCCATCAACCAAACAATCGACCAGTCGACTAAATGGGGTCAGCCCTAGTATATTCCCTTTAATTTGTGCAAAATTTACATTTAGACATGAGGCCAACTAATATAGATATGCGAGAGCAACTGATCAGTTGAAGGTTCGCAATCAGGTCCCAATTTCCTTTGATGCCACATTCGCCTACTTCTAAGCTGAAGTTCCACAGTGCCTCAATTAAACTATTATAACAAGCTAAATTTAAAAAAATTAAAAATAAATCATGAAACATTAATTTGAAAATAGGTCAAAAATGCTATATTTGAGGTTTATCCACATTATGATGCAATGTAATGGTACAATAATGATGACCTTCAACATTGTCAATTTGATTGAAAAAATAATAGGAAGACCAAAACCTTTTGACATATTTGCAGTTTAGCTAAGGTGGATTCAGCCAAAATATTCACAAAGGCATTCCTTAAGTCATGCTTCCATAGACGGTTGTGTGAGAACAGGAAATGCATTGGAATTCATTGTTTTCCTTTATGATGAATAATTCCCAAGAAATGGTCTCCTTCCTTTTCAATAAAAAAAGATAAAGGAAAACTGAGGACAATAGATCACATCAGTCATCAGCTTATGAGGCAAGCCAAGATGCCAGAGCTAACAAATTGTCACCTCTACGCATTCTTTTTCTTGAACTTGAGTGACCTCAGATAGCCTGCGAAGGGCAGAGGAGAGAGTCTGTGTCTGATTCTGGGCCAGACCACACAAAACGCCATGAACAGGGAAGACATGCAAACTGCTGCCGAAGTCCTTTCTCTGAACCAGCCTAACCAAGCTGAATGCATTCCCTTCGAGAAATGTTAAACTTAAAGTGAAAGTAATGAAAAATCATCTTTCTTTCAAAGACGGGTACATCTGCTGCCACATTTCACAGCATGAGCACACACGTGCCTGCACAGACAGACACACACTTGCACACGCGGTCTGAAAAGCATTACTGCAATATCGTACTGTGGTGAATAAGTTTGCAGTACGCTGCAGAGAGAAACGGCTTCCGTTTCCTGATGTATGTATAGGATTATGGGTGCCTGTCACTCAGTGTTACGCTAGTTAAACAGGCGGGCAGTGCAGATTAGCAACATTTCTGCTGCACTTCTTGAACACCCATAAATGAAGCGGTGCAGGAAGCAGGGGGGGACGGGGGGACGGGACGGGACAAAGATGGATTTCTGCCTTTTTATTAACACACAGCATGGCCAAGCTTGGTTTCAAACGGATGTTTCTCACGACTGTGTTTCTCTGTTCTGTATGCACAAAGCAGCTGTGGATGTATCACACCTCCCCCACACCGAACAAGAGCAAGGAGTGGGCCGAGGGAAACGAGCCAAACACTACACACTTCCCCAGCCCGTTTTCAACCACAGAAGTTACAAGTTTGCTCATCCAATAGGAGCTTAGGGGGGGCTCCTTAGCACCGACACCAGGATGCATGCAGAGCGAGCACGATGGGAAAAGGTGGGTACCGAAAATGATTCATCGGCCACCAAAAGCCTCTGAAATACCAGCGAGGATTTACTGCCGGGCAATTACTCGGCGCACGCTGAGCGGAGAGGATACAGGAGGCGGGGGAGGGGGCCGTGAGACAGTGAGTGCAATTATTTAATTTTGGTCCATCTGAGGTCCTTTGTGCCTCTCGGGGGCAGGAGAGGCTGATGGAGAGCCCTTCCGCCTACTAGGGAGAGCTCTCTGATTCCTCCTCCTCACCAGAGCCGCATCCCCACCCATGCCCCCCTGCACCGAGTGACCCCTCCAACAATGCAGCTCATTCACCCAACTGTGCACCTTCCTCAATATCAAAGCTTTTCTGCAAATAACAGCTCCAATAACGGGCGAAACACATCTGCTCGCTGCATTCAGCCGCAGTGGGGAAGGGCAGGCTCTTGCTGAGGGGAGCCTTCACTCTATGCTCTTGGGGGTCACATGTCAGTGTCTGGATTTACTGGGGTTCACCAAAAAGGCCAAAGCACCATGTTTTTGAGGCGCCTACTTTCAAACACTGGAGTAGAAATATGCACAGTTGACATTGATTCAATGTTTTCGGCCGCCAATTGTAGCAAGAGAAGGTCATAGGAGGGAAAGCGATGCCTGCCTCGAACAAAGCAGGTCCTTAGACCTTTCCATTGGAGTGCTACTTTTTTTGTTGTAGAAGAAATACAGCCACAGAGCAACACAGAAACTTGTCAATTAACTGACTTTTGAGAACAAGATGATGTATTCACATCTCAACATTTAAAATGTGAAAATTTTGTACAGAGCAATCTGAAACACCATTGATTTTGTTTGACAAACTATCATTTGTCTATCCGCTTTCTCCCCCTGCTGTGCCGGGACAAGTTTTGAACATGCGTGTTTGGGGGGGTGTTCAACATTTATATGACCATTTACAACAGAGAGATTCTTAGCTTTGTGCTTTATGGAATTGTTACACACAGAGATGGAAGGTTGCCACCTCTCAGCTCTCTCTAGTGACCACTTTACAAGCTTTATTGATTTCAAAGCACCTCTTCTTTGAAATAGTTCGAAGATTTATTTTCTCCCTTTGGTCAACAATCAGCACACAGCGTGAGGGAGAGAAATGCAGGTTAAAGTGGGACATTTTATAGTAATCATCCCTGCATTAGTTTAAAAAGCAATGTTCCTTTTTTCCCCCAATGTTAAATTTTTGACAATGCAGCTGCTCTTCCCTGTAATATTACAACTGTTGTAACTCTTGTTGTGGGTTTTTTCCATCTCAAAACCAATGACCCATGCCCTTTGGACTCAGATTCACTTCAAATTGTTAGCAAATACTGGAAGTATAGAAAATAAAAATACAGATTATTGTAAATACTGGTTTCCATCACACTTGAAAGCTGTGTCCAAAACAGTTTTTATTGTAATATTTTTGTGTCAATATTAGGTCCAAAATGGCAGCACTCATTTGTTGCTATATTTTCAGATCGCATTTATAAAGAAACAATGCACATAGATGCCTGTGTTTTAGTGGCTACTATTATTGACATTATAATTATAATTATCTAACAAAATATTAATCTAATTGAAATCCCATTCTTTGGATCATATTCAGTGCACCCCATGCAGGAATATTTCTTGAATCTTTCAAACCATTTAAAAGCTATTGGTATATAGTAGGGGTGTATCTGAACCCGAATACCCTATTTGAAAGTGAACAGACAATGCGTTGTATACTGATATTTTTTCTGCCCGAAATTGATCAATGATAATCGGAAGATTTTTTTCTGATCTCATGGATTATATGAAAAGACTTAGCGTTTGTCCACGCTCATAGCCTATTCTTTGAAATGATCCAGTTGATTTTACTCAATTCCCATTCTCTAACGTGACAAGATCACTACAACTACAGATGCAATTAAGAGGAAGCTTTGGGATTACATGACAATGGATTATTTCATTAATTTTGCAGGCTTGTTAATTAAGCAAAATAAATGAAACCATGCTGAGAGCAATGGTTAAAAGGTAAGATATCAGCCTCCTCCATTTCCAGCACACCAGCCACCACTGGTATAGAAAGAGAATCAGTAATTATATTTATATTTATGCTTGCAGGGTTCAGACAGACTACTACATTAAAGGAGTACTCTGATCAAAATCCTGAATTGCAGAGTTGTATATCATATGTGTGCAACACCGGATGAAACCAACCAACTGGTGAATGTCATTTATAATTTAGACTACAAGAGCTCCTCCTGCCCATCAGGTTTCACAAATTGGTATTTTTTTCCTCTCCGGAGTCACGGTGTAGTAACCCAGGTCATTTGAATAGAACAATGGACATTTGCATTTAAACGTATGTAGTTGGTAAGAAAAGCAAAGGTCAGTTGAAACTTGTTGATTTTTCATAGACCCTGACATCACAGCGGGGAGGTGTGCTTATGTATTTATGAAGATGGATGAACAAAAGAAAAAGAAAATAAAGGCTCCCTGACAGCTTTAAATGTTGATGTAATCTGAACAGTTTTGCAGCTTTTGCATTAAAGTGAAAAATCTAAGGAATCACGTCCTAAATATCCAGATGTATTGTACTTGTATCCTACGTTCTATCATATATGGTCTATAATGCTCCAGTAATCCTTCTGGCTTGGTTGCTTCCGGCCCTTATCCTCTTGGCAGGTATTAGATGGCACATAATTACAAACAAACAATGTACTGTGTAATACCATGTGTAGTGAAATGCCATGATTGTAGGGGTTTATCCATGTCCAAACAAATGTCATGTAGTTCAGATTTTATCACGTGAAGAGGAAACACTACTGAGAATCACTAACCATTACCAGGGGATTTTTATTTATGTATTTATGTATTAAATGTGCTGCATTAGAGTGAATGGTGTTCTCCAGACCACTTCCTCTATACCCATGTGACTTGACACACAATCAACTAAATGTGCTTGATTTCGGTTACATCGCTTGCTAAATTTTTACTTAACCACTGCACAAACATAAATAAAAAAAACCTATTAGTACTCAGCACGATTTTGGTTGGGACACACAATGTGAAAATTGCCGCAATCGTAAAAAAATTGCTGCATGCAGATTTTTTGCTGTTTGATTGAGGGAATCCCTGCGGCTGCGGCCTCAAACTTGCTGTAGTGACCTTCATTAAGGCGCTGGCCAGCCCCTCTCCCTCTAGACAGTGTGTGAGCCGAATGGTTAATGGGGTCTGGATTCACCTCACCCTATAGCACGACACTCAGCAGACAGGCTCCCTCTCCTGAGTCTCTCACTGACCTGCCGGGCGGCAGGAGCCCTGCTGGCCCCTGTCTGCTCTCGTCTTCTTATCTGGCGGCACCAAAACAAATCCGGTCCTCCTGCCCCGCATGAATTCATTACAAACACAGGAGCTGCTTGAGTGCACAGATTATGAAGGGCTCCCTGCCTCTCACCCCAAAGCTGGGCCATTGTCCACTCCTCCTTTGACAGCTCTATTGTCCACCCTTCTATACCCTCTTCCCTGAGTTAATTCCACGGGCCTCTCCATTTCCCACAATGAGAAGAGTCCGTCTGCACGCAGAGCTTCATGAGAAAGGGACAACAACAACAGAGCTCTCAGTTAACATGTGGGGAGAGAGAGAGAGAGAGAGAGAGAGGGAGAGCTTCATGAGAAAGGGACAACAAAAACAGAGCACTCAGTTAACATGTGGGGAGGGGGAGAGAGAGGGGGAGAGAGGAAGGGAGAGAGAGACACAGAGAGGGAGAGGGTGAGCTTCATGAGAAAGGGACCACAAAAACAGAGCACTCAGTTAACATGTGGGGAGAGAGGGAGAGAGAGGATTGCTGTTTCTTGAATTTCAATCTAAACCAAAGGCATGCAAAGGGAAAAAAATGTTTATTTGTGATAATAAAAAGTTTTCCCATTGATCAAGGGGAAACAAATATTATTCTGCTCCAGACTCTACTCTACTCAATCCTCTACTTGTTTGTAATTCTAACAATCAATTCCATCCACCTGACAGGAGACGTGAGCTTGCCGCTACAGTAAAGTGCAGGCCGCTCTCCCTCCTTCCCCCTCTCGAATGTGGTTTAAAAGGGGAGTGAAGGAAAGTAGTGGGCACTAGAGGCAGCAGCACACCAGACTGGCAAGTTTAGAGAGGGTCTGCAGCAGGTGAGAGGAACATCACCTGGAGTGTCCCGGAGTCGCACGGTGTTGTAGGGGGGGCAAGGGTAGGTGGGAGGAGGGACAGCAACTCCTTGTTAAGAGAAGATTAAACTGCATAGGCCAGAGAGGGAGACCCAGCGAAGGTGATGGTTAACCTAGTAGTAATAATAACAATAATAACCTTTATTTTATATAGCGCGATTCATATCAGATATCTCAAGCTTTGAATGTTCGTAGCAGAGTTTTAAATTGTATTCTGTAGGGTATTGGGAGCCAGTGAAAGTCTGCCAGCGCAGGTGAGATGTGGTCATGCCTCCTCGTCCTGGTTAAGATTCTGGCTGTTGCATTTTGAATGTGTTGGAGTTCTCAGAACCAATTTGGTAGCTCCAGTGAGCAATGCATTGCAGTAGTCGATCCTTGAAAACACAAAAGCACTGATGAGCTTTTCTACATCTGCTTGTGAAAGGCTATATCGGATCCTTGCGATGTTGCGTAGATGAAAGAAAGAGACCTTGCTGACATTGTTAACATGTTTCTCCAGGGTTAGGTTTGAGTCCAAGATAACTCCTAGGTTACGCACAGTAGGACTGGGTTGAACCAAGTTACTGTCAATGGTTAGGTCAAAGTCACCTAGTTTCTTTATCCGTTGTTGAGAGCCAACCAGGAGAATTTGTGTTTTGCTGGAGTTTAGTTGAAGAAAGTTGGCCAGCATCCATTCCTTGATCTACTGAAGGCAAAGAGTTAACACAGATTTGGTACTGTTGGAGTCTGAGGAGGTACCCAGGTAAACCCAGGTAGTCCAACTGTTACTCATCAACAAGTGATTCTTTCTGGGTGTCTTTCTCTCTCGGTCACGGACTCTCTCTCGCTCTTGGTATAATATGGTATGTAGGTATACCAGTGACTAAATCTTTAACATACAACATACTATTAGCTGCCACCACCTGACTTTCTCCCATTTGGCAATTACCCACTTTGTTGGATTATGAAATTCTGACCTTAATGAGTTCAACATTGATGATCACTCATCAATCATTTTAAAGAATGTCAGATAATGACTTTTTTTTAAACGCAAGACACACAGATAAAAAGAATAATAAATCATATAAAGTCAATAAAACTGATAGAATGGCATAAACTGTTCCAGTAAAAACTAACAAGCGAGCAAGTATATCGATAAAAATGTAACGCGCTTTTAGCCGCATTCCTATAATGTGGGAGCCAGAGGAAAAAGTGGGGAGAAAAAGCTCTTGGAGGAAGACACCCCCGAGGGTTAACCGAACTAAAAAAGTAATACATGTTCGTTCAAACCAGTTATACACCAGTGATACGGGAAATAAAAACTCCAAGTTTACGTTTCTAGAATGATAATGATGGAGTGAACTAAACTGCCAAAATAAATCACCATTTTCTGTTTCTATGTTCCTTGCATATTTTTCCTCCTTTCTAATTGCATTTTAAGCATGATGCTGATATAATACCCCACTCGGAAATCAGTGTTGGGGAACAAAAGTTATTTTGTGACTTCATTACATACCCCTTGATTGAATTTCCTTTCCAACTCTCCGATGACAACACAGTAAAACCCCTTCAGCGTGAAATGACTGCAGAAAGTGTTGCGGCTTGCCAGCTGGACTCTTTCCTTTCGCAATGTGGTTCTAATTATTCTATGATACACAGTTTGTCCAGGCCCCGATCGGTCCTTTACACTCAAGATTGAAAGTGGATTGCACCACGGCATCTGCTGAAGTAATCGACTCCACAGCTTTACAAACAATCTGAATTTATGCTCACTGCGGAAGGAAACCCTACAGCCCCCTTTTTTTACTGACTAGACCATGGACATCCATGGGGAGCAAGGCAGATATAAAAGCAGAGGGTTTGTGTTTGCATTAAGCTGCAGCTTCCTCTGAATAACACAAAGTATAGCAGACTCCAAGCACAGGCAAACTGCAGAACGACAAATCTGATCTTTCCAGCAAAAGTGCAACAGCAATTTAGGTCAGCATTGTAAAGAATGGACAACTCTAGGAGGGAATCATCATCATACACTGCCATGAAAGTGGCCACCATGCAGCGGCTGAGATGCAGCAGGAGAAACGTTAAACGCGGTGATTTTCGTCAGGGCTCACAGACACAAAATAGGAATCATTTAGGCCAATTGCCCAGCAGCCCCCAGCAGATTGAGATGACAGTGCACGACAAGACAAGCAAGACAACGGAAGGCAAGGGATTCTGACAAAATCTGCTGTGAGAGAGATCCTGATTTCCTGTAGGGAAAGGGGGAGGGGTTCAACCGCTGGGTACAATGACTGTGCTGCTGTGTGGGTCTGAGTCAAAACTCCAGTACATGATTCAAGGCGTGGGCCATGCTTCGGTTCCATTCCTAACTCCCCCCCCGTGTCAGATACAGCCTGGCTATCAGGCAACCACCCACCCCCAAGCCTTTGAAATACGTCTGCAGCAGGCACAAGCTAAGACACATCTGCCGCAGGATTTCTCACGCTTACGTAAAAGACAAAGCAGGAGAGGATTGTCAAAACAGAGCGAAAGGAAAAAAGTGTACTGTAAAATGGTAGCTGTACAGGATGCACACGTGGAAATTCCTCCTGAATCTTATGTGTAGTGACATCTGAGGACCAGCTTAAAACTCAAACTGTGTAGCACTTTCACACAAAGCAGGGTTTTCCCGCTGCCAGGGCAGGCGGAATGTGTTCTTACACCGACAGCCTGCGTTAGGCTGCTGTGTGACACACATTTGTCGTTTAAGCCTCGGAGCCAAGATTCTTCAAAACAGCACAATTAAATGCAATGTATTCTCAGACTTATCGATACAGCAGGCTACACATTTATAGTAAACGATTTGCTCCAAGGTGGTGGCTTAACAGCATCAAATCAACGATGGGGGAGCAAGTTAAGAATGACATTGTGCGTCATTGACATAGACCCCAACTGCTTTTTCTTCACAAGAGAAATGGTCAGAATCACATCTTGCAAGGAAGGCTTAGGATTCACGCAATAAACAAATGTAAACAAGCTGCACGATCTCTGCTAGAACATTTTGTGGTGTTGGATATACACGGGCCAGAATTAACCTCAGGAAGTGCAAGGTTAAACTGTGCTCAAACACATTTCATAGGAAGGATGCATGACAGATTACGGGTTATCTTAGTCCTTGCTGCTGGGAATGAGAAGCATTGGCAGGTTCTCCTTTCCGCTTCCCCGCTGCATCTGTTGCCAACAGGAGCTTGAGAATAATCCACTCCTATTTCTGTGCCTGTCGTGTCAACTCTCGGCAGCTCCCTGCTGACAACACTCTACCACGAGGCTGCAGTGCTGAGACAGGGCCGGGGAGGCCGTCCATCCCGGCGATCGGGCGGCCGCAGGCAGGCCGCGGTTTGCTGCGTTGCTTCAGTGGGCTATTCAGTACCATTCCCAAGGAGCAGAGTGGAAAACCAGTGCATATATCCCCGTGGAGAAGGGTGACAAGAGTCCAAGAGACAAGGAGTTGGGGAACAGAGTCCAACTCCTCACTCAGAGCAGTGGGTAGATTGCAGCGGCACAATCATTCTTCCACCTATATATTACTCACCTATATACAGCAAGGAAGATGATTCACTGATGATTCACTGATTACACTGTTGCTTTACTGTTACAGAAGAAGCATAATTTCCTTCCATCAATCAAAGTCATGAACATGTGCAACAAAATGGCACACATCCACTGAACGGAATACATTTTTAAAAGGCATGATCTTAATGCCTCTTGTTAAACATGACTGAAATGGAAGCCCTTTCCTGATGTCCTGGTCCTGTTAGGCATTCAAACCAATACCAAAGTTTCATATGTGCACTCGCTTTCAGGAAATGCCCGGCCACACTAATGAAATGCATGTGCGGTTCCGAATTGTTTTTGGCTTAACTCATCCCATTGTTTCAGTTCGCTTGTGCAATATGGCTTTTCAGTTGCACTTGCTTGAAGGGCAACCCAAGACGTCTATTCCTGCACCTCACATTAAACAGCAACAGCCCATCCCCCACAGAACCAGTTATGCACTGTCAATGGCAATGCCGTGACACTTCTTCTGAATTACGGAATACAAAAGAGTCAAGCCTTTGTCTCTGTCTGATTATCCTGCTCCTGGCGATTTCCTCTGCATACAGATCAGCCATTTCTGCTGCCTGTTGCCTCGATGCAGGCCATCATGTCCTGCCCCATAAAGCTTGTGTGAAAAGCACAGTGACAAATAGGAGATTAAATCTATGCTTTTAGAGAGCCTTCTGAAAGCCAACATTCTTTCAACTGCAACAAATCACAACACCCCTTCTCTCCAAAAATGTACTCCCTTAGGTCCTCTTTTGACCTCTACTCAAAAAAGCCAGGCCAGTGAGTCTAAATCTATAATAGCCAGGGCACGTCAGGCAGTGCTGAAAGGGGAAAGTTTACCTCCTAAAGGTTTCCCCACAGTGGCAAATTCCAATGGCACAGAAAACCAGCTCTGCCTCAGAAGGGTGAGTCTCTAAACACGTCAGCTCACAATTAAACAAAATTACGGCCCACTGCACTTAGCCTCCCGCGTTTAGACAGCTTTACGCACAGCTCTCGAGCCGCTTTGAGCTGGCGCGTGAGGACAGAGAGAGAGAGAGAGGGAGTGACTGACAATGAATTTCACCATTAACGCTGATGTGGTTTATTAATCATCACCAGAGGATAGATTCAAAAAACATTGTGGATCTTTGGTAGAGGTACAGTACCAATTCCTCTCAAGATCACCTTTTTTTGCATCCCCAAAACAAGACAGGTTTTGGGGATGCAAAAGGTTTTTCCCCTCGGTTTCCAAAACCACATGCTAAATCATAGCCTATATACACTCAGCGGCCACTTTATTAGGTACACCTTTCTAGTACTGGGTAGGACCCCACTTTGCCCCCAGAACACCGTGGCATGGATTCAACAAGGTGCTGGAAACATTCCTCAGAGATTCTGATCCATGTTGACATGATAGTATCACGCAGTTGCTGCAGATTTGTCAGCTGCACATTCATGTTGTGAATCTCCCATTCCACCACATCCCAAAGGTGCTCTATTGGACTGAGATCTGGTGACTGTGGAGGCCATTGGGGTACACTGAACTCATTGTCATGTTCGTGGAACCAGCTTGAGATGACGTGTGCTTTGTGACATGGCGCATTATCCTGCTGGAAGTAGGCATTAGAAGATGGGTAGACTGTGGCCATAAAGTGATGCACATGGTCAGCAACAAGACTCAGGTAGGCTGTGGCATTTAAATGATGCTCAATTGCTATTAAGGGGCCTAATGTGTGCCAAGACAACTTTCCCCACACCATTACACCACCACCACCAGCTTGAACCGTTGACACAAGGCAGGATGGATGCATGGATTCATGTTGTTTACACCAAATTCTGACCCTACCATCTGCATGTCGCAGCAGAAATCAAGATTCGTCAGACCAGGCAACATTTTTCCAATCTTCAACTGTCCAGTTTTGGTGAGCCTGTACCTACTGTAGCCTCACTTTCCTGTTCTTAGCTGACAGGGGTGGAACCCGGTGTGGTCTTCTGCTGCTGCTGTAGCCCATCCACTTCAAGGTTCGACGTGTTGTGCATTCAGAGATGCTCTTCTGCATAGCACTGTTGTAAGGTGTGGTTATTTGAGTTACTGTTGCCTTCCTGTCAGCTTGAACCAGTGCTTCTCAATTATTTTCTGTTATGCCCCCCCTAGGAAGAAGAAAACATTTCGCGCCCCCCACTCTCTGCCGCGACTATAAATAGTATCATTTGTCTATAAAATTGTTATAAGTACACCTCTGCATAACATTGTATCCTTATTAACATTAAAGAAATGCTATGGTGTGGTTTTTTTTGCACTGAGCAATTTGGTACGCCACCTTATATGATGCTAACAGTGCTCGCTGGTTTTCTGAAGTAGCATTCACAAAGCGGGATGATTGTCGGCAATATTCGGCACGTTTTCGCTTAAAAAACTCAAGCGGCTTATCAGCGTGATTGGGGTGTAATGTCTTTAAGTGACGCCTTAATTTATTTGGCTTCATGCTGTCCGCTGCCAACATTTTAAGACACAGTAAACACACCGGTCTTTCCTCGTCTCCCACCGTAGTCACAGTGAAGCCAAGCGCTACATACGCTTCGTCATATTTCCTCGTCTTAGCTTTCGGGTGACTTTTGTTTGTCTCATTATCTTCGTCTCTCTCCGCCTTTCTTTTCAACCCTGTTAAATATTTTTCCATGGTGTCTCTTGAGGGTTTGTTCACTGCACTTCATATCTGCAATTACACTTTATTCTAGTACGGCAAAAAAAAGCATGTTCCCCGGGGTCACACGCGCCCCCCCTGGCATCGCACCCACACTATTTGAGAAACACTGGCTTGAACCAATCTGGCCATTCTCCTCTGACCTCTCTCATTAACAAGGCGTTTTCGCCCACAAAACTGCCGCTCACTGGATGTTTTTTGTTTTTCGCACCATTCTCTGTAAACTGTTGTGGGTGAAAATCCCATGGGATCAGCAGTTTCTGAGATACTGACACCACCCCGTCTGGCACCAACAATCATTCCACAGTCAAAGTCATTTAGATCACATTTCTTCCCCATTCTGATTTTTGGTCTGAACAACTGAACCTCTTGACCATGTCTGCTGCCACGTGATTGGCTGATTAGATAATTGCATTAATGAGCAGGTGTACAGGTGTACCTAATAAAGTGGCCACTGAGTGTATATATATATATATATATATATATATATATAAACCTATCATATATAATATATAAACCTATCATATATAATTCAACATATATAATTCAACAGCAAAATGGGTTTCACTCGTCAATTTCCATTTCCCAGGTCTCACAGCATCTACTTTCACCTTATCTTGTTGCAGCCCAGCTCTGACCACTGCATGAAGGAGGAAATGACTGCAGTGAAAATAATAATAATTTAATATCAAAGACCTTCACAGCACTTATAACGCCAATCAGAGAAGCTGCAGTGACCACATCCTTAGGTTAATAGTGGTGGAATATACTATAGGAATGCTGCCACTTGTGTGGACAGCAGTCTATTACATATGCATAATGTCAACAGATCGGCAGAGCTAGTGTAGAAAATCGAATTCTACAGAACGCTTTCCACTCTATCCCTGATAATGTTGTTAATGGCTTTCTTTTAAGGAATGGCAACACGTGTGTCTGCCAAGTCTCAAATATGATTAAATCTAACTGAAAATAAACAGATTCATAAGATATGTGAAGAGACCAACGGATAGGCCCATGGGAGAATTGAATATTGTTCCTTTGGCATATCTACGCTCAGTTTCCTTAATAAGATGCAGCCAAAACCAAAGGCAACAAAAGACCCTTATATGAAGCAAACTGGTTTCTGCAGCTCCGATTTTAACATCAATATGCATTTCTGTATCTGTTTTAACTGGAACTATACACCTTTAAAGTACCACCCATTTAATTTGTTCATTTTGGGTACAATCAAGACAATACTCATGCTAGCAGGTCCTCTAATATACCAAATGGCATTCTTAATCCTTGTTTGGCATAGCACACAAATGCAAAGTACAACTATAGCAGCCCCTATATGACCACGGCGAGTGTTGCCATTGACAACCTGAGCCACAGAGGGGGAAAAAATTGCCATGTCACAGATGCCATTTGGAGGCCACGGTGATGGTGGCGGACTTACTGGGATAGTGGACCAGTGCCGGTGCGGGATCTGCCATCCCTCCCTCCCTGTACACTGCGCCGTAGTGATCCACCCGCCGCAAAGGCAGACAGGCAGACAGTATTTACTTTAGAACCCATTAGCGTAGGGATGAAGACATCATCACACATCAATTTGTCATCGTTAGAACAGCCGGCTTTGCCCCCTGTCCTGCAGGTGCAGGCTGCAGTGGTGAGCGGTGGAGAATCTCCCCAACTGCATCAAAGAGTCCCGGGGGGACAAGGTGGGAGTGACAGCCTAAATGGAATTTCAACTGAGCGTACGGGATCGATCGGTGAAAGACTTCCCCAAGCCTCCCCTTCAGAGTAAGCCCTGACTGTGAGCCCTTTGCAATTCGCTGTGCTTCGCTACTGAGGGCACACTATTGGCAAGGTCACTATCAGCAGCTTACATTAGCACAATGAGACCATTGCCATGTTGACCCCTTGTTCCCACTATACCGTGACACTGGAAACAATGTGCTGATCATTGTGGTGATCGTCACGCACAAGGACAAGGAATACTGGAGCATAGTATCCAATGAGGCAGGAATATAATTAAAATGACTTCATCTTCATAGTCATGATATCTTTCTGCATGGCCTGGACAGCTGCAACCAGAGCACAACAACTGTCTAAATCTAGTCTATTTTTACTGTTTAATTTGTCCTCACACCTACAATTAATTTGCCAAAAAATTAGTACCTGGACATACATTAAAACTCTTACAAACGAAGGCAAAGTCTTCTGGGGTCACCAGCAAGGCTAAAAGGCCCTGTACAATATAGGGTAGCATTGTTTAAGGAATTCAATTTCCTTTTCGTTTTAGCCAGTGCTAGCATAATGGTTAAGGAGCTGGGCTTGTAATGCAAAGGTTGCAGGTTTGAGCCCAGGTGGGGCACTGCCGTTGTACCCTTGAGCAAGGTATTTAACCTGGATTGCTTCAGTAAAATATCCAGCTGTATAAATGGATTGTATGTAAAGAAATTTGAAACTGTGTAAGTCGCTCTGGATAAGAGCGTCTGCTAAATGCCTGTAATGTAATGTAAGCCACACATTAAGAATTTTCTGTTACGCATGGCACTTTGTGAAACCAAAAAACTTGTGAGAAAATGTTCCCGTTTCTTTATTTGACCCATTTTGACCCAACAAAGAGGCAATATGAACAGCTCATTCTGAAAATCTTCCTTTGTTCTGAACATTCTTCTAACGTTCTCACAATATTACATTACAGATGTACATTACATTAAAATATATGGGGGTAAGGAAACTAGGGAAAAGATAATGACACACCCCAAAAGGTGTAAACATTCAGTGTACTCCAAATTAGTCCGTTCACAAACCACACCACAGAAATGTGATCATGCCCCACAATTGAATCATGTCCCAACAGATTATACTATACTGTTTCACAAACAATACAGCGGTAGGACAAAAAACACATTCCAATGTAGACCTATTAGGTAAGTAAACGTCAGTACAATCCTGACTACATGGAGGTAGAAAATAATTAACAAAAGTGAGAGTATGAAGCTGTTAATATATTGTGTTGCTTGTCTTCACTGTTCAGATCTTTGCAAAATCAGCCAAGTACTGCATAACCAATGGGTGTAAGAAAGTGTGCATCAACCCTGAGATTCATAATCTTATTACCTGAAGGGCCAAAATCAGTCACTGAAGCCCAAGCACAAAGAACTGTAAATACATAAGTAAAGAAACATGATATGACTATATAAAGCTCAGACATGGCTTGATAATACTGCACACAGAATGAATATGGAATGGACAGGAGAAAAACAGCCTTAACAAAAGATCCCTTTCTTCATCCACAAGTCAGATATTGCCCTTTTTCCAAGGTCAGATCAAAGCACAACACTTCCAATACGAGGACTTGACACAGACACAGCATACGTATGTCTCTTCCCACCTCTGCTACAGCGTGTGTGGGGGTGCTTCTACCTAGACAGGAGGTCTGGAGGATAAAATCTCTCACTGAATCATCGCTCTTTCACACCTCCAGCTAGTCACTGTTACACAACAATAACCCACTTAAATGAGAGGAGGGATGGGGAAAATAAGACACACTTAAAATCAAAGCAATGTAAATGTACCATGTGTAAATTACAGCTGTGCAGCCAATTCTAAATGCATTGCCCTTCATCTCTTGGCCTGCACACACTAACAGGGGTTAAAGGCATTGGGTGGCTTCTCTCCTTTATTATGGAGTCTGCATCTCCTTGCCTATTCACAGGCTGGGTAAACAAGCCTAAATTCCTTCAAATTAAATTTGAAATCGGCAATCTATTAAGGACAGCAATTTTAATACTGCCTTACACACATCCCATTGCACCAAATTGATGGCCACCATATTGCACTCATTTTCATAGAAAAAACGCATTAGTGGCAAGCATATACCCAGCCATAAACTAAGGCTACATTATAGAATTGCCTTGATTTTGACCAGGTCCATGGGATTACATATTCGATAGACGTGAAAATAACAACATTTTCAAATCTGTAACAATATGTGAAGGTCATATGACCCGTTCAATCGTACAGGAAAATATTTAAATAGCCGTGCAAACTTCACAAAATGCTCATTAAAAAAGAACAAATAAGTGCACGTTACACATTATTTGCATTGGTTGGAGGAGTTCAATGTGTTTTGTATCAATGCATCATTCTATTGATGTACATTTGAAGACGTTCTGAAGCCAGAGATGACATGTCTGTATCGTTTCGACCTACCTTTTGGTATTCGGAATCTTCCGGCCGAAAATCGCTGCTTGTTTGTTCGAACTGAAGATTGAAGTGAGGGAGTCGGTGAAGTAGGTTCACCCACCAAGGAGGTGAGTAATTTATCACCGCTGCCATACCTTGTGGTTGTACGAATGTCCAATGTATTTTAAATAAAATTACACTAAACTTCCGTAATGGTGCGAAGTCCTGATGTCCAAATACTCCACGTATTAATTCGGCAGCTTGGTAGCACTTGTAACGGAGTTTGCGAAACTCAGTATCTTGTCTGGCATCGAATCTTGGAACTCCAGTTGCAATCAATAGGTCGGAGTCTACAGAATTGTTCACAGTTTTTCCATTTCGGTGTGGCAAGCAAACATGTTAGTGACCAGACCTGGCTTTGTGGCAGTGGAACAGCAACACCCGGATGATGGACAGTGATGTTTAAAGTCCTGTTAACGTTGCTGGATCAAGTTCCTATTTTAAAATATTATCCAAGAATAATACTACTGGCTAGCAAGATAGAGAAAAAAACAATGATGATATCTTTCTTTTCCTTTGGTTTCCCTTTCCTTTCCTAAAGTCACATTTAGTCCTGTATGGATTATATTTATTTACTACATGGGCAAACTAACTAGTTAAATGGCCATCTGTCTAGCTAACTAAGCTAAAATAGAATCGGAGAGGTTAATACCTTTAAAACCTGGCTTTCCTTTCCCATCCACAACATTATATAGATGTTTTCCTTGGTTAAGTAAATTTCAGTAGATACAGCAATGATGTATGTTTACATACTCGTTACAGTTCCCAGTTTGTGCATGATCATAGTATTATAATTAACGTAAGCTACCTAGCTAGTAAAAACAAAGTAGAAAATATATAACGTTTAGATGGCCGAATAGCGGTCTAACCTATGCATCAAGCCAAACAAAACAATGCCATGTTAAGTAGCCAATTAAATAGTTAGCTAGTCAGCAAGCCGATAATTGTCTCCACTTTCTCAATTATCAACATATTAACAATTAGCTAGCTACAAATGTAACCGAATCTCGCATTTGTTAGCTAGCTTGCCTGTTAGCAAGCCGGATATGGTCCCTTTTATAGATTCGAACTTAGTGCGAGCTAATTAGCTAGCCAGCTAAATAATACAAAGACACAGGTCATAGCTACCCTTCTCAGATGAGATGAATATGAAGATGTTTAACCTGCTGAATGTTTTAGATCTTAGTCCTGACGTTTTGGATTGTTCCTGTTAATCCAACCATTCCTTGATCCGCGAAGGCAGAGTAAAGCTCTGATTGTGTTTTTACACGCTGCCGTCTTGTTGACAACGTTCCTATTTTCCAGCAATCCTATAGCTCGCTAGCTAACTAGCAAGCTATTTTGAGATTATTAAATATTTCATAGTCCGTGAATGCTATTATTTTCTTACATCGGGAGGGCTGTCGAAACGTGGGCATGTCCCAAAGAGAGAATGAAACGAATAGGAGGCACAGCGTTGCTCAACAACCTCAGTTCACAGCAGACAACTATGGTCCCCCACTGAGCTTCATCCCACTCAGTTTAAAGGACACTTGGTGATGATCATCAGAGAAGAATTGTTGGGGGCACTGACCCCTGGCGGCATAAAGCAGATAGCACACAGTGCATCCACGAAACAAAGTTGCTTCGAAAAGTCATCAAATTGGGTTTAAAAATCATTACGTTTGCAGTCAGCTGTGATGGTGTATTTTCATTGTGATAGGCTCCGATTCGTTGGCCTGACCTCAGTGCACTGAACCTGCCCAGCAACGTTATTTGGTGTGCTGATTAATGAAGGGATCCCGAGTTGCTCGTCTGGTTTGCCTTGCACCTCAAACCAATGCATGATCAACACAGTTGAGGAGTATGCGGTTCAACCACAGTTGACACTAGTTGATGTCTTTCCCTCAGACTTCCATCCCAACATCACCTTAGCCACTTTTCCTCGTGACACATCAGCAAGTTGAGCAGACTTCCTCATTGAAGCTCCTGCCAAACGTGCCCCCTACAAACACCCCTTTGTCAAAGTCACTGAGATATCTCCTCCATCTTTATTTGTTGAACAATTAATTGCACCACATTTGTAACAAATTACTCCTAATCAATAAAGCTGAATATCTGTCTGTATTACTTCAGTGGTCACTTTGAGAAAACAGAGCATAAAAACAACATCCACGGTAAATGTTCTACAAGCCACTAAGATTCATGAATGACCAGATTACCAGATAGTGGAAATATTGCTTCTTATTCACATTCTGGTCTTTGATATCAACAGTATAAAAATGATGAGATGACATTGAATTCCTTAATTAAATGCACATTGCTTGTTGAACACAGTTTGTCCAATAGCAATAGCACAATTAAATAATGTGGGTTGGCGGCAGAGGGGGTGGCTCTATGGATAGGTCAATTCAACAGTGTGCAGTTAGCTACAAATGTCCTTGTACCTTTAATGAATTGTTAGTATAAAACATGGCATGCAACTATCCAATGCTAATATGCAATTAGCATAAAGTAACTATGTTTCCTGAAAAGAAACAATTTGTCAAAATGTAACAGTAAATAAGGAGGATTGTATATGGGTTGTAAATCTAGTCTGGGCGGCACGGTGGTGCAGTGGATAGCACTGTCGCCTCACAGCAAGAAGGTCTCGGGTTCGAATCCAGGCCGGGGGCCTTTCTGTGTGGAGTTTGCATGTTCTCCCCGTGTCCGTGTGGGTTTCCTCCGGGTACTCCGGTTTCTTCCCACAGTCCAAAGACATGCACGTTAGGCTAATTGGAGAGTCTAAATTGTCCGTAGGTATGAGTGTGTGAGTGAATGGTGTATGTAGTGCCCTGCAATGGATTGGCGACCTGTCCAGGGTGTATTCCTGCCTCTCGCCCCAATGCATGCTGGGATAGACTCCAGCCCCCCTGCCCCCCGCGACCCTAACTAGGAATAAGCGGCTGAAGATGAGATGAGATGAGAAATCTAGTCTGTCTCTAGAGTGGGGTGGATCATTTAGTCTAGGCAGAGCTGTTTCAGAGTGCCATCTAGTTTCTATAAAGTAAATTATAGCCTAATTTATTTAACAATGGTGAAATTTAAAATATTGAGAAAACAAACATTTCTTTTTCTGATCAAGAATGTGTGCTAGTGGCCTCCCGCGTGGTCTCTAGTGGTTTCAATGTCCGGCGCTGGCCACGGCGACCGGGGTTTGATCGGCTCTGGCCGGGAGTGCCACTGGGGGCGGCAATTGGCTGTCCGGCCCAGGGAGGGGGGAGGGAAGCTGACAAGACTTTTGCTGCGCACAGGAGTGGCTCTGGTGTTGACTTGGGAAAAACAGGATAAAATCAGAAAAACTAATTTATATATATTTTTTAAAAGAATGTGTACTAGTGTGAGCATAACTTGAATTTTTAAAAATACATTCCAGCCAACCAGCTGAACTCCACTAATATTATAGAGCATTATAGTTATCCTTATTCAAATATGAATATGGAATTAGTTGCTTGCCAGTTACTGCTCCCTTACATTGCTCATTGTATCCCCAAAATATATATATATTTTTAAGACACAAAGCAGGCTGTCAAAACTACTCCACCTCGGAATCTGGTCTCCTTCTCCAGCTGACATGCACAGCATGATTGGTTGATAAAAATATGGAAATATGGGAGAGTCCTTTAACAGTTGAAATGAAGATGGAGAGTGTCACAAGAGGTCTCAGAGAGTTTATTGTATGAATGGGAGTATATCGACTCAAATTTGATGGTGGTGGGGGGGTGGATTAAGATTGTGATCTCTCCTTTAAACCGTCTCTCAGTGACACATTGGTATTGGAAAAAGTCTCTTATTGACTCAGGTTTCACAAAATGCACATTTTACATATTCACATGCACATTTTTGGTTTTGGGAGGTGGCGATTTTAGGGTTTTAAAACAGGGGGTGCAATGTTCAAAAATCTTTTTCTTTAAATGTTTTTTGACATTGATTTGAAAATTGTAATATTTTCATCCCAACAGTAGGGGGTGCAAATGCACCCCTGCACCCGCGGTAAAATTGCCACTGGTTTTGGGGAATGTGGGAGTGTGTTCAGCTTAATCTTTTTTTAATTTATATATTAGAGGATCTCATGTGTAACTCATCACCTACAGCGAGGAATGCAGACTGCAGCTCTTCCCGCTTTCACTACAGAATTTCCCAGTCCACCTTTCCTGGAAAGGGCTAGAAATGAAACTGAGGCCTAAGTGGAAGTGCATTTGAATTCTGATGGTACATACGAATGCACTCGCATGAAAGCAAGAATATCTTTTTAGATTAGTTTTTAAGGTATAATAATTTATTTCATTTGTAATCTACACATTCATTATACTCTTTTTTCACTTTAAATTTCATCTTTAAACTTTCTTTAACATTTTTACTTTAAATGAATTATTTTCAGAACATCTGTAAGCATTCTTTGTATTTATTGCATATAATTTTTGTTATTTACTTTTAATCTCTATGATTCTCTATGGAAAAGCACAAGGTAAGCCTCTAAATGAATTACATTATGGCACCAGAGAGAACTACAAAATGTCTATTTCTGTGTGACTGCATGATCTTCTTCTCTTTACAAAGGGTAATCAGTTCTAAAGCCACAAATGATTTACAGTGAAAGGTTTCCACAGATGCTGGACAGGCACCAGATGGCATTTGAGGGGGAGAGGTGTTCACACAGACATGTATGTATAACTTTCATGTGATTCCACAGGGGCAACACCCTTCTGACATGTATGACATGTCGAATACAAGCACTGCTGGACATTAATGAAGGACAAATGCATTATTGAAAATGTACTGTAAAAATGTGGACCCCATCACAATTTTGGATTTTGTTTGTGGACTGCCAAAATAAGGAACTGTGCACATGAATAATGCACAACCTATGCATATTGCATGATGAATAAAATATACTCATCCATTTTTCAATATTTTTAAAGACCATGCCATTGCATCTCAGTATATATATTTATATATATATATATCAGTGGTGGAAAAAGTACACAAAACCTTGACTTGAGTCGAAGTAGAGATACCCTGATAAAATATTACTCCAGTAAAAGTAAAATATACACATCATGAAAGGAGTTGGGCACATTCTGAGTGACCGCAGAGCTGAAATAAACAGGCGTTTTCGATTTCTTTTTTCTTTGAAGGTTTTTTCTTTATCTTGGAGAGAAAGTGGGGAAAAAACCCATCAAACATATAGTATGTGTGTGTGCATTTGCGTGTGCATGTGTGGGTTGATCTGTCTGTGTCTGTCTGCCTGGAAGCCAGATGCCAGAAGATTAACTCCCCAACACTCCAACACCCATGGTCGTATTGTAATCACTGTAACCAATTCTTGATTTATTAAACTTTATTCATTTTTTTAAATAATCAGCAGACTTACAATGTTTTCAGTCAGTCCTGGTATCTTTTAAATTGGTAAAATTCAGTTACAGTTATTTTAAGTGATGTGTGAAATCTGAGCATTTGCATGTCAATTCTAAAATACCAAATGAGCCAGTTAGGGACCTAAACTATCTGAGTTGATTAATAGGAGTGGGTCTAGGTAAAATACATAGAAACCCTTAAACAAAAAAAATTAACCTAGCAATAATCTTTAAGAACTAACTGTCAGAAATTTGAAGTCATTCTTGGCACATGGAAATTTCATTTTAGGTCTGGACTAAAATGATTACCTGGAACTTTCAAACTTTTAGACCTCCCACACAGTACAAGAACCACAGTAGTTACTCCCTTATTGCACAAATGTACAGAATTGATTGTTCAACTTCAAAAGAAGCTGGTTCTCGAAGTTGTGTGAGTCCAATCTTGAAAATGAGTGTAAGGGAAAAATGTAATTAGGCCTTGGGACAGGCTCCTTTTCAGCTCTACTAAGCAAGTTGTTTCTGCTTCCACGAGCAGGCCAAGCATCTTGTAGATTTCCTCATATTGCGTACCATCCTGTCAGGAAGAGATAAGTGTGTATTGCCCGATGTGGGAGAGAAACAAGGCATGTGAAAGTATGAGATACTAAGATGTTTGGGTTGGGGAGAAGGAAGCGTCAAAGCCAGTTCCTTGGGAATGAGTTTCATTATTGCACTGTATAAATCATAATAATACAGATGGAAAGTTATTACTGGGTCATGGGTGAGAGTTGCCTCATCCTAATGTATGCAAGAAATGTGTATGTTGGGAGGGTAAAATGTGTGTCTGGACCCATTAATAAAGGAGGGGTTTCAACCATGACCAGTGGGTGAAACTCCAAGGGGCGATGGTCACCTCGAATGTAAAATATATATACTGTTGTATTTCCTTTGTCTCGTCAGAGATACTCTGACATTCTTCACGCGAGACTGTTAGACTGCTCCCCTGTTTCGAAACAGTAATAAAACTTTTTGAACTTTAAGATCACAGTCTCGCTTCCTTTGAATAGTAGAATTTCCATGACAATTCTTGGCGACGATAATGGGATGGTAACATCCGCCGCTGATCAGCTGCAGTGACTCCAATGGTCAACCGTGCATGGGGACCATCAGAGGACAGTCCAGGGAGCTCTACCCTCTCTACTCTCTTAGGAGGACACGAGACCCGCCTGAGGACCTGCGGGGATCTGTGGTAGATAACACCATTCCGAACAGAGATAAAGGGTGAGACTGTGTTCACTTTTTCCTAGTTTTGGATACTGGGGAATTATGATGAGTCAATACTAACTGGCCAGAATCATAGCTATGGGTGTGAGGACTTAAAAAAAAATATATATATATTTATATATATATAAGAAAAATAATTGTAAAAATTATAACAATTGCTTATTGGGATTTACCTGGTGAGAATTTACAAAAGAAACGAAAAGACGGAGTAGTGGTGGACTGCTTATTCATAGAACAGAGTGACTGGGAAGATTTAAAATGAAAATGTAAAAATGCAGTGGTTGCCTTGCTGTGGAACAGAGGTCTTGAAAGATTTAATGTCTAAGCAATATTCTCGTGTGTATGAGTGAATAAAAAGAATGCAATATTCTTGTGAGTATGAGTGAATAAAAAATGAATGTGATATGAATGAAATTGCGAATGAGTATGAGTGAGTAAATAGTGTGCATAAGGATTGAGGGCAACAGCTCGAAAGAAAAACTTGGGAAAAACCTTTTTTTTTTAAACAGCAGTTTTATTTTTCTTTTTTCATTTGAGTGGCAGGATGGGCAACAAAGGGAGCAAGGCGTCATGTCTCCTTAATCCACTGACTGGACCGGTGAAGGTGATGTATGATAAATGGGGGATGATGGCTATAGAGCAAGTGCCCTTATGGCACAAAATCACTGTGGGCTGTTTTCACTGAGCACAGAAAAACGTAGTCATTGCAGGAGAATGTGTGAAAAGCATGAAGCAAGTAAGAAAGGAAGAAATAAAGAAGTCATAGATTGGGATGTTTTTAGTACCGCTGGTGGCTTATCCAGACCCGAGGAGACCACGAGATGAGGGGACGGTGAGAAACCCCTGGTGTCCCAGATGTGAAGCATGCGGAGTGACAAGAAGTACAGAAAGACAATAAAAAGCAACTCAAGTTTGAACAGGTGAAGCTGATGCTTTTCCAAGCAGCCACAGGTGCAGGAGCGGATCGCCAGGGAGGGCAGAGCTGTGGGAATAAAGGAAACAGAGAAAGAGGCAGAAGCCGCAGTGGTGGGGCCAATCAACAGCAGCAGGGACAATGGAGGTGTTGTAATTGTCAAGAGTTGGGGCACTTTGCCAGAGACTGCCCAAACAGGTCTGCAGGAGTCGCGGTCCAACAGCCACAAAGAGATGCACGACCATAGGATGAGAAGGGGGAAAGACAGGAAAACATGCACCCCATACATGGAATACAACATTTTAATTATATTAATTATTATTAATTATAGTTGGAAACCACAAGACAGCCCCACAATGAGCCTTCTAGTCATGGGTAAGTTCATACATTTTTTTTCGTTGACAGCAGTGCTTCATGGTCTGTGATACTAAGTGAGGTGTTGCCTAGGGCACCGTTATCAAATGTAAAATTAAAATTAAAAACTACTATTGAATGTGACGAATGTCACGTCACCTCTAATTCAATATGTAGATGATTTACTTTTGTGTTCCTCTTCCAAAAAGGCCTGTGAAACGGATACAAGAGCATTGCTCCTATTCTCAGCTGAAAATGGCCACAAGGTCTCATGAGCGAAATGACAAATTGTTACTAAAAACGTGAAATATTTAGGTCATGACATCACACCAGCAGGACGTCGTTTGAGTTCGGACAGAATCGAGATGATTCTGGCTTTGCCTCAACCGATGACAAAGCAACACATGATGACCCTTTTGGGAATGGCTGGCTACTGCAGAGCCTGGCTCATGGACTATGCTGAAATAGTTCAACCTCTTTCGGATTTAATATATGGTCACAAAATGGCCATGACAGAACACATTGACTGGAATAGCGAATTTTTGATGCCTGAAACAGGCATTGGCTTCTTCTCCCTGTTTAGGTTCACCGAATCATCAAAGCCCTTTAATTTATTTGTATCAGAAAAAAACCCGGTTGGTTACTATTCAAAGCAACTATAGCTTCCCCGCACTGCCATATTGTAAGTTGACTGTATTGTCTCTGCTCTGGTGATACTCTGTTGATGTGTTTGTGTGTTTTTTTCTTTTTCTTTTCTGCAATGTGTATGGTCTGATGTTTAGTGTTTTGTGAGGACCACAATGGAAATAAGCCTTCAGGCTTTATTGTGTTTTTATTCTCTGTGATTTTTTATTTTTACTTTCTCTTGTATGTTGTGTGTGTTGGCCTATGTGCCGTTTTTAATCACCAAATAAACCAAACCAAACAAACCAGACACGCAGTATATGCGATAGTCTCGCAGGCACGGACTGCACATTTAACACCTGCACGCCTCTAACCTTGGCAGAATGTGCTACTAACTATGTCGCATGTCACCCTGAAACGTTGTACTGTACTTAACCCTGCTACCTTGCTTCCCACAGAAGATGATGGGGAGCCACATTCCTGTGAGCAGCTGGTGGAGATTTTCTCTAAGCCCCGGCCTGACTTAGCAGACACCCCTTCCAAAATTCTGATCTGGTATATTTCCTGGATGGCTCTGCACAGAGGTACAAGACCACAGGCGAGCCCCTAGTGGCCTACGCTGTTTGTTCAGCATACTCCACAGTAGAAAGTGGGAGGCTGCCTTCACATCTCTGCGCAAGCGGCAGTGTTTTGCTCTGACCCGTGCCTGTACATTGGCAGAGGGTAAATTACAATATATACTGACACTAGGTACGCTTACGGGGTGTGTCAGGATTTTGGGGCCTTATGGGCAAAAAGAGGATTTCTCACCTCTACAGGAAAACCAATTATGCATCATGTATTAGTACAAAATCTTTTAAATGCCATATTGTTGCCTTCTTCTATTGCGATTTGTAAATGTCAGGCCCACATGAATGCGGATGATCCAGTATCGCAGGGAAATGCAGCGGTGGATGCAGCACCTAAGCTGGCTGCTTCCTCTACATTTTACATTTTACATTTTAAGCATTTAGCAGACGCTGTTATCCAGAGCGACTTACAAGATGTGCATCAATACATGGTAGGAATAATCATAGTTAGCGCGCGAGATCAGTGCAGGAATACAGCAATAGACATCGTTGCAGGCATCTGCGTACCATACCTGTAACACCGGGAAGGAAAAGGTTAGTGAATTATTATTATTATTATTTTTTTTTTTTTAAGAGTATAGTGTTGAACATGTAAGCAGAGGTGAAGACAATTTAGCTAGCAGGCACCTCTCTTTCCTCCCCCATTTTGCAGATGGCTGCACAGGTGCCACCTTTTAACCCATTCTCTCTCAATGATGTCTCACTGCTACAAACAGGAGCTGATGCACGAGAATTACGGGTTTGGAAGCGTCAGTGCACCCTTCGCGACAACATGTGGGTAGGCCCGACTGGCCTACCTGCTCTTCCATGTTCTGCTTTTCCTTTCCTTGCCAAATTGACTCAAATGTAGTGACTATGTATCAAAGGGGGGGATGACAGAACTTGTAAATACATTTTGGTATACTCCAGGCTTTCATGTATATGCCGACAATTTTTGTAAGATTTTTGTTATTTGTTTGACTAACAATGTAGGGAAAGGCATAACAATGCCTCAGTCTGCTCACCCACGGCCGGACGGACCATTTGAGCGCTTAATGATGGATTTCATTGAACTAACTCCATGCCAAGGTTATAAGTATTGCTTGGTAATTGTTGTCATGTTTTGAAATGGATCAAATGTTTCCCATGCAGGAGGGCAACAGCCATGTCAGTTGCAAAAGTGCTGATGCGGGAAATCATTCCTAGATGGGGGCTCCCATCTAAACTCACAAGCGACAATGCAGCTCATTTTGTAAATAATGTAATCCAGTTTGTCAGAAAGCCTGCAGATTGATACATCCAGAACACACTGTGCATATCACCCAGCCAGTGGTGGTGCAGTTGAAAGAGCTAATCAAACAGTTAAAACAAAACTGACCATGCTCATGAATGAGACAGGCCTTTCATGGGTACAGTGCCCACCCCTGGCACTAATGTACATGCGCGGACGAACACATAGGACCACAGGCCTCTCACCACACAAAGTGCTGACAGGAAGACCAATGCGGATGCTAAACACACCTTTTACACAGAATTGGCTGACTCTGCAAGGAATAGATGACGAGATGGTAAGATACTGTGTTGCAAAATGTTCTGACTGAGATCTGTTTTTTCAAAGGTGAAAGCGGCACTTCCTGAGACAAAGGGAGGATCATATTGAGAAACACAAGTCAATGAACAAGTATAAGTTGTTGACACAAGGAGAATCGAACCCGGGTCTACCATCTAGGAGGGAAAAATATTTTTCTCTACACTATACACCACACACTAGGTAGTGCGGTCATATTTTAAATACTTGGTAGTCAGGTTTGTTACGTGCTACATTCATTTCACCAGCAGATGGCAATGTGCATTTTCTCATGAAGCTCCGAGTACTGAACCCATTTTTGAGTGTCGAAAACACGCAATGCTTCAGCAAGCTCCATTTCGCCATCACTACCAATAGGCCAATGCCCAGTTTATGATCTTTATCCTTTCACAAATAAAATAAAACACGAAAACAGAGTTAAATCAAAAACTATTTGTTCGATGGTTAACAGCAACAAAAAAACAGAACCTCTTCCTCCATGCCCCGAAAACTCCCTTTCAGGCATGGCAGGCTGTGCTTTTATAATGGCCTAACGAAGGCAATGGCTAGCACCCAAGTTGATTGCTCAATAGCCTCAGGTGAGCCTACCTGTAGGTGAGGCTGCTGCTGTCCAAGGTCCTGTAGTACTCAATAGGCTGTGGGCTGACAGCAGTGCAACCCTCTATACTCCTCCCTCCACCTCTCCCAGTGTCACAGTGTGCAAATACTTCATTGGCGCTTCATTGAAAGTTCAATATTTACACCAAACTAAAACGAGTTGGAGACCTGGAGCCGATCACGAATTGAAACATTCAGCTCAGTCACTCAAAAGAATGAAAAAGTCAAATGTGAGTTTAATAACAAAAAGCAACATTTTATAAATAGATTATAAAAACTTCAAAATCCCTTTTCAGTACACATCAAGGCACTCCATTAAAAAATTGCATTGCACAGACACTTGATTGGCTTAAAAGCAAAACTGTATCAACATAGATTTATCACAAACAGACCAATTAACAATCTACCATTTGAAGATTTTGATTTGTATCAAATATTTTTGACTAACAGTGCCATATTGCAGTAATTACATTACACTGCCATTGTAGATTCACAGTCTGATCCAAGTATTGCAGTGCTTCTGTTTGGATTAATTTTCTACATTGAAGAACAAATCTGTACGGAGAAAAAAAACTCATTGCCTTCTATAATTGAAATGTTTTACCTGTGTCAAAAGTGACCATGATTTGATGGATAGGACATGGGAGTGAATGACAAAGGGGTGCATATCACAGTGAGGCACAGCACATGACCCTATACGCTCGTTTATATGAGATTTTTCACCATTAAAAGGAAATATTTAATGAGACAGAAGGCACTTTATGTTATATATTGACAACTATGAAAACTATTTAGATGATTTAGAAGTTAAATGCAAACAAAGGCTGCATTTACACAGCAGGCCTTAAAAAGGCAATTTTTTCACATCTGTTTTTGCCCTATCCACCCATATCCGATACCGTTTGGACGGAGGTAGCATTCTGAAATGACACATATGCGCAAATGAACAACAAAGACATCAGTCAGCATCTAGCATTTTGTGTTTACAGTTTACCACTATCCGATGATGTCATTGACCTGTGTCACAGAGATCGGCGTAAAAATCACTTTAATTAAAAAAATCCGATCTGAGCGCCCTGAAATAAGTTGCGTTGCCGAGTATTGATATTGTATTGGAATGTAGTACCACGCATAAATCAGGATTCAAAAGATCAGATTCCATGTGTTTTTTTGCAGTTTACATCTTGGGAAAAAAATCGGAACTGTATCAGAAATGCCCAAAATTCTGAATTGGAACACATGAAACCGGCTGTGTAAATGCAGCTTAAAACATACATACAGATTATGCATCATTACAAAGACTGTAGAAAATGAAAGTCATGCTTGTAATCACAGTTTTGGCCATTTGTTAGGAGTTGGTAATTGCATGACTGATGCTATTGCATAACTCAGTGGCACAGTTTCCATAGTTCATTTTGAAAGGACTTGTGCAATTAATGCAGAGCCAAAATTAAACTGATCCCATTCAAGCATCCATACACCTTTTGGTGAATAAAATCCAGTTGAGGTGTATATTAAAGATTTATGCAAACATGGATTCATTTTGGCTCGACTCAAAAAACCTCCCTATTAAATGAAGTGCACAATGAAACCCGGTTTGGGCTAGAAATAGGAGTCTAAAAATAGGAGTCTAGAAATAGGAGTCCTTTCGCCTTTCACAGGCCTTGATGGAGAAACAATGATGTCATCGGAGTCATCAGAGTCACCTGCTTTTGTAGCTTCAGCATCTGTGGCCTGATGGAGATCTAACTGTGCTGTTAGAAACAAACAAACAAAAAAGATGCGATGGTTACTAAAGAATGTCCTCCTTGACCTTTTCCAATTCTACTTTGGTTACAGTTCAAAACAGATAGGACCAGACACCTAAGGTGTACAGGCATGGGAGATATTTCACGTGGCTAATACAATTAAAGGGATTTGACATTACTGCATGAGAGGTAGTGTTAGTAAACACATGACAACCATAGGTCTTGCATTGACTATTCCAATTGACTATTCATAACTGATAGCAACTGATGTGGTTCTGTGTGGCTCAGTCGGTAGAGCCTGGCGTTGGCAACGCTTAGGTTGTGGGTTCAATTCCCACTGGGACCACATATACGGAAAAATGTATGCATTCACTACTGTAAGTCGCTTTGGATAAAAGTGCCTGCTAAATGACATATATTATTATTATATTAGCAAAAAATATCAAGCAATGTCCTCATAGAAAATAAATTCATGCTTAAATAAATTTGATTCTAGATTCCCTATGCTGGTATTTAGGCATTCACTAATTTGCAGACCCATACAACCTACTATAGCTAGACCTGATCTGCCGTGGCAAGTGTGCCCATCAGCCAATCCTTGGTTGTAGCCATTGCAACTGCAGAAACATGTCAAGGTTGGCTTGTTATAGGCGATAGCCATCCTAGCAAATGCTAATCAGCCTTGTGTCAAGGAGGAAAGACGCCATCTTGTCATTAGTGCCAATAATCTTCTGTCATCTTGAAAACGTCTCTCCATTGTTTACACATTTTCTAAACCTGCAAATACCTTTTAGTTCAATGTTTCCTTTTATCGCTTTTAGGTACCATAGGTAGGTGGTGTTCCTTTATTTTTCTTCTTCTAACATAAACCAAGTGGAAGATGGGAGCAACTAGCGCCAGAGGCCAGCGTGGCCATTGGTTGGATTGCAGTTTGTTCCAAGCGTGTTTGTTTAGGAAGTCGCCCCGCCACTGAGCGATGAGATCAAATCGCCATATTATCTGTTCCATATTATAACCAATTCCACATCCTTTCTCTGTAACATCCACCTTTTCAGTGTTTAACATATCCACGTACATGGCTTTTAATGTCTTCACTCTATGGATGGACTGAATTTTATATTCAACCATTGGAACTACACAGCCTTAGAAAGAGACACCCTATCAGATTAAGGAGAGGATCATTTAGGCTCTGCTGCCTGGTATGGTGCGATAGAGACGCATACATAATTACATATGATTTTCAGAATTACAGGCCCTAACGACATATTACAACTTGTCAATTTACTGTCTAATGAATACCAGAAAATCCCATTCACAAAACTACATTTAGTTAAAATATTCACTTTCTCACATTATTCTTGCGCTTGAAGAGTGCATTGGAACATTACATTGAAAAGCTATTGATGATTTATAGGAAACAACCACTCGTGTGTAACATGGGAGTATTCATGTTTGCGAGAAAAATACCTGGGTGAAATAATTTATGTCAATTTTGTTAAAATTACATGATTTTTAAAAGGTATTACTTTACACCAGTATAATGCATGAAGATCACTATCACTACTTTCAACAACATTCAAAACAAAATTATTCTTTCATAGGATACATTTTGGTTAGTAATCGATACTTTTGTTGAAACTCAGGGATCTGCAGTAGTGTTTTAAAATTTTACTCGCCTCTGAACAGTTAAAAGTATTTTTTTAAAAGGCCTTGACCCAGGTCAGACAGGGAAGCAGTCTGCAATACCCACCTGGAGCAGTTTTTTGTCTAAAAGAGCTGTGGAGGTTGGAGTCCATGCTGTTACAGTTTTCATCAGTGTCCATTCCAGTGACATCTGTGATGTCCTCCTCAATCACCTCCTCATCACTCCCTGTAGCATCGCTAGCACCTAACACAAAACAGCCCCAGGTTATTCTCTACCTCCTCACATGATTCAATGCTACCGAAAGCAGCAACATAAATGAGATGTCCCCGCTACCTTGGGTGCCTGACTGGCACTGAGGGATGGCTGAGGAGATCCTTCTTGGTGCTGGCGTTGGTACATAGCCCTCTATCCTGACAGCTGAGATCTGTGACTCAGTCCCAGGGGAAACACTGCATTCAGAGACACGACAGAGAGAGTCAGACTGTGGCACTGCTTTGGTCAGTCACATCTGAGCGCCTGCCATCCATGAACAGACAAGCCAACACCAAAACAGGCATGCCATGCCTTTTGACAGTCAAACATGCCATTGTGTTGTATACGGAGTTAAACTTGTACCTATATCCCATGTCTCTACTGTATATCCAATTGGCTCTGCGATCTATACAGTAACTCTTATCGACTCAGGAAAATGTTAAAACTCCCCATGCAATGCAAACATTTCACACACAAGCAGAAGTATGCACCCTGTGCGCAAAATGAGGCAGACTCATTCACAGGCTTTTGGCTCGCACGCACGCATGCAGTGTGTGTTTACAGACAGAGTGCAGTAAATAATTGTGAGCGTGGGTCTACAGTGGGACAGATGTCTGCTTCGGTCGATCACCTGTCGGTAGCCAAACGGCAGCGTGCCAGGTGTCCCCGGAGCGCAGACTGCAGGAGCGTCACCGAGTCGTCATCCTGATCTCCTTCGCCCACGGGGAGGCCCTTGGCACCGCTGCTTTCTACAGACTCTCTCTGGCGGCTCTGAAACAAGAGCATCGACGTACTACAGCTGCAGCGCATTCACTTGAGTAATCTTCAGCTAGCCCACATGATTATCCAGCTTTAGGATGATAAACAATGATGTGCATGATAACATCCATTGCCCTGGTATTCAATACACAGTAAAAAACAACTTTATGACTAACATACACAAGAACTAGGAGCATGGGTGAGATTTATGCACAATTACGCAAACAGATTTATAACATATTTACTTGGATGCTCTGGATCACATTATTATGTAGGACGAGCCATCATCTGTATCTTCGGCAACTTTCAAACAGTACAGTCTAGATACAGTATTTCTGTTACTTGCAACACATTGCAAAGCAGGTAATCCTTGTTGGCCACCTTGTGGCCATTATTTGCTACTGCAAACAAAGCCTGCAAAGCATCATTACAGCTCAGCGGGGGATGGTGAAAAGATAATTTAACATTATTTATCATTATGAATTCCCACAACAGACAAAAAAGAAATACCTTACCTTGGGAAGTCTGTCTTTATGGGGGTCTTTGAAGTATGTCAACTGTTTTCGCCTCGTCAAATGTCCCCTTATTGCTGACTGAATTACGACAAAGTCCTGAAAAAAAGGACATGAGCAAAAATATGCAGTAACCTTTACTACATTCAACAGCATGTTATTGACACAAGACCTTATACATTTTAGCCTCAGCAGAGGAACAACCACACATTCAATAATTTATAATAATAATGTAATTTATGCTTTTTTACATCTTCGCTAGAATTCAGGCATCATACAGTGATCCATTATCATTCATTTGGTAAACCTCTTGCAACCTTTTGCCGCTCTACTACCTTACACTGTCAAAAAGGCACATTTTTCACATCTGCAAATATTCCTACCTCTTCAAAATCTTCAGCCTTGTATTCATTCTGAAAAATAGAAATATAACCTTTATGATCAAACATCATAAATATGATCTGACATTAACTCACATTTAACCAGTTTATAATGCATTATTGTCCATCTGTGTCAAGCACAAAGATATTATACCAATATTATATTATCATAATATATACATATATAAAAAAATATATACTATTATATATAATAGTATACCCATTAGAAATGAAGCGGTTGGGTAAGCAAGCATTACCTTGCTTTTGTACTGATGCCAGTGTCTCTGAATGGTTCTTGCTGCCCTGTCCTCAGTTTCATTCTCAACTCGATGGTGACCCTCTCGGGGTGATGGAGAGGCAGATGCAGGGCTTTCAGGACCCTGCCCAGGACTGTCCTGAAACTGGCCTCCAGGATCTCCAGTGGAGGCTACCCTTAGACTCTGGAGAAAATACACATACACATGTTTTAACAGAAATATGTAACAAAGGAATTTGCGTAGATATGAATGATCATGAATTTAAAATATTCTGAATGTTGTGCTCAACCTCAATTTTCTAAACAAATCCCCACAATTATAGGCAAAACTCACATTGCCATTTTCAGTTTCAATTACTCCTAAATATCTCTTGAATGGAGGCCAGAAGAATAAGTGAGAAATATTACAACGTATGCTTGGGTTCCAGTCACAAAAGACCAAAATAGACCAAAGCCTTCCCAGACCAATAAAATGCAAAAGCTACTGTTAACTTGTGACTACAGAGAGAGTAGGGACATGGGGAGTATTCAAATGTTTATCAGAGTTGCTTTCGGTTTTACCTGATAGTTCTGTTGTACCTCTGCCCTGAGATGTCTCTCCTCCTCTAGTTCCTTTTCCAATCTTTCAGATTGTCCCGTCAGTCTCTCAATCTCCTCTCTGGGGAATAATAAAGTGGTGAGGTCAGCTATAGGAGAGAATGACCACCTATCTTGTACTTGCAAAGGGGCATTGGGGGGAACCCTTCAATATTTTTACAATACAGCTGAGCCAACATCACAATAGAGAACAGAATGTGATGACTATTTGAGAATGTGACTCTCCGCCCAAGAGACTTACTTCTGTTTGGACGCCTCCTGTTCAAAGGTCTTCAATCTCTCAACATCTTTTACAGCTTCAGCTTTCTCCGTGGATAACCGCTTTACCTCAGCACTGGAATAGTCAGTAAAAAAACAAGTTATTAGATATGTTAGATCATTTGTGACATGTTAAAACTGGGGTGAACATTTGTGCAGCAATTATCGGTCTGGTACCTGGGCACAGGTAAATATACCTGGGTCATTTAGGTGTTGGCTTGTCAAACAGTAATAAAGAGCTCATCTTTTAAAAAAAATGTAATGACTGCATGGTGTTTTGTAGGAGTTATTTTCTATTTGACTAATTATTACTTAATCTAAGTCAACTATCATTTAAATCACCTTGAGTATATTATATGAGTATATTATATAAACAAATTACATAATGTATTCATACACAGGAGATATGAACCAATAATTGAATACACTAATATACAGAAGCCCCGACCCATAATGTAATCCACTCATTTCAATTCCAATCATAAAATGTAATGCTTGTCGCGCGCTGCAAAAGTGCTCATATCACAATGAGGGAAAAGGAACTTGTCATTTCCGAAAATGTAGGGGTGAGGTTTTAAATACACACAAAAAAATTCAACAAGCTAAATCCTTAATCACAGCACATGTTAGGAATGCAGCTGTGGAAGGCGTCGGTCTCAGCAGCTAATCAGGACGATTAGCGGCAACGCCTACTGGCAGAGCAGTAAGCGCCCACACCGGTCCTGTGTCTAATAATTACATCTGTGTGCTTTAAAACTGCTCTGCTCCCTTCAGTAGGTGGCTGGAACCAGGAGGGAGAGGCGTTTGAGACCGAGGAGCGAGAAGAAAAGCGAAAGAAAAGTGAAAGAAGAGTGAAAAAAGTTCTGGTTCGATATTGTTTAATTTGGTTTTGTTATTTTCAGTTTTAGTTTACCCAAAGCTTCGCGGCAACTAGGGTAAATTGTTTGTTTGTGTTTGTTTTATTTTACGCTCTCGGTGCTCGTTCTCTGCTCCGTGTGGGGACAGAGAACTCTCTGTTAATAAATTGAAAAATCCGGTCCGTAGACCGGCAAACTCCACTCCGTGTCTGGACTACTCTGTTCCCGTTCAGGGATTGTCGCGTGGCGTGTGACAGCAGCATTTCACACATTTTCTGTTAAAACCAGATACTGTCATTTCTCTCGTGTTAACGCAACCTCAATGAGTAAGCAGGATTCCTAATCACAACCTTTGAAAGGAAAGCAGTTTATCCCCGTCATTACCATCACAAGGCTTCAAAAGACCCTCAATTGTCAAAGCAGCAGCTATCACATTAAGACACACTGCGCGTTTTATAACGGAGATTATCAAGCTCGCCATATCTACCATGATGCGGCAAGGCAGGTTTGGGGTAAGTGGTTATAACGGTGCAGTCTTACATCCGGTCAGCCAGCGATGCCTGTAGCCCCGCCCGCTCCTCCCGAAGCTTCTTGACCAGCCCACGCAGACGAGTGCACTCCTGCAGGTCATTCCCAGAGGGGGTCGCAGTGACTCCCTGCACAGCCAGGTCGGCGTTGGACACCACTGTGTTCACATGGGTGGCCTTGGCACCACTGGCAAAATCTGTCTCCTTGGCAGACTTTGGACGTGCAGGATGCTCATTTTTCTGACAAAGAAAATTATTTATTTAGAGGTGTGTGTGTATAAAAGCAAATGACACAACTTACATAACATTAGCAACACACAATTACTAATATACAAAATAAAGGCAACACTTGAGTAAATGAGGGATCCTTTCAACGGGTGTCAGGGGGGCGCCGCCCACAGTACCAGCGGATAGGCCTGACGCTCCCCTTCCAACGAGCAGCCGCTCCCTCCCACACCGGGCTGGACTCTCCTAGCGCAAGGCGAAGGCGGTTTCAGTGTCCCCTCCCCTTGGTTACCAAAGTGTTGCCTTTATTTTGCCAATTACCTGTAGTTCCACAAACTATGGGTTGCTACATTGTTGACTAGTTACAGTAAAATATTAAAATATTCCAGGCTACAAGCGCGCACACATCTGGTGCGAACCCACACAAAAGAGTACGTGTTCACCTTCTCTAGCTCAGTGATTCGTCTCACCAGCCTCTGTTTACTCCAGTCGCTGTAACCTGAAACAGAGAAAGTGTCAATGTGTATTAACATGAAAGTGGCATTGAACAGACTCAAAGTTCATTTCAGGCACTGGGAAACACAGAAGTCCTATACGGCATGTCGATATTCGCTCTTTTCAGAAAATTGGTTGTGTACAAGCTGCCTTAGGAGAAAAAAGTTAAATAAGTGTATGAGTAATGGCATTACAAGAGAGTGAGAGTGAATTAGGTTAACCTCTGGTAGTGCTTGAGGGGCTTTCTGTTGCTCTCTCAAGTTCCTCCCTCAGAGTTTTGTTCTCCTCGTGTAGCTGTTTGATGTTTTTCGACAGTCTCAGGATGGTTGCGTTCAGAACTTTTTGCTGTTTCAGGGATTCTTTGCTCTCAGCTCTGTTGCTGTGAAGAGACAAACACATTTACTGCTGCATCCTTTCATGCTACCATGGCTTACTGGATACGACTGGATGCATTAATACCTTCTCTCTGCAGTATCTGCGCTGGCAAGTAACACCCTTAGCCTCTGAATCTGAAAAATATAACAGCGTATGCTCAAAATAGTATAATGGAATGCACGCTTCACAAATGTATTATTGGATGAGTTGATAGGAAAAATACATAGCATGCATCTTATTCAAAAATGTAAAACTGTATGATGAAGTTATAGTCATGCTCATGAATGGATGAAGAAACTAGTCATGTAAAAATACCCACTTTCAGAATGAAAAATGCATTGCAATGACGTACCTCCTCAAAGTAGGTCTCCAATGCAATCTTCATTTCCTCGATATTAGTAGTCTTTACATCACTCTGCAATTTGCTGAAAAATATATTAATTGACCATGATCAATTACATAATGTTATATCGATTAATCCACATGCACATGCCATATGTCTATGGACATCTATCTTTGCCATCTAATGCTGCATTATACTGTACGTATCCAGAGGGACCTAATTCAAATTGGCTGCCCTTACGTTAATGCACCATCCTTCTCTTTGCACTGTTGTTCCAACTTTAGTATCTTCTGCTTCAGACCATTCAGGACCTACAGGGAGAGGGAGAGAGAGTGAGCATTCAATACATAATTTCAAATGTTATTAAAGGTTCAGGGATGAAAAAAAATAAATTGTATGTTTTCAAGTTTAGCTCCTGGCTGTAACACTTTCTCTAGGAAATTCTCCCAGAACTTTAAGTTTCAGTGTTTGGTTTTGAGTTTGAATCAGAATTAACAGCGACTTCAAATGCGAGTATAAGCTCAACAATTCAAGTACTTGTCAATGCTAGATCGCACACTGTGTAGTCAGTTGAACAGCAGAAACGAGATACTCACTGCACTTCCGTCGTTCCTTTTATCAACTAACGCCCTTGTGTATTCAGAGCCCTGAAGTGGAAAAATGTGGGCAATAAATAAGTCAAATGATCATACATATTTACCAATACATAGATACACTCTCTCTTTATTCAATGAACGGTTTCCTTCGAAGGAATTCTTTTGAATAAACGACAGGGTGAACTCAGCGAATGGCTTTGTACAGAATTAAAACCAAACAAATCAAAACATGCATATCTTGTTACTGTTTACCTTGGTGGGGTCAAGCAGCTGCTCAATTTGTTTTTCTTTTTTACTGTTATCCTCTTCCAGCCTGCGCAGTTTGGTCTTCATTAAATCGCTTTCTGATTTCTGAGCCTGCAGACACTGAATGAGAGAGCAAAAAAAAGACCCTTCAAATTCAGACTCGCCCATCGTTATGTGGTTCTTTTGTCTTTGCTCCAAGGGCAAACCGGCAGTTTCAAAGGAAGCTCTTCAGATTTTGAAGAGTAAATTAGGTTATGCATCAAAACTGGTCACTTCCAAGAGTTACCAACCAAAATTGTGTTTGACTACAGGAGAAAAAATGGCCCATATTTCCCCATAGCCAAATGACTCAAAGATAATCAAACAAACATTGGCAACATATCATCATCCCCATTCACTTTCTAAGAGAAGACTATCCTGTGTTTTCTGCACATTTTACATTTTAAGCATTTAGCAGACGCTCTTATCCAGAGCGACTTACAAGATGTGCATAAATACATGGTAGGAACAATCATAGTTAGCGCACAAGATCAGTGCAGTAATACAGCAATAGACATCATTGCAGGCATCTGCGTACCATACCTGTAACACTGGGAAGGAAAAGGTTAGTGTTTTTTTTGTTTGTATAGTGTAGAACAAGTAAACAGTGGTGACAACAATTTAGCTAGATGGACAGAGTTCAGTGGTAGTGGAGTCTGAAGACGTGGGTTTTGAGTCTCTTGCGGAAGATTGCAAGTTATTCCGCGGTCCTGACCGATTGTCTTCCACCAGTGAGGCAGGACAGAGAAGAGGCGAGACCGCGAGGAGCGGCTGGCAGGCGCACGAGGCACAGAAGTCATTACGCACACGTCCCTTCACAGTCCAAAATTGACTGCATCCCGTTACCTTTTTCAGTTCTATGATCTCATCATACATGTCCTCTTTATCTTTGAAGTCAGGGGTTCCAGGAATATAGCCTGGGGAAGGAGAAAACACAAAAGGGAAGTCTAAATTGACATCAGTAGCATACAAAGTGATACAACTTCAGTAACCATGTGGCTGCGGCGTGTTTGCAGTTGCACGAAGCTACCCTCACCGTTGCTGGAGGAGCGAGAGTGCTTTGGTTTCTTCATGCCAAACGCCTCCTTCAGGTACTCAGGGGTGCTTGTGGAAGTAGACATCCTAGTTGGTGTCGCATCATAGTCTGCTTTCAAAGGCTGGGTCTGTGCTGTAGTGAGAAGATAGTCAACTGAAATCAAAGTTCAGAGACCCAAGCGTTGTTACAAGTACCAGTGATTACTGCACAGACGAGACTGAGAACATGCAAGTACAGACCAAGTCCACTTTTGAGGGATGCCAGCCAAAAGTCCCTTGGTCCGCGTGCTGTGACGCTTTCACTGTGCATCATTGCAGTCCCTTTCAGGGAGCGCCACACTGCCGTCTTCTTTGAGTGCAGGTTTGCGCTGGACAAATAAGGGGATTCTAAAACAGCAAGTTCAAAAACAATCACGTTTAGTTCATCTCGCTGCACAAAAAATGAAAAAGTAAGACAGACGCAATACTCACAAAAGGAAACAACTGTATATTTGTAGTAGAACGTTAAGAGAAATACATAATTGTCTTACTAGGTGATGGTGGTGGTTTAGCACTCGATGGTTTCTTTTTTTTCTGGGTCGCTGAGGGGAAAAAAAGGCCAATGACATGACAATTCACCACTTTAGGGCAACTTATCAACTAGACACAGCATTGTCAAACAAGTTATAACACCCGTTTCATATGGTAAGTTCCTACATTCCTGTAAGGTACGTTTCATATTGTCTCAAGCTACACGAACAACTGGAACAATATTTTACATAGAAGGCATTGTACTGTGCCTTACTGCATCATTTGAAATAATAAAGAAAACGTATCAATATATACCTTCTCAGCGTCTGACATATAGGTGACAACTGAAAGCCCATCTTCACCCTAATGACACAAAATGGTTAAGCTAGCTAAATAACTACGTTACGTTGTTACAGAAAGTAGCAATAACTGCAGTTGGTGTCAAATCTACAGACAACATGTGGGTTTATTACCTTAGTCTAAGTAGTAGGCTACTTATTTACAAGAGCATTGATTAAAACAGCTATTTTGATAAAGTAAACTGGATATTCACCAACACGAATGTCATTTAGATGATTATGCCACTTACCAGATCCTCCAACTCCTCATCCGTCAGAAAATCACTCGTTTCGACAACTGACATAACGCAAGCTAGCTTGCGGACGTTAGCGATGAAATTATTTTAGCTATAATACAGCCTGCCAGAATAAACAATACCGAACTAGCAAGCTGTAGCCTATGATGTTACGAACGTAACATTTCACTAGTGAGTTATTCATGAGTCAAAATAACGTTAATCGACCTCATATTGAGTGGTTTAATTTTGCAAGTTGGCTAGCTTGCTGTGTAACGTGACCTAAACGTGTTAACGAATTAGCTATTCTGTTTGCAAGTCAGCCAGCTAAGTGGGCTGACTGATACTGCTGTTATCCATTATTGATTTTGTAGCTTCTGTCATCTGAGGAGAAAAATCCTTGGCATATTTGATATCTTCGCTAACTCGCATATTTTAAAGGAAGAAACTCGTGCAAAAATAGAGTATTCTCATTTTCAAAGCGTTCTCGCTCAAATCGACAAGGAACAATTCATGCAGTAGGCTACACGAAATGCTACAGCCCCCTCCAAGACAATAGCTAGCAGATGTAAACACTCCCAAGCTAGCGGTTAGCTTGGTACCGAACTGGTTATAGTTTTTCTATACAGTAACGTAGCTTAGCTTGCTGTTAGTCTGCCAGAATACGGTCGCCGAAGTTTTTGGAGGTCTCGGCTCCCTCCCAAATCAAATGCATTGGTTTAAATCGACTGTTTTATAATCGGCGCAGATAGGCCTACTCGAAAGCTATCGCTACAATAGTTTATTCTACGCTTTGTTGCGTGTGTTCCTTACTTAAGCTTTGGCATCAATGTTACGCTGCAGTCGTCTAGCAACCAGAAACAGTGTAGTTGGCGGGCTCTTTGGACTCTCGCATGCGAACACGGAATTTCTGTCAAAAAGCGACACGCTGTATAGGAAGGGTCATCAAGAACACGTTTATTTAGTTAAATAATTTGTATTTTAAAGCACATTTTGTTAAATATTTTATATAAGTAAACTAACCACAATATATAAGATAGATTACATAGTATATGTAACGTGTTGGCTAAATAGATTAAGTGTCATTAATATAACTGGCGACATGGCGAATAGCAAAATGAAATTAATTACATTTTGCATTGCACATAATGCTAGCTAAACCATAACTGAAATTAATTGCATTTACTCATACGGTGACGAAAATATGAGTTTTATTCTCTGCTCTCGGTTCAGGCATTTCAACTCTGGGTAGCTTCCTATTGGCCAACTTTAAAACTTTAAGGAATTCTTTTTCTTTTTTCATCCAGGAAATCACATGGAGGTGCTGTCGCTCTCACATGACAATCTGAACTATGGAGGGAGACATCAATGAAGGTAGCTAACGAAAAAACTAATTATATGCTTCAGCTGTCATTCTTTTATGTCGGCTATTTTCTGCACGACCAAGATAAATGGTTGTATTTCAGTCAAATGTTAAGATGTTTCTATTCGCCATCTTAATTTTCTTGCTTGACAGTTAATTGACTCGTGTTACCAGCTCAGTTGTAATTGGACGACTAGGTTAGCGAGGTACGTTCTAGTTATAGCAGACTAGCTGTATCCACAAGGATTCGACGAGAAATGTCCGATTTTCCACGATTTTCCTTATTTCTGGTGATAGATATCTAGGCATGCGAAACGCGTGGTGTGAACACGTGTGGCACGAACTTGAATTTAAGGCACGAAGTAAAGCTTCTGCTGTTTTACTTGTCGTGGTGATATCCTCAAACACGAAAAACGAAACGGCGATAGCTAGGTGATAACTTAAGTTAAATGTTTATTTCGAGTATTTTTGCTCTAACTATTTTAGTAAGATCTAAACAAATTGCTGTATTTGCTATACCACATTTTCTGTGTTCCGATATATTACACTAGATTGTGACAAAGTTATTTTGTCAATTAGAATTCCCTGTTTGAACAATTTAATTGGTATATGCCATTTCATATGATTTGGAAGTACTTTGTACGAGCCTGGTTTTAGATGCCAGTTGTACAGGTTTCTCCTGCTCTGGAATGTAACCGACTGTGCTCGTCTTAGCTATGATGGTTTGGAACGCCATTAAAATATGATAGTAGCCTATTTTAAAAGTTAAGTGAATTGTATTCATATGATATCCTACTATGTTACGTGTAGATGACAGGGCACTTAGAAGTCAAAGAGCAACCCTGGGATTCATTGAAGTTATACAATGCTGTTGCACAGTAAATTTGGGCAATTTGCCATGCTGGTAGGATGATCTGTCCATTCACCGGCTAAGCTTCCATCAAGGTTTCCATAGTGATCCCATGCAGGCCTCAGTGGTTTCCTTGTACCACTAGAAGAGCCAAATAGACCGTTTTGTTTTTGTGAAGCAAAATCGCTGGGGATTTTAATTCAGAGATTGTGGGCACTGTGGGTAGTGGTTATAATAGGAAAAGGTGTTATACAGTATATATTTCTTCAACGAATTTCAGTTGACACTCTTATCAATGGCAATATATCTCACATTTTTTGCATATTATCTATTTATAACTGTGGATGTACATGTATACATCTCCAGAACTTAAATGGGAACATGAGCTTGGAATGGGAGTTTTGAACTTGGAATTACGTCTTACCATTATAGATGATGATATCTGGTATATCTATAGGTGCACTGTCAAAACATACACATCAAGGAATGTGAAGTCAGGATAAAGAGGAAAAACCTGTTGGCCTGGACCAAGTTCACTGGGCTCGTGTTTGTTCAACAACAAAAAAAAAATCATTGACCAAAATCCAGTTGTCATTTTGGTTGCAATTGGAGCAAGCAGCCCTAGAAACTGCCATGTCCCTTGTGGACTCACATATTTAATCACTGAATGAGCTTCTTTGGAAGAGAATGGCAGTACAAGTTATCACTAGGTGATAAAATGGAAAGCAAGTACTCAGCCATTGAGCAGCGGCTAGACAGTGGCTATTTGTGTATAGACGTTAATTCCCTTTTGAAAGCACACGCTTTTCTGTACTGTTTTAATCTCTGTTGTTTGTAATTTTTAACGACCAGTTAAATAATCAGACATTTGTTTTGCATGTGAGATTACGGAGGTTGATGTGCGAGTCCTCTGGAGTTGACTGCTACCACAGTGCTGTTCAAGCTCTAATTCAACGCTGTTCTTTTTGATGCAGGATCAGTTCCTCCCTACTACAGAGAGGTCTATGAAGCAATATGCAGTAAAAAAGATGAGCGGGTGCAGATAGAGGTTTTTCAAAGGTTGCTCAACAGCACTGATCTTCCAAACGCAGTGCAAAGTCAGGTAAGCGCAAAGGAATTCCACAGATGCTTTGCTTAGTGGTTGTTCTTTTAGCAAGCATATGCCAGGCTGTTTCATGTCCATTGGTAAAAAATAATAATAATATATTTAGAAATTTCCATCTGAAGAAAAAGGTATTTTGTTTCTCAGGCTGTTTGTTCTCGGGTTTGTTTTAACCTTCAAACTTTAGTAAAATTCCAAACCCAGGTTGCCAGCTTCATTCCAGCTTAAACCTTTTTTAGATAACAAAGTGCTTGCTTAATCATGGGTCGTAACACAGGAAATCCTCTCCTTTAAAAAGGAAACTAAAGGAAAAACGGACAATGCACAGATTGAATAGGAAGTGGAAAGGAAAGCTGAAAAACAGGTTGTATTTTGTAAAGTGGGCGTAATTCATGAAAAATTTAATGTCTTGTATTGGCTTTCAAGCTACATCATTGAAATGGCAGAAATATATACATTTTGAATAGACGTGTATTTTGATACAATAACATTGTTTATTTTGAATGCTTTTGACTATCCAGTGGATTACAAACTCATTATAAGCATTATTTTATATGAATAATTAAAAAGGCTAATACATGAAAAACATTTTCAGGTTTTGGACTGGTTTTTGTGGTTTCCTTTCAGTCAGCAGCCAATATATAACTTGGAAACAAGATGTATGGACTTTTGCAAGGCAATTTCTAAATTTTACTGAATCGTGGCTTTTACATTGAAATGACTGTGGCGACCAGAAATTTGTCTTGAGAAATTAAAGACTGCAGAGATTTGAAAAAAGGTATTTTTGGACATATAAATATTAATAAGAAAACCTTTTTCTTAGATAACTATTTAAGGCTTGTCATTCATGTGGTTTTAGCCAATATACACAATGGGCCAATAATACCAGAACCCTTGATGGTAATCATGGGGGGAAAAGAAAGATATTGAATATGCTGGAGATCAATACTCCTATTCACATAGGTACTACTATGATAACAATGTTGTACAGTATATACATCTGTCATAGCACAATAAATAATCACATTATTTATCTACAACTCTTTTGGGTTGATATATTTAACTATATATAAAAAGGATCAGTCACCATACAGTTTCTAATCGAGTACATGGGTGACACGTAAAGATGAATAATCAAGCATTGGTTTTCATCAGGTAATTAATTCCCTATCCCTCAGAGATCAATCATTCAAACATGTCAATATAGTCCAGTAGTCACAATACACAGGTAAGGTGTATATATATATAGGCATAGCAATATAGTGTCACCACACTTGTGAGATGTTTTATAGATATGGTGACACAATAAAGAGTTATGCCTATATTATGTAATAACCACTGACCATAATGAATGACATTCACAGTGCTATTCTTAAATTGCTTTGCAAAATAATAATGCAAATAAATGCCATTATTGTTAGTAAACTTGTGGCCAACAGCAAACTTTCAATTTCTGACTGTCGGTGATGCATTGTGTTATTTTTCAAATGTTTGCAATGCTCAAAATGTGTTTCCAATATTTGGAAAGGTTGAGTGGTCCACTACTGTACAGTACTCGATATATTTGGAACTGCATGTTCCCTGCAGCAGGAAAAATATGAATGCACCTTGCCGTTGCTGTAAATCTCAATTTTAAGGAAATGTGGAGTGCGAGCATCCTGATTGGCCAGTGTAGTCACACCTTCGCTGCACTTTCAGCACATTACAGGAGTGTGAGCCTACTGTCGCCCTGATCCATGTGTGCCAGCACCATTGCAACACCAAAATTGATTCAGACATTGCTTTATTGGTCTGTGCTTGTGCCTGCAGTTTTGCATCTATATTTCTGTCCTTAAAATAGGGCCCCTATGCGTCCACTGCATTTTGTTCTGAACAAAAGTAATCCCTGCATGTTTCCTTAACACTTAATGCACGCCCACTTTTATGAGAGGATTTTTAGGTTTAATGTCCTATTTGGGGAAGGATACTGTTCTGTGTTGACAATTTATTTACTTGTCACCATTGCAGGTATAGTGGCCTCATAACATGGTATAGTGTGGTAACAGAGATAACCGCTGAACCCGATGACTGCTCTTTCCTTGAAGGCTATTCCGTTGATAACAGAGTCATATTTATAGTGCCATTGCCCTCAGAGTGCACATTTGTGTGTTTGTCTTTCTGGTTGACTGTGTTTTTTAATTCAACTTCTTGCAGCCCCCTGTACTGGGTCCTCTTGAAAACACCTTATGGGTTTTGTTATGGTTCCGACTGGTCCCATCTTTTTTTCACTGCCTTTTATCTGATACTTTGAATGCATGTTTTATGCGTTTCTTGTCTTGTAAAGTGATATTTGTTGATATAAACGTTTAGAGCCTTGACATGTATGTACATCTTCACTCTTTGTCCAAAAAGGCCAGATCAATTTCCCCATGGGGGACAATAAAGTTATATTGTATTGTTGTATTTTATTATGTAAATGAGACATGGATTGATAAATGTGCAGTAAAGGGAGAGCTGGCATTCTTCCCTGCTTTGCAGATTGCTGAGCATGTGGATCAGAAGGATGGATTCCTCTCCAAATTGTCTCTGTACAAAGCCCTGGCACTGATTGCACTTGCTCAACAGGGAAAGCAGCCCAGTCCAAAGCTTTTGGAGAACTACATACAAGGTAACCCATGCAACAGGCTTTTGTGTGTGTTTTTTTGTATGCAAATAAAAACACGGTAAAAATGGGCACCTTGCAGTTTGTTTGGTTTTCAAACAAACACCCAAGTAATCATATTCACATCAGGAGAGGGACTGTCTTGTACTACAAAACACCCAGCATTAGTTGTAGAACAACATTGGCGTTATCTAATTTATTACTGCGCTGTTTCTTTCTGTTTAGCCACATGCAGGAGAGGTTGTAATGAAAGCTGTAAAGCAAGGAACTGCATTTAGTTCCCTACAGAATCTCTGTCTTTCCTGGCCTGTTTCAAATACCCCTGCGCTTTGCATCCGGCCCCACATCCATACCCCTCTGACAAAAAAAGAAGCTGGTCAGCACATTTTCTGCATATCTTATGCTCTGACCCAGCCATGCCCCTCTGTACAGAATTACAATTAAAGTGAAAGGATTTATTTTTGTATTTGTTTGGATTGCTTTGATAGACACAAAGTGACAGCCCCATTTCAAATTAGGGTAGTGTTCCATAGACTTTTTAATCAGGATAAGTAGATAATCATTTTTTAACCTCTATAGAAAAGTACTTTAATTCTTACCATGTATTTTAAATATTTGCCTAAATCCTTGGATTATTTTATATAATTCTGACTGAAAAAGAGCCTCATTGGCTGGCAGCGAGACCTGTTTGAAGAAGGGGAAAGTCCGCTCTCAAGACTGATCTCAGACAGGCTCGAGAAAGAACTCCTGTTCCCCCTAAATTCATATCATTATACAGGCCCTGTGTTATTACAGGTGCTTCCAATATGCCAGCCTCATGCGTGTTGTGAAACTTTCCCTGGAGTGTCATTTTTCAGCCCAGGGTCTGTGGCTGTTCTCCAGTATGAATGCTTTTCTCCTCAGTTACAGTGCATTTCACAGAATCACTTCTGGAGCTTGGAGAATGTGCTGGGAAACCTGAAATATGGATAAAACAACACATTTTCCACTATTTTTGCACCACCACTCTTTGATGTTCTGAATAACATTTAATACAGTTATCATTAACAAAGGCACACTTCATGCAAGTTAACATATTTTCAGGAGAGTGTGGACAAAGCTGTCAGACAATGTTGGGTATGGCCTGCCCTGAGATTTGGGAATTGTGTTTCCTTTTTCTTTTTCTGCATTTGAATTGGCTGATAGTCCGGGCTGAGCCGCTCCCGTATCAGATTGAAGTCCTAATTAAGCGTGATCACTAGTGTACAAGCTGCACGATTGCCTTCCGCTCACGATTCAGATGTCAGTCTCGGTCAGTCAGCGGGAGGGTAATAGCAGGAGTGTTGAAGCGCCATGTGATTTGTTTAGCACACTGTGTTTACGGGCCATTTTCTGGCACGGCCGGTGATGCAACCTTTTGAGTGAAGCTGAAAGCACACAGAGTACGAAAGCAGCAAGGGCTTGCAGTTATGTAAGTCCCACGTGCAGGGTATAGCACATTGAATGCAAGCATATGTTTCGTGGACCCATCTGGGGTTCTCTCTTTCTTTCTCACTCTCTCTCTCTCTCTCTACACTGCCTTGTGTCTAGTGAGAGAGAAGCTGTGCACAGTTGCGCTGTCGGTCTGAGGGCGTAACCTGTGGGGTCCACATCCAGGGGATTTTGTGATCTCAAACACTTTCCCCAGTTTTTGAATGTTTTGATTGAGCATCCGGGTTGCTGGTAAATGTGCTGATGTGCTTTTTTTACCGTGGGCTTTTCTGGGCGTTTGGACAGAGTTTCCCAAGCCCCAGCTCAGAGAGCTCAAAGACCTGCAGGCCCTGAGGATGCAGCCTGTTCAGGAGAGCCCCCTGGTGGTGACCCAGACCCTAGCACAGCTGCTGGAGCGGGATGCTGTGCAGGTGGAGCTAATCCCTGAGAAGAAGGGCCTCTTCCTGAAGCACGTGGAGTACCAGATTACTAGTCAGGTGAGTGACATTACACAGCCATAGAGGGTTTTACTACGGGGAACTGTAATGCAGGAATGTAGTGCTTATATAACAGTTTGTTGCTGGTATGTTGAGCTCCACAAGTATCTGTAACCATTTGAGCCCTGAAAATAGCTAAAGTGTTAGCAATATAACAATATCTGTTTTGTATCATTCAGTATATTGGGTATTTTTTGCATACAAATCCACGAATACATGTTTTTTCCCTGAAATTGCTGAGTGCCATAGGTTCCTGAGTATTTTCTGAGAGAAAGGCTACTTTAAATCTACTGTTTTGCAACAGTCTTGCATTAAGAAAAAAAGTGCTACTTATAAATATATGGCTGGATTTGTGTTGCTTATATCAATGTAATATCCTACCATTCTACTCCTTTTGTGAAATGGAAGCACTGTGTAGTCTTGGAGACATATCTTGTTTTGTTCATATTTGTAAGTATTTTCATTTGCTTTTTTATGTTTTGTTCCTGGGCTTGTGTGGAGAAGAGAGAAACATTTACTTTCTGAATTGTGTTAAGTCTGTAACAAAAAGTGGTTCTGTGTTCAATTATATGTGTACTCCAAGAATGACCGTAACTAAGCGGTCGAGGACACTGCTAACCCTCTGTGCCACAGCTGTGTTGTTTTTGAGCAGCGAGTTTGCAGAAATAAGTGAAGCAGTGACCAGAGCAGGGTTTTCAGGGCTTTTCATGCAGTTGTCTTTGGACATTCATTCAGTTGACCACGCCTTTAAATCAACTGGGATTATTGCTTTAAGATACACCTTCTAATTTGACTGCTAGTGCTGAATTTTGAGGATGCTGCCTTTTGTTTCATTTTCATTAACTTAGAGTAATTTTAGAGAAAATGTGAGAGAGAGCAGGCCTCCCGCGTGGCCCAGTGGTTACAACGTTCGACGCTGGCCACGGAGACCGGGGTTCAATTCCCCGTCTCGCCAGAGTCGGCTCTGGCCGGGAGCGCCACCAGGGGCGGTGATTGGCTGTCCGTCCCAGGGAGGGGGGAGGGAAGCCGACATGACGTTCGCTGCACATAAGAGTGGCCCTGTAGTACCGGGTTACTGTCGACACTTGGCGAGTGCCGTCTCGAAAGAGGCGTCAGGTCGCCTTCATCACTACCGGTCGCAGGACTACGGCAGCGAAATCACATTACTAGGGGGTGATTGACATAGAAATAGCGGGTCTAATTGGCTGCCAAATTGGGATAAAAACTAAAATGATAAAGATAAAATGTGACAGCAGGCCATCGGTAATGCTCATCTCCCTGCCTCATGCATTGTTCCTTATTTTTGTTTCTCTCTATGCAGCGTTTCAAAATATCAGTCTATCGCAGATACAGTGATTTCGACGTTTTCCATGAACTTCTGCTGCAGCGGTTCGCCTACAGAATGGTGCCAGCCCTCCCGCCAAAAAGGATGCTGAAAGGAGGTAGGAAGATTGAGATGCAAAGGAGTTAAAGATAATTTTAGACTGACTCCCTTCAGCATCAAAGACATGCCTGTCTTTGATCTTTGGACACTAAAGACCCTTAGCTGGCGCTGTTTTTCTCCATGCACTTTAGCTTGGGTCAAATTTAGTGTAGAGAGAAAAATTCACTCTGTTTTTTCGCAGCAGAAGTGGAGAAGCAACGTTCCCAATTTATCCAAGTCTTCATGGGCATTACTTACCTTGGATATGAGCGAGCCACAGAGATAAGCATGCCTTCCCTTTAGAACATAAAAATACATAATGACGAGAATGGGCCATTCAGCCCATCTACGCTTGTTATATCCTAATCTAAAGACTATTTAGTACTGCATCTAGCCTGGACTTGAATAGCCCAAGTGTTTCTGCCTTTACTACCTGACCTGGCAAGCTGTTCCAGGCATTGACAACCCTCTGCGTAAAACCGCCCCCCTTAATGTCCATGCGGAATTAGCCTTTAGCTAATTTCTACCTGTGGCCTCTTGTTCTGCTAATGGAACTTTGGTAGTTCACTTTGGTAGTTGAGTTTCCCTGTGTCGTGTCCACAGTACTGACCTCCACGTCCGAGCGAGAGTTCATCGAGGGGCGACGCCGTGCCCTGCGCAGGTTCATTAATCTGGTGGCACGGCACCCCTTCTTCTCAGGGGATGAGCTGGTGAAGACCTTCCTAACCTTCAGTGGCTCGGTGAGTGCTCTGTGCAATTAGCGGATCCCAATTCACAGGCAGCAGCAGCTTGTGAACCCTGGCAGGGAAGATGGCAGTTGCCGAACCCAAGTCCAAAGCAGCCTCGCCAAAATGCCATGCGGTTCATTTTCTCTGAAAGGGTTGCTGTCTGGTTTAAGGTTTTCAAAAAAAACAAAAGTATTGCCTTCATCCCAAACCAACTTTTCTGGGCAAGTCTTTGATTCCCTGCCACATAACACTTTTTACTGCTGAATGTGATAGTTTTTATTTGTCTTGTTTTTCTTTAAAATAGGGCTGGGACTTTAACGCGTTAATTTCGATTAATTAATTACAGAAAAAATAACGCGTTAAAAAAATGTATGCATTTTAATCGCACTATATTTTTGCACTCCAGACACCACGGAACGTTTCTCAGTGGACGATCATACCGATGCACAAAGTGCATTGAGTGACGTCAGACAACAAAGCCCCACTCTGAGTAGAGCGTTGTAGGCTAACATGGAAGAACCAGATGAGACCGCGTTGTTTGGCCCGGTGGATGGGATATTTAGATATAAAAAACTCCCTGATGGAAGTGTGGATAAGAGAATAGTTGTGTGCACATTGTGCAACAAAGAATTTGCATATCACCGGAGCACTTCAAGCCTACGGTATCACCTCAATGCTAAACATTTTGCAGCTAGCGTGGAAGCCAGAGCTAACGCTGATCAGGCTAACGTTAGTCCTAGTACGAGCAAGCAGAGTCGCCAACCCACACTCGACCAGATGACGGGGTTCAGAGCCAAGATGAGTAAGACCACGTCTAACAAAGTAACCAACTCACTGGCTCACTGGTATGCCGTGGACTGTAGACCACTTTCGGTTAGAAAAGGTGCTACAGATTGCGTCGTCTGACACAATTTATGAACTGCCATGCAGAAAGACAATTTCGAAAAAAATCCAGCAGCTTCTTCCAAAGGTCCTTTGCACTATCATATTCCTAAAATTGCTGCACTTTGTTCAAAATTGCACTGGTCTGTGTAGTAGCTAAAATAAACAAGATTTTGCTGCTTAAACGTATGTATATGTCTATTCATTGATTCACTCGTATACCAAAATCCATTTGAATTGAAAAATGTTGCTTCTCGTGTCAAATATTGATATGCGATTAAAATGCGATTAATTTCGATTAATTAATTACAAAGCCTCTAATTAATTAGATTAATTTTTTTAATCGAGTCCCACCACTACTTTAAAACAATTGTAAGTGCATTATAACTTATAATAAAAGTGTCCAGCACAAGAGATTTGGATTAATACCAGATGTACAACTCTTTAGAAACTCAAAAACTAAGTAAAAAAAACTAAGTAAATTATTACGAGCAAGGATAGTGTGTCTCTGTAGGATAGTCAGAAGCCTCACACTACAACTACACTACACTACTCTAATCAGTACCTATCCAATGAGAATGGGTGCTTATACAAGGGTTGCAACCCAGCTGATATTTTATAGGTTTTGACAGTTTTTGATGGACTTTGACCTTCCTGTCAGTAATTTTAGATGCTTGCTGGTATTGTCAAGTAATTCAGTTTATTCAATTAGTTTTCTTGAAATGTGCGACTTCTAAACTTATGTTTTTAGTGACTACTTATCAATTTAAATAGTAATTTAATATGTTGTGTAATGTTGAAAAATCTTTGGAAAAAAAATCATTTTTGAATGAAAATGATTCAAACTTGTAAAATACCAAACAAAAAATACAGATATCCTTATATGATGTGTAAATCAAGTTAGTTCATTAGAAATGGTCTGTAGTTTGCCTCATTAAATCCTCTTACATGTCATGTATATTTATTTGACAAAAAAAAAACTATGAGATGAGACTGACTCAAGGCATGCGCTTGTGTGAGTCCAACATCCTCCACAACAGAGTGAGGTTTAGTATCCATTACCTGCATCTTGCCAATAACTGCATCAATACATTTAGAGGTCTGACCAAAGTTCACTGCTGTTTTTGGGCTACAATGTCCAGCAAATGTTTGAGTTGCACTTTCTAGGTTGAAGAATACTGTTACTTGGTCAGTGGAATTATTACCATCGCTATTTATCAATGGATTTCCCCTCCTACTATCAGTATATACGTTATAATCCAGTGCAATGATGTGTGCTTCTTTACCACCAGTAGATAATTCTGCATTTATAAAGTTCACGTAGCTTTTTTGGAATCACACTCACACTTTTTTGGAATCTTTTATTTTTATTTTTTTAGCTGTAATTGATATTCCACAAATGACAGGTTTCATTGTTGTCAAAAGCAATTGCAGTCACTAGACGTTGCATTACACTTTGCAACATGTGGGCCTACAGTAGTAGTAAGGTGGCATTTGGCCATATCCACAAGTTAATCCTGGATTCATGGCATCCCAAAAAAAACGACAGACTTGCTCTATATGTTTAGACTTAACTGTACGTATCCATGTTCTGCACTTCGCAATGTAATAGCGGATAGACATAATAGCTTGCAAATGTCTAAGTAAAACCAGACATTTTTATGCATTAAGTTCCCAATAGTCCAAACCCTGTACCTCACTTTTGTCCATTTTGGCCTCCGCCCAAACAAAGTGGCACATTTGCAATGAGCTTATCTTTCCATCAAAACCTGAAAGTTATTTCCCCAGACTGATTTATTCGTGCCAAGAAAGCATACATACGAGTCCTATAAGACATTACAGTCACAGCTGTAATCAATCATTGAAGAAAGGCATACGCCTAATAGCTTGCAAAAAGGGGGGAAAAGAAAGAAAGATTGCAAACCTAACCTGGAACGTTGCACAAGAGGATAATTTAATTTTTTGTGCACTGATGTTTTTATTAAGATGCGGAGGGCTTATTAATGCCTGGTGGAGGGAGAGGGAGACGGGCAAAGCCGAGAGCTGCCAATGGGTGTAATGAACAGAGTGAGGGGGTTAATGAGGTCAGATCCACACCGGGCGACCCTGTCACAGGCGCTCCCACTCTGTCTCCAGCTTCAGCCAAATTGGACGTGAAGCTCCAAAGCGGCGCTTCTCTGGAATTTCTCTTTCCGCGATCGTCCTTCGCTTCTCCTGCTGTTCCCCGGCAACCATAAACCTCTTACTATAGGAGTGCTCCACAGTCGCTGTTGCCCGTGTTCTGTTTTCACTGCAGGGCTCGCTTGCGCCGCATAAAGATAAGTGATAGTTTGCGCTCAGAATTGTGGTTGGCTTTCCCGGCTGAACTGGTAGTGTTTATGGGGAGAAACGAAAGTACTGTTTTCTTTACTGGTGTGCCGGAGAGCTTTCCAAGTTGTGCTGATGGTTACATTTGTAGTTGTACTTTTACCCTCTTTTGTCCTCCCAACAGGATGTTCAGAACAAACTGCGAGACGCATTTAAGAGAGCGGGGGATGAGTTTATGACATGTAAAATCGCCACACAAGCGAAGGTTAGTCATTTGTTTTAATGTGTTCTCTGTCACCCACCCCACAGTTGGGGTCTGTTTATGGATCCTTATTCAGTGTACATCTTCCTAACCTTAAGAAATTATTGTTTGATCGGATGTAAAATATGTTTGGTTTTGTTCGCCATTCTGTAGGGCTGTGTGGGCCGGGACATGGGGCTTGACTCTTGAGTGTGTATTGCTTTGCCTTGCCTTGTTACAGGAATACCTCCCAGCAGATATCCAGGCCCAGTTTGCCTCCAGCAGGGAGTTGATCCGTAACATTCTGAACAGCTTCCACAAGCTACGGGACAGGGCAGAGAAGATGGCAGAACGCTCCAAGGAGAACGCCACAGACCTCCTTATGTTCGGGAGGGAGCTGAGGCATGTTTACTGTATGGCCGAGTCTCTCACTCGCTTTCTTTTTCTCTCCCTCCCTCTCCTCTCTCTCTCTCTCTCTCTCTCTCTCTCTTTTCTCTTCTGTCAGATGCCCTACTTTTCCAGCATGGTTTTTCTTTTTCTGCCACTTTTCTGCCAGTGCCCTGCAAGCAAGCGCTTGAAGGGCAATGCCTGCAGAACTGTTCCAGAAACAGTCCATTATGTTTGGCATTCAGCAATGCACTGTTTTAGCACTTGTATCTTTTTCTGGCTTTTGACTAGCACAGCATATTCTATTGTAACAACAACCTTTCCCAAACTGAAGTTTTAATAAAAACTGTCTTAAGTCCCTTGGGGGAAAAAATGCACCTCAGCCTCCAAAACTCGCCCCCTGACAATTCACGGATTCTGATAACTCACGCATTACATTACATTAGTCATTTTGCAGACGCTCTTATCCAGAGTGACTTAAAACACTAGAGAACGCGCTTATGGAGCGATATTGAAGAGTCGCAGTGCCATAACTAATGCATGCAGCCTAAGAATCTTACATATTTGTGTTGTGCCAGTACGGTGGGTTCAGATGTATCGCCGGTCCCTGCTCTGGCCTCAGCGAACAGCACCTGGGGCACACTGCGGCAGTCTCTTAAGGGCCTGTCTGTGGAGTTTGCCTTGCTGGCCGACAAGGCAGCCCAACAGGTACGCGCCCCCGCCCACCGCCCCTCTCTGCTCTGCTCCACCACCACCACAGAGCCACCTTTCCTTGGAATCACGCTCGCTGTTGACATGTTTTTTTCCTTTTTTTTTTTTTTTTTTCACTTGTTTTTTTTTTTTTTTTAAGGGGAGACGAGAGGAAGACGACGTGGTGGAAAAACTGAATCTTTTCTTGGACCTGCTGCAGTCGTACAAAGTGAGTTTGTGTAAAAACAGGAAAGGGTTATGCATTTCTGTGTACTCTCCTGCACGTTTAATCTCAGGAGAATAAACAAAGTAACGGCAGTAAGTGAAAGCGGGAGAAATGCCACGGAGGAGGAAAGTGAATAACAGGAAGGCCTGTGACTGCAGTGTTGATGGGGGTGGGGCAAGGCCTGCCTGTGTGGAAGCCTGAGTGTGGACGTGTGGCCTGCCTGTGTGGAAGCCTGAGTGTGGACGCTTCTGGCCTGTGTGCGCAGGACCTGTGCGAGCGGCACGAGAAGGGCGTGCTGCACGAGCACCAGCGCGCGCTGCAGAAGTACAGCGTGATGAAGAGGCAGATGATGAGCGCCACTGTGCAGCCCAAGGAGCAGGTGTCTGTGGAGCAGCTGGAGTCCCGTATCGTGCAGGTAACGCACAGGCCAGGGCTCAGGTCCAGAGCAAGTGATCATAAAACGCATGGACAACCCTGTCCCAGGGCGCGCAACTTTCTGTCCCAGAGCTAGCAACTTTCTGTCCCAGAGCGAGCAACTTTCTGTCCCAGAGCGATCAACTTTCTGCCCCAGGGCGAGCAACTTTCTGTCCCAGGGTGAGCAACTTTCTGTCCCAGAGCGAGCAACTTTCTGCCCCAGAGCGAGCAACTTTCTGTCCCAGAGCGAGCAACTTCCTGTCCCAGAGCGAGCAACTTTCTGTCCCAGGGCGCCCAACTTTCTGTCCCAGGGCGCCCAACTTTCTGTCCCAGAGTACACAATCCCCTGTCCTAAAGTGCATTGACATTTGTCCTACAGTGCACCAGCAGAAGCTGCAGCAGTGTTAGTGAAATTGATATTTGAATGTAGCAATGGCAGAATTTGACTGTGACCGTGCTCTGACATGGGCTCTTTACAGCAGGAGAATGCCATCCTGACCATGGAGCTGCGGAACTATTTCTCCCTGTTCTGCCTCCACCAGGAGACCCAGCTCATCTTCACCTACCTGCCAATCACCTCCCATATACTGGGCGCTTTTGTCAACTCCCAGATCCAAGGACACAGAGAGGTTTGCAGACTTATACCGTTTCCCTTATGCAGTACATTACATTACATTACATTACATTACAGGCATTTAGCAGATGCTTCCACAGTTTCACATTTCTTTACATACAATCCATTTATACAGCTGGATATTTATTGAAGCAATCCAGGTTAAGTACCTTGCTCAAGGATACAACGGCAGTGCCCCACCTGGGAATCAAACCTGCAACCTTTGTGTTACGAGCCCAGTTCCTTCACCATTATGCTAACACTGCCGCCTGATGCAGTAGGTTATCCAGAGGCCTTTCTTTTGATGCCTGACAATTTCTCAAAGCTTCTTTCAAACAGACATTTTCATGCTGTATTATGCTGTAGAACATACTAAGTACTTAATTGAACTCTGAACACTAAATGTAAACTCCAATACTTTCTGACCACTGACCACAGAGAAGTAATATCATGCTTAAAAAGTGGTGCAAGATGCTGAACGTTAATCTGTTTTCTCCTGAAGATGGGTGAGGTATGGAACGATCTCCACCCCAAGCTCAGTTGTCTCTTCAGGGGCAACAACGGCATCCCCTCTCCTCTTCTGACACCCCAGAAGGGGAACACGAAGACAGCCGTTGCCTTTTCTCATAATTAAGGAGGTAAAGGCAAGTGACACCTTTACCTGTGTGCCTTGGACTCAAGGTCTTCTCGAATGGACACTCCCATCTTCAGCTCCTAAAACGGCAAGCTCCGAAGAAAACGACACACTGTTCCGCATTTTATTGAATGTGCAGCGTATGGCAGAAAAGAGTGGAAGTGTCTCACTACCGCAGTGTTTGCTTGAGGAGATTGGGGAATGTCCTCTGGCTGTCAGTGCACAGTGCTGTTCTATGTGGGCCAGTTGTAGCGGCTACACGCATGTAGCAGGGGTGGTGTGGGGGAGGGGGAGTAGCAGAGGGAGATGGATGGCTCAGAGCCATGCGTGACAGCTGCACCAGTAATGATGCCTTGTCCCTCTTGGTGAACACAAACATGGATGTGCTCCACAGAACCCGTCACAGTGCTAGTTGAAAACAGACTTAAATGTATGCTTTTGCAATATTTCAAGCTGCTTGGGCGTATGTGTCAGTGACAACAGCAAAAAGGGAACAAGGAGCACATGGAATGTTTTCTATTAGCATTCTTTTGATGTGTTTTTTGGTTATTTGAAGGGTGTAGAATGTATATAGCTCATTGATACATGGGGGACTTGGATTCTCCTGTACCAGGTAGTTTAGCTCAGAGTGTTGTTGTCATTATTGTGAGGACTAATCTAATTGTCATAAACCCTCAAAAGAGAAGGGGGGTGGGATTTCATGGGCATTATCGAGGATTTATTTAACAGACAGTACCATACATGTATGCATTTGATTTTGTGTTTAAAAGATATATTTTCTTGTTGTGTTCTGCAGTAGCTGCAGAGCTTCAGTATACGAAACCTAAAACAATGTTTTTGTTGTAAATGGCAGTGTTACCGCAATAGTACAACCGAAGCATTTGTTGAGTTTCCTGTTTTTTGGCTCAAGCTACTGCCCATGTATGCATTTTGGCAGATCTTTATCTATTTGTTCATAGTTCACCCAAATGAAGTTGTGAGTCTGTGCTGCTTCAGCACAAAAGGCTGTTTCCAAGCAGATCACGATTAGCCATGCCTCTTCTGTGCACAAATCACATTTTTGCAATGATCTAATGCAATTATCTTAGAGGAATTGAGAGTATTGTTGGACGGCTGTCCCATGATGTAAAACTATTGAAGGAAGCCACCCAAAATCCAGAGGATGGCACTGTTTTGCTAGAAGAGGCAGGCAAAATAGCCCTTTTCTAAAAGTCAGTTCAGAGTATAAATTCATTTTGGATGATTTTCTAGGTTTTTTTTGTACCACATAAGTAAATACTAGATGTCTTTTTTTGTATATATAATGTACATTTGGAAATATGTTTTTGTTTGAGAATTTCAACAAATCCAGCAAGATTTAATGGCCCATTATAAAGTGCAATCGATTACTTTTATACTCTAAATTGTAAATTCTATTTTGTACTTCTGCAGTGTTGTCCCCAATAATCATATTACTATATTACCTATTCCGTTTGAATGCCCTTTTCGAGTCAATTTAAAGTTATGTTTGATTTGGAAGGGAAATTACTTTTTGATGGCCAAACCCTTTGGGGGCTTTTATTTTCAGTGTTTCATTTATCATTTTATGGCACTGATTCATTTTGACTCTAACTCTGAAACTGTGAAAAGCTTTTTTAGGTGTGTGGGCGAGCCAAGAATTATTGTTACACTAGATTGAATCGAAACCTTTGTTTAGAGGGCTTTATTAGTATAGATTGTAGCCACCTCACATCTGATGTTGTGTGTGTATTTGGAGTGAAGGAACTTGGGACTATTGCCTTTTTTTCTTGTGCGGGACAGATTGTCAACTGTGAAAATGCCAAAGAAGCTAGAAATGTAATTAACCATTCTGAATACAGTGTTTAATTCCCAGTTTATATGGAAGGTGTATAACAACAACCTATATTGTTACAGGAGGTAAGGGAATTGGAATCTATGAAAATATGTATTGTTGATCAATTAAATAGGAGTGCGTCACTACCCCAGTGGAACATCAGATGTGCACACTGTTTACTTCATTTTCTAGACACTACATTTCAGTTGAACTAGTGGACTGATATATACTTACCCGTAATGAGTGTGTGCTTGCAGCTCTTTGTTAGGTTTTCCTTTTTTAATGATCTTCTCTACAGTTGTGTAGTGATTCCAGTCTTTGGGAAAAACATGTTTCAGTTACATTCCTTACTCATTTCACTTCATTTAGCAGTGAAAAGGGCGTGTTAGTCAGGGAGGTTCCGTTTTTGTGTTCAGGAGTTTTCCAGGTATGCCCCTTTGAAGGTGTACTGCAGATCTTTGCCTTGAAAGTTTGTTTCATAATATATTTTGTTGTAAGCCATCCCTTATAATATCCTGTGCTTCAGTTTTGGTCAGCTTTATTACAGTATTTTGTCATTTGTGTTCAGTGATTTTTAGTTGCCACTGAAAATAGATCCTGCAATTCTAGAGCCCTGATCAGTGTTTTTCGTCAAGGCTGATGATGTAAGTTTTTTTGGTCTCCTGAACTCAAGATCCCCCTCTGTTGGTGTAACAAGCACAATGCATGTATTATGATTTAACCCAAACACTTTACATTCATTTTGTAAACTAACAGATACTGCACAATTTCAGTTTAGTTTGACTGTACTTGATCCTCTGCATAATGTCATCATTCCTTTTAATCTTTGAAGTGGGTGTTTTATGTTTTGGGGAAAGTGCCTTTGTTGTGTTTAATAAGGCGGCTCTTTTTATGACAAGGTGATTTTGCACTCAGCTGTGTTCAAGGACCAACACATAGAAACTGATTTCCACATAGTAATGTATTTTATCATTAATGCATTTGCCATGTCATGAAATCTGTGGGTTATTTTATGATGCATACATGTAGATATATGTAGATATGTACTTCTATACAATAGAAGTATAAAAGTGTTTTCAATTTAAACAAAGGAAAATTATATGACATGGATCAATTGAATATATATCATGTGACTCAGTTGTATCTTGATATTCCCATCTCAAGTGAAATGTCTTGGAAATAGCTGCTCAAACCATACCTTTGTATTAAACATGAATAAAGTGTACCATTTGATTACCATTGTGAATTATTGATATGATTGTTATTACACAACTTTCTTCATTGGTTAGGGGAATTTTACACAAGTTGAAATATAATATGAATCTACACAACATTACAAATGGAAAGTAATTGTGGAAACGATAACAATCTGACATTAAGGCTGCAAGTGACAAAAATAATAGTGGCTGTGCAATTGTCTATATATATATATATCTGAGTCTTGGACATCCATTCAAATGGCTGGATCTGAGAAACATTTTGTTTATGTATTTTTTATATGCACACAACAAAACATTTGAATCTGGGTATCGAATCCGGACTATGCCAGTGCCAACTGTGGCTGGCAGCAAATAAGTAGCCATAGCGTCATTCGGGGAGGGAGGGATTGCAGTCTGTGCGGTATCTGAATCTCATTGCTCACCAGTGACCCCCTCTGGTCAATTGGGTGCCCACTGTGCCTGCCCAAGTTACACATGAAGTATCCTCCTCCAACTCGATGTCTGTGTGAGTTTAACTGGTGGACTCTGGAATGAAAAATGAGCATTAGCTGTTTTGGAGTTGAGTGTGTTTGTCTGTGTTCTCCTGAATTGACAGGAGGTTTCAGCAATGAGCACAATCAAAAATAATTGGGCATTCCAATTTGGGAGAAAATTGGGGTAAATTCTAAAATATATATATATATATTACCAATATGTTGTATTTCTTTTCTTGCTTGCCATATGCAATATACTCTTTGTATTTCTTCTTGTACAATACAGGTAACTGCCAAAATAAAGGAAACACCAACATAGTGTCTTAATAGGGCATGGACCACCACGAGCCACCAGAACAGCTTCAATGTGCATTGGCATAGATTCTACAAGTGTTTGGAACTCTATTGGAGGGATGCGACACCATTTTTCCATATGAAATTCCATCATTTTGTGTTTTGTTGATGGTGGTGGAAAATGCTGTCTCAGGCGCCGCTCCAGAATCTCTTTCCTGTCTATGGTGAAAGACAAATCTTGATAACAAATTGTGTGCTCTTATGAACATTTTCCATGCAGTCTGGTCAGGGTAATAATGGAGGTGTCTTACCACTGTTCACTTTCAGATTGAAAAAGATAGGCATCATGCTTCAAAATGTTCAATCAAAAGCTCCAGACTATGAAAACGGAATACAAATTCAGCATCAAATTGCTTTATACAATTTAATGAAAAAATAAACAAATAAATAAATAAATGTGCACTGGGAATGAATTGCGAATCCAGTGAAGTTCACATACCCATCTTGTGCTAAGTTGTCTCATCTTTTAATTAAAAGTCTTGGATTTCAAGCAAACTATGGGATAGCGTTGATGGGTACAATGTCCTTCTCATGGGCTTCTGACAACGTTGATGCTGTTCACTGACACCGACAACTAAGTGGTTGAAATAAAATTGTTATTACAGGACACTAGTTAACATTACAATGAATAGGAATATGGAAGGAGAACATCAATATCTTTAATCTAAGTTTGTTTAATCAGTAGAGCCCAAATTATTAGAATGATGAGACAACACAAACACATAACATTTATATGCAATCAACTATTTACAGAAGACAATTGTAATGCAGAAGGAATTATATCTGACAAGATCGGATGATAAATGACCAATTAATAATTTAAGCTAATTGTTATTCTTGATGACTTTAGTATAATACTTAACACACATTTGTTCATTTTTATTGTTAATTGGACATACTGGATATATAAATTGGACATAAAACGTAGCTCTTTGTCTGATAGTCTTCCATTGCAGGTGTTTGAAAAGGTTAGATTGTTTTGCTGAACTTATTTTGAGTTGCCGGCACTTGGTTAACTCAACAAACAGCCTTCTTGAGTTAAGCCTAGAAACAACTGAAAAGTTGAAAGTTATTTTATTGAGAGAGCCTCTTGAATAAAGTATTCTTTAGTGCATATGAGAGTCTGACAGCTGACTTGACCAATACTCACTTGTGATAGACTGCAATCAGTCTTGCCCAGGGCCTGTGGAAGGAATCTGTTCTATGGCACAAGAACTGAGACACTGTCTCACTTTTTTTCCTTTGATGTTCTTCTAATGTCTGCAGGGGAGTTTATTAATATTACCAACCTGTACTACTGATTGAGTCAGGTGGAACAGTAAGGCCATCACAGTTTCAAACCTATTCATTGGTTTGAATTGGCATTGTTGATGTCACAGACAGTTTGGTAACCTAATTATATATATTTTTTTAACCTCTGGCAGTTTACCGCTTACCTTACCATTTCAGGTTATTCACTGGACTTTCCGTAAAAACTGGAAAATGGGGGTGTTTTAAAACTTTTGACCGGTAGTGTACGAGTTAAAAATTACTCGGGGCAGAGCGAGCTTTTATTAAGTTTCATTTTGTTATGACTGCCATAACTGTTATAATTTACTCAAAAGTTAACACCATTGACTTTGGTCTCATGTAGGATCCAGAAAGTGGGTATTGGACGTTTTCAGTTTGTCCTAAATAATCTCCAATTAATTTTGAGACTGATAATTTCATAAAGTAAAAAAGCATCATATGATATACCATATCAGTAATATAAAATGTATTTTCTAATTGGAGTTAAACAAAACCATTGCCCCAGCAATAAAGTACAGCATAATATATCATCATTACTTGTAACATGCTATTATGTTACATACGGTAGAAAGACGAACGGCTGTAATCTCGCGATAACTTCATGCCATGTTGCTGGAGAGGAGGGAGATCCAAGCAGTGGTTTTGAATTCAGTGAAGTGACAAGGTAAATGTCAATTTTACATCTAGACACGTCGCAGAAATATTACTTTCTAAGTAGTTTCTGAGATACCAGATATAGAGTGCCTGGTGTGCGTCTGTTCGTTCGTACAAAAACCGCATAGCAAGCTTGCTAGCTAACTAACTGATGATATGTTTATGGGCTAATATTACCGGTGGATGTATGTTTCTTCGCAAGCCTGCTAGCGATAGCTAAGGCATAAGTCACTTACACTAACGCAGCAAGAGTTGACTAGTAAGCTCCTATTTCATGAAATATTAAGCTCTGTATTACTGTTTGCAAGCCCGTGTCCGAACCAGAGCTAGCTAGCTAGCTGCATTCAAGTTTACCTTACCAAGTGATTTTATTGTTATTAGTTGTAATAACTTACTCAACGCCTTCACATTTAACGACGCTAGCTTGCTATAGAGCTTGTACTGAAGTTATATACGTTTCGTTAGATACTAGCGAGATAGCCAGTTTTAGTTTGCACAGAACTACTAGGCCTGTGCTAAACAAATGTAATTCCTAGTTGCCAAGCAAAACGAAAAAAAAAAAAAAAATTTTTGAGAGTTAGTTAACTGTAACTAAGGTCACACTAATGGTTCATGCAGGCCTTGAAATGTCTCGAAAGATGTTACGTAGTACTAAGTTCTATTTTTTCCTGTGGGAAAGTGAAATAGACGTTTGGCACGACTTATTTAACTTATTAAACAATGATATAAGCAATCAAACAATTATATAATTGGATAGCTGTTCATTTCAAACAATTAACGAGTAATACTAAAATCCTCAGCAAACCACAAAGACCACTCACATCGTAGGACAATAATTTAAATTGTATGAAAATTGACAGTGGCAAAGATGGCAAGAGCACTGTGTCATAATATCAACAGGACATTCCAAGTCCTTGAGAAAGCAGGTTACTTGTATCAGCAATACCAACAGGGAGAGCTTTTCTCAGTGGAAGACGACTCACCTTTCCCCTCATGCTAGCATGCACGTTTTTCAGAGGCTTGCAAGCTTCTGTCCATTTAGTACTTGTAACAGAAGCAAAAGCAATTCACACAAATCACCTCAAGTTTTTATTGCAATAGAAGTGTGCATTTTTGGCTTGGCCATTACTTCAATCTACAGTTAGTCTATGTGTCAGCTCTCAAGCAAGTCATCCTTGTGACAAATGTATCGGATTTCTCATGTGTATTATATATTAGGTTATCCAGACGTTATGGCATTGTCATTCAGTATTCTTTTTTTTGTTTTCATTTGCAGAGCCAGAGACTTGTATCAGAGGGCTGATATTTTTATGAAAATGGATAACATGGAGGATGACACCACTGTCTTTACAACTTTAAAGTCATTTAAAAGTTTCATTTCTCAACCTGATACATGGCATCATCAGGCGGAGACCAGTGTTGGAAGTGGTGACCTTCAAGCCCAGTACATACAAAAGATTGAGGTTTGTAATGTTTATATTGTCATGACTATAATCTTGGTTCTCTCTTGATCTTCAGCAGCGTTTGTTAGCAATGTTTTTTTAATTTTAATTTTTAGTTTTTATGCCTGTTCAATTCCCAAAATACAAATGTCCTAGTTGTTTTTCTGTCCAAGAGATTATTTTACGTACATTCGAAAGGACTGCTCAGTCTGCAGTTGCTTCTCTGCATTGATTTCCACAACAATATGATGTGTTGCTGATTTACACTGAACCAATCACTGCGCTATTTGTCTTTAAAAGGCACACCGAGCTCAACCACTCAGGTGCGACCAAATATGGTTCTGAATGAATTATATGTTTTACTTGTGGTCGCGGTTCGAAACCCGACTGTGCCAGACCGGCCCTGGCCGGGAGCCCTGATTGGTGGCAGTGTTTGGCTGTCCGTCCCAGGCGGAGGGGGGAGGGTGGAGGGTGAGCCGGCATGAACTCGCCGAGAAGCGCAAAGGGTGTCTCCAGAAGTAGGTGGTTGAGGTCCGTCTTGGAGGAGGCAGATCATCGCCGGCCTCTGGAAATTAGCTTGACCCGGAGGATGAGCGGTGAGTTTGTGGGCGAGGGCGAATCGAAATAAATAGTGGGTATAATTGGCTACTAAATTGGGAGAAAAATGGGAGAAAAATGGGAAATGGGAAAAAAAAATCTGATACAAAATTAAAGAATTATAGATTTTACCAATAGGATACAATATCTAGCAAGCTGGCTGAAATGCCCAATGTTAGTACTGTTATTTGAGCAGTTCTTCAGTTCATTATCTTTGGAGTTAGACGTAGTGTTCACTTGGATCTTTTATTTATTCGGTGGTCTTTTAGACATTAGTTTGCCACCATTTCTTGTAAAACAACACAATAAAAGTAATAAGATTAGCCTATCGTTGGCAGTCCTTTCATGATACCATAACGTTCAATGGAGTGATGTTATTCTCTGTGGCTCAGGTGGTAGAGCACAGCGTTGGTAACGCTTAGGTTGTGGGTTCAATCCCCACTGGGGCCACATATACTGAAAATGTATGCATTCACTACTGTAAGTCGCTTTGGATAAAAGCGTCTGCTAAATGGCGTATATATTATATTATTATTCACTCTCAATGTTGTTTACGATTTCTGTACACAAAGTCTATTTTTCTGTGTCAAGTTTTATTACTAGTCAACTAACATAAGCACTGATTGTCACATCATGTTTAATAGCGTTCAGTTAGATCATCCAAAAGCACCCATCTGTCTGTCCTCACCAATGATAAGAATATAATGGACACCTGTGTGAACTGTTTGATTTTGTTTTGGCCCATCTTTATATCAAATGCTATTGTTTTTACCCATGCCCCTTTTTATCAATGTTTCCATTGTGATTCCTTTTGATTTAATGCTTGCCTTTTTTTTCCACCAGTGATAGTAAAGAGCTTGATGTTGATGAAACTTAAGTTCTTATGGTACTTCTGAGGATCGTACCGCCGAGGTTCTACTGTACAATTGTTGAAATATGGAGAAATACGCAATGATGATCAGCTAAAGGAGCTGTACTATTTCCTGTTTGTTCTCAATCTTATGCCTTTTCTGCAGTATGAGGATGCAGCAGAGAAGATCCATTCTAAGACTCGCTTCCTGCAAATGACCCAAGAGAAGAATCAGATGGAGTTGAGTCACAAGCGTGCCCGCATTGAGCTTGAGAAGGCTGCTCACATCAGTGCCCGGGATTTTGAGGTGAGGGCCGGAAAATCGAATAAAGCTATGGATTTTACTCGTGAAGGTCAGGGTTGGTGGCTTGTCTTCAAAAACCAGTGACTCAATCTGTCTGACAAAGAAACAAATACAATGCTGCATGGTCAAAAGACAAGGCAAAGCCCTCAATGGAATTTGGCTTCTGTTTTTATTAAGTTTATTCTGCAAACAAAGAGCTCAAACCTCGGTTAGCTTTTTGGTCGCAGATGTCTGTGTGAAATCAGTGACAATAAATTCAGCCAATTTGGCTGCAAAAAAACAAATAACACAATACTGACACAGATGCCTGTTGAGGTAATTTCTCCAGTCCTTCTGTTTAATGAGGCTTGTTGTGCCATAGCTTTTTAAATACAGTTCATTCATGAAGAAAACCAAACCCATTTAGGTTTTCGTCTGCTAATATGTCTGCACATCTGTCATCCTGTTTATCCATTTTTTTAAGCAGGCCCTCGTTGCTTATTTTCAGTTGGGCCAATGCTATTCTTAGCCCAGGTACGATCTCCCTAGCAACATAAGCCAGCGTTGTTCTGACGTACAGACTTTTGCCTTCTCTACATTCAGCGTGAAGCGGACCGCAACCAGGAACTGCTCACTCGCATCAAGAAACTGGAGGAGAGGGAAGCTGAGGCTCGAAAAGTTCTAAATGAGCAAACAGAAATGAACAGGGCCCTAAAGAAGAGCCTTGAGGAGCAGAACAAGAAGCTAGAAGAGAAGGACTCCAAGATGTCTAATGCCAACGAGGTACCGAGCACAGACTTCCACGTGTGAACGGTGGTGCTGGGGTAGAACAGTCAAAGCGCCATTTATCACAATATGTAGCCTACTCTTGTCCCTGTTTTTAGATGCATTTAGAGACTTAGAGGAAATAGATGAGGACCTTTTCATGTTTCAAAAACTGTTCAGTTTGATTAACCTGTGCATTGAATACTGAAATATATATACATGTAGACTTAGAGGAAATAGACGAGGACCTTTTCATGTTTCAAAAACTGTTCAGTTTGATTAACCTGTGCATTGAATACTGAAATATATATACATGTAGACTTAGAGGAAATAGACGAGGACCTTTTCATGTTTCAAAAACTGTTCAGTTTGATTAACTTGTGCATTGAATACTGAAATATATTTTTTCAGTGAGCATTTTTGCTAATGGAAACGTACTTATTAACAGTGCTTTAACAGGATGCAGACTTTGTGGCTCATCCACACGCTAGAACAGTGCCTTAATGGGATGAGCTACCCAGCAGCCCTGCACACACAGCCCTGTCAGGTGGCTAATATACACTAATACATAGTCTACCATTGACTTTCCTGCACCCACAATGTGTGCTTATGTAGGCTACATTTTATGCAATTTTTGTTCTACGTTCAAATTTGCCCAAATTCTGTTCTAAGAATTGTCTCTCTCGCTGATTTGTGTCATGTCACTGCACTTGCTTATTTTTTGTGTCATGAATAGAAGCGTAGGTTTATTTTTTGTCATAAATAAGAAGTTTAGGTATCCTTGTGTTTCTTGAGACCTGCCTGAACAAAACCAAATCATTATTTTTGAGATGGTATGCACTAAATGGAATTATTTTTTAAAATTTCAATGCCCGAAAGGCATTTCTTCTTGTATGCCTGGAAACCCGGCACTCCTGGTGATAAGGGAAAAAATGTTAACAAAAATCTGTTGAGGAAAACCATTAATTTGATCTTTTTATTAGTAAATCTAATCTCACATTTCGATTAAACATGACTTGAAGAAATGTCAAAGATCAGTATTCAGTTACCAGCCCAATCAAACCAACTTAATTAAAAGCAGGAAAAAAACCGAACAAAAAAACGCACACCCACTGGATCCCCTAGGTCACGATTGAGAGACCCTTTGGTAGGGAATACATGGTGGCTGCCACACTAAATTTCATGTCAAGTGTATCGAACGGGGGAAAAAAAATAGATTAAGTCAGCTGAAACAAAGTTGTTAATCCCAGGGCTCCTACTGGCACAGGAATTCCATTACACAAGTTTGTTGGATGCTCGGTCCTTGTTTATACACTTTGCTTTCAATTTTCGTCTCCTAATTGGCAAGTAACAAGTGGTGTCTTATTAATTCAATGCAGACGATCTGCTCTTTGCGAGATAAGATTCGGGAACTCGATCACAAGATTATAAACCAGGAGATGCATCTCGCCACCCAGGCCACTGAGAACGAGGGTCTTCAGGAACAAGTGGAGCTGCAACGCAAGTATGAAATGAGTCTGTCAGCGCCATCTTTGGATGAGAGTTTATTCCTTTAAACATCTCCTCTGTTGTTTTTTGGAACGCTGTGTAAAAATGACCAACCACCATATTAATCGATATCGATGTTTTAAGCAGATGTTTTTGCAGTACATTGGGAAGAATGTTCAGAAAACATAAATGCACATACTCTTTTTCATTGTGTACTTGTAGGAAGTATCAGGAAGCCAACCAGAAGTATCAGTCTCTGCAGACGTCCGAGTGTCTGAACTCTGAAAAGGAGCTCAAGATTAAGGTATGCGTGCTTCCATTCCTTTGCCGATTCTGCTCCTGTGTGTTGGGGAGGCAGATGGACAGAGTTCTACACGAATGCTTTGCTGACAGGATGCGTAGTCAAATTAATCACTTTAATCGTGTACTTGTTATTAGTTTCTCACATATTCATCTTTCAAACATTAGCCATTATCATACAGGATGAGAGATCTGATTAAAATCTCTTTTAATATCCGAATTGTTTATGATGTCTATGTTGCAGCGTTCTTCTTGTTTAAGAATTTAAAATAGTAACAACAGCGACTCCTCTGGTCAATGGGGATACCATTTTTAATATCCAATAAGGTCTAATATCACATGGAAACTCACTCGCATGGGCATTTTTCCCCCTACTGTCTATGAAAGATGTGTAGATGTGGTACCAACAAGTGGTATAGTGCATCAAAAAACTTTGACCATCTGGGGTTAAGGTCGGTTTTACTCCCAGGTGTGCAGTTTGTGTTTTTTGTATTAATCCTGCCACCCACCTACCCCCTTGGTGTACAGCTTTATTTCAGCATTACGCATTTTAAATGTTAACAATAAACAATAAACAAATGTGAACGATGCGTTTCCACCCGGTTGCCAGTAAGAGTAGCATTTTTGTCCAATTCTTTACACTCTGCGTAATTTTAAGTTTATCCCGTCAATTCGTGAGGGCACTGACTAGCATGCGCATCCTCCGGAATTAACTTTTTACTCTGCAATCCACAAGCTGAGCTGTGGACTTCACAACTGATGCAGCTGGCACAGGCAGATCACAGGTGACCATTGGGGTTGCCGTTGTGCGATGAAGCAGGGGTTACCCTGCCAATGGAACCCCTCCCTCCCTGGGAAAAGCTACGGCTTGTTCCTTGTGTCTTACTCCCAGCCATAGTCGGCACTTGACATGATCGATTCATTGGGCGCATCGCTGCATTTTGAACCTCTTCAGCTGCATGTTTACAGCGTAGCTCGTTTCAAGTTTGCCATTTTAATAAGCCGTGCTTTCCATTTGGAAACATTTTAGTTCATTGGTGACAGCTTTGTGAGCTCAGTAATCACAGAAAACGTGTTTTATTAATGTGAATTTCAAGCAGGCCTATTTCATTGTACAGTTGGTACAGGGTTGCAATAAATGTTTGGAAATGTTGTGTAAATTAGCATTTTTCTATTTATCACAGAACAGCCAGCACAGGTGCCATTTGAGAAGGCTCATTACAAAATGTAATTAGTCCTAATTATTCCAATGGCAGTGTTTACCTCACAATTTTACAGAGAAGGCTAACAGGCCTGAAAGATTGAGAATATGTATATTGAAAAATACATAATACATACATAATACAATGCAAAGAATGCAACATTTGACACAACTGTTTTTTTGAAGCACCATTGGTCAAATGTAATATATATTTTCACTGATTGGAGTTCTAAATTCCGATGTCTTGATTCACTGGATGATGGGCATCCCACCATAGTTGCAAAGTCGAAAATTACTGGTTGTAATAATGGAGATTGAATGTGGATTCTTTACACCTATTGACGGCAGGAATAATGGAAAAACCCAAGTATTAGTCTTATTTTCCAACATGTAAGGTATCTTACAATAAGTACAATACTGCAGTATTGTCTTAAAATATGATAATCTTGTCTAAGGTATGCAAGATATGATACCTTAGGCTTAGACAATGAGTCAAAAGCACTTATTGCTTGTGAAATCCACATCCTAGTTAAATTAGAAACATGGTACTATTCCGATGTAGCCCAAATGTGTTCTGTTTGCTCATGTCACGAAGTTGAGATAGTGAAGATATTTCTTGTTTGCGTTTCATTATTATTTCATTTTGTCAGTATTTGACTGTAATTTAATAGCATACTTGGCTGCATGACAACTGCCAATTTGGATGATGCGCCATGACTAAGAGAGTGAATATAATACATCGTGTCACAATTTTGGGAAATGTAGTTTCGGAAATTCAGCGTAGTCTTGAAAACACTAATGTTGTACAGACACTGGTTTTAGACAGCTACTTAGATGAAATGAAACCTTATGTGCATATATAGCAATTTTACAAAGGCTACATTTTGCAATCCAGATGGCTAGAAAGCATACGATATTTATTTGCCCATCTGTTCGCTAGCCATGTGGCAAACAGACCAATACAAACATCTGTTATATAGTGTTACGTTTTCTACCATTTCAGTGCGTCTACATAGCGGTTTATTACACGCGTTGACAAAACATTGATTTTACAAAGTATTAAAATACTGGTCATTACACCCCACCCCCTGGGATTTCCCATCGGCAGTGTCCGTGTAATGGTTGATTCAGCCCCCCGTTGTTGGCAGCCAGCAATCCCTCTCCCTCCTGGATATGAAGCCGGCTGTACAGAAGTTTCTAGGGGAAGCATCAAACAGCGACAAGTTTTAATGATGAAAACTTAGCTGTCGCACGCCAGACCCGCCACACTGCATTGCTCCTAGAATATTGCGCTCTGCTGTTATGTTTCCAGCCGAGCCTGTAATATCCCCCCCCAGCAGTGTTTAACTACATTAGTAAGGCTTTCTTTGATATTTTAAGCTGGGGACCCTTCAAGGAGATTTGTTTTGCCACGGCTAAAGTAGTGTTTTGACTGCGCATTCCCAGGTTGTTTTTTTAAAGCTCCGTCGTTTTGTCAGGCTCATCGCGATGACGGGACCGATTCTCAGCACCGGGGATGGCACAGTGTCAGTGTGAATGGTCACCTGCGCTGTGTTTAACAGGAGCCCGCTCTCTCTCTCTCGCCTCCCTCTGAACCCACAGGAGCTGGAGAGGCGCTTGGCCCTGCAGGAGCAGGACTCCGTGATCGTGAGGAACATGAGGGCAGAGCTCGCGCGCGTCCCCGAAACGGAGAGAGAGCTGAAACGGCTCCGCGAGGAGAACAGCTACTTGAGGTAGAGAGGCCTGCTGGTGCCTGTGGTTACCGCGCACCTGTCCTTACCTTGGCAAACTGAACCACGACTGTCAAGTCTGTGGAAACCACCGCCGAGCCATTATCCCTACAGATTTATGTGATGCTCTCAGAATAGCTTCCAGCTAAAAAAAACGAAATGCTTTTTTCCCCAGCAGCCTCCAAATCTAATTGCGAAGTCCAGAACAGCAATGGATGGTTTGTAAATACACAGCAAACTTGCAAAGCCTTAGATTTGATTCAGATTAAAGGACCGCATGAATTGTACCACAGCTGCTTACAACTATTTGTGCAGCTCTTTTTATTCTTATATTTTCTACTGGGGTGAAAACAGTACGCGAAGGGGTGTATGTGCATGTTTTCTGGGGATCGATCATACTGACATATCAGTCAAATTGGATACTGTCACTCTGGCATAATCTTCTCATTCCGATTGATGTCTTGTTTCATATTTGACCTGAAAATGAGCATTTCTCGAAATTGTTTTTCCACAAAACACGTTCGTCATCACCACCATGTCAGGTGATTAATGGGCTTTTATTTTATTTTATGAACCCGACTCTTATCTCTGAAGCTTTGGCAAAATGATGCTCATCATGGAAGAGCGAATCTTGTCACGCTGTTGGATTACATACGGGGAGTCGACTTTGTTATCCGACAGTGGGGGAAAAAAACATGTCAGATACGTTGGAGATGTGCTGATTAAAGTTTTAAGTCCACCTGGAAACTCAAAGAAAAGGAAAAAAAGTCCTTTGAATTCACTTTTGAAGCTCATTTATATTCACATCCCTGTTCTTGAAGAGAAACCAAGGAGAACAGCAGTTTGCTGAAGGAAGAGGTAGAGGGGCTGAGGAGGAAACTGGAACGTCTGGAGAAGATCAAAGAGGACATGGTCAATTTGGAATTGGAGAAGGAGGTAAGGGGCTCATCACATACGGCTGGTGCCAGATGGGACACACTCCCACACGTCCGTTTGAGCGACACAATTGCTCCTCATTAAAATCGAAATGTCTGCTGTGGAATGTGATCTTGTACTCAGGGAAAGAAAGAGAGAGAGAGAGGGGGGAAAAAGGCACACATTTCGTTTTTCTTTCTCAATTTGTGCTCTTTTACCAAGAGTACCTCACTTGGTTCAAGGTGGATATTACGGTAAAGCAGGAGGCAGTGGGGGAAACTTCTTGGATCCGCCTTCTTGTGTGCCACAATGTTGAAACAGTATGCGTTGTTGATGCACTATAATTGGATTTTGTCCTTAGATAATATCTGAACACCCTATGGGGAAATCCTCAGAATAAAGGACCTATGGGCGCGCACAGTGTATTGAGACGTTAACGCGTTGGCTTTGCTCGAGCCGTTCCTGGAGGTCTGTCCAAACTGCCCCAGGCTGCCCTCTCGGCCATTACCGGGCAGTGTCGAATCTTAACGTGACAATGCCATAGCCGTTCCCTGATCTAATGTCACAACGGCGGCGGAGGAAGAGTAAGGCCGCGCTCTTCCTCTGCGGAGCCTGCACAAAGAGAGCAGATCTGTGAAGGGGAAAAAAGGTGAGCCCTGTGCCAAGCTGTTTACAGGTCTCCGGGAGCAATGACAGGATTCTTCCTCATTAACTCCCCTTTTCAGACCTGCAGAGAGACGGGGGTGTGGGGGGAGAAACAAGGCCCTGTAATCTATTCAGGTTTTTAATTAGCTCTCATTCTTGCACAAGGCAAAGAACGTAAACCGGCAAAATGAGTTAATTAGCAAAATATAATGATCTGGGCAATTGGAATGGCAGTAGTTCTTAAGGAGGGCTCATTTGAAATGTGCAAATATCTTTTTAACCGAGGCTATTTATTCGCAAATGCTATCGGGTGAGAAACAGTGAGGAATTTAGTTGTTTTTTTTCAGTGACATCAAAGGTATTATGAACTTTCTGCAAAAATATTATTTTCCTGTGCACTGTCAAAGAAGATTAAATAGGCCAATTCATTCATTTATTTATTTACACACGACTGCACTTGATTAGGGAGCACACGTGATCGATTTGTGCTTATGTATTTACGGCCCTGAATAATAATTACACTTGTAGTTTTGTTTCACAGTTTGTGTTGTTTTACCTTATACCATGTCACATTGGAAGTATATGATAATGTGAAACCAGCTACAATGCCTTTGGGTTCACAGTTTCGCTGTCTCGAATAGAACTTTCAGTGTCTCAAACGGGAAAAGTTTACTTAAACTTTGGTTTCACTTGCAACTATTTTGACCAGTAATCTAGATTTATTGCATTTTGAAAAATATGCCAAAAGAAGGTTTAAGTGGCTGAAACTTAAGCGCATTTGTTTTATCCATATTTCCTTTGCTCTTACAGAAACTGGCAGTGAAACTCCAAGCCTGGGAGAATTCAAGTCAAACCACTGGACTAAATATCAGGTGAGGGGGAAAAGAAACTGAGAAAGTACTTGCTAATTTATGCTTTATCATTTGTTTCAGTCAGGGGAGCACAACTTGGTTTTTGGAGGGGCCGGTGTGTTTTTTTGTTTTTGTTTCTATTAATTACCCTGTCTTAATTGGCTAATTAACTGCATACACCAAAAGGAATGTATTTCTATTACAGACCACATTGAAACATAGCTTTAACTCATTCTTTCAGAATCTGACTTAAGCCCTCCTCATGCACCCCTGGCACAGTACTTAATAACATTATAATATGTTGCAACATGTTGAATTTAATTCACATTAATCTATCACAATTGGAAACACGCCTAATCTAAGTCTTTTAATTCTGCCATTGATATTTCTAGGTGGATTTAACATTTCCTATCAACATTTCAGTTTGGTTTTTGATGTCAGTTGTTATGTCATTTGTTTGACAATAACAGTGCAATGCAGCTGTATTAATGGACTAGTATGGACTGTAGGACTGTATGACATACGTTTGTGATTTACCACCTATTTTGACGGTAACAACATGGTTACATGCATGCAGTTCTGACTCCTATCAGGAACGGTCTAATTCACGAGTTTCCATGGTGGTGGAATACGTATATTTGTTTAGTATGAATATATGATTATTAATATAGATGCAAATAATGACAGAGATGGTTCTTGAGCTTGACGAGATGGCAGCTTTTCAAATTGATACATTTTCCTTCCTGCAACTTGCATGCAGGAGGATACATTTATATTTCAGATTTCAAGATTTGCTCCTGTAAGCAAGAATTGTATATCTTTAATGAGTTTAATTTGCATGATTTCATTTGGCATTCATTCCAAAGTTTTCTCGCGTAAAGCAATTTCATGAGACAGTAATTCCGCACCTGTACTTAGACATCGTCAATAGTTGGGGCTTCGGCTCAGGGTAATAGGGAAGCATACATAACGATAAAAAAGGAGAAGAAAACTGACTCTGCACTAGATGGAGCTCTTGAGTTGTGATTTATCCTGCCACTGAATCAAAGATTTCCACAGTGGCATTACAAGTTCCTTCACGTGTAATACTTGTATTCCACTATGAACATGTGTCCATCCAATGTGTGTCTGTCTGTCCACTCGTACCTAGTATATGTGCTCTTCCTCTTACATTCTAGTAACTTGCAGGAAAGGGAAAGGTTCAGCGCATTTATATCACCTTTCTAGTACTCTTGTTGACTGTGGTTTGGAATAAACTCTAACGCTTTTTTTTTCACGCCCGTCTGGTAGAGCTGGAAGTGGAAGCGCATTTGTTATGTCTTTGATCTGCTTTGCTGCTCATGTGGAAATATGCAATCATTCTCTCATTAAGGGTTTATAAAAGGAAAACTGTGTGGATAATTCAGCCACGAGCTGAATGATTAATTAGAGAGCTTGTGAGATTCCTAAAGCTTTAGATGCGTAGTGTGGGATATGGCCTTTTTGATTGCATGCTCTCGTGCTTGAGTGTTCAGTGCGAAATTGGGCTCGGTGTCAGTCAATAGAATTTTGTGCTCAGGGCCCAAAATGTCATGGAGAATCTCTTCAAAGTAGAAGTGGGTGGGCAATCTGGCTTCATTTTAGCGCACAATTACCTGAAAGAGAATAAAAACTGTTCAGAAAAAAAAAAAAGGACAACAGTTAAAGAACAGTCTCAAATCATGATGTCATATGCAAAACAATGAAAAACTGCATCAGGAAAGAGGTCAGTGGTCACAAACCTGATGTAATGAGCACAAAACCTGGACTTCTGAGCAGTGGAAGAAAGTAATCGGGTTTGATGAGTCGTCTTTTACTCTTTATCCTACGTTTGGATGTGCTTATGGTTGGAAAAAGCTAAAGGAAGCCTTCAACCAACGTTGCCTGTTCCGAACTGTTAAACATGGTGGTGGATCTGTTATGGTATAGGCAGCCATCCCGTGGGAGTCATTGGATCCGAATATAATTATGCACGGTAGAATTAAGGCGAAGGAATACGTTTTTAAGTGCAAATGTTGTTTCCTCAAGATGTTCCCATATTCTAAGATGATAACGCCCCCATACACACTGCTAAATGTGTTCAAGAGTGGTTTCATGAACACCAGTATGAAACCAAACACCTTGCATGCCCCCCCAATCACCAGATCTAAACATCATTGAACCTTTATGGGAAGTTCTGGAACATACGTAGTACATAGATTGAGGAGTGCGGAGTAGGTTTCCACTGCCTCCTTTTTTCAAATAACTGGTTTCCTTCTTGAAGAATGGTCCAACATCCCACTAGAAACAGTTAAAAACTTGTAGAACAGCATTCCAAGAAGTATTGAAGCTTTTCTGAAGGCAAATGACAACCCAACTGCTTATTAGTTAATAAATATTCATACATTGTTTGGCATTTCCATTATTTTGTCTACACACTGGATATCTTACAGCTGTTGTTTAAAATGTTGGTAAAATGTATTTCAATCAGCTAAACAATAATTTGTTTTGTATTTACTGTAAAACCTAGAGATAAAGCTGTTGCTAGAGAATTTTTACAAGCATGATATACATGATATCCATCCGATTTTCCACAAAGAAAATTATAAGGACCAATTAAAATAAGACAATACTGGGTTATCAATGGCAGATTAGCTGACGGTGAAGGTTAGCGGCCAGCTTCTTAGCTAAACCTTAATGAGCTGGCTGTCTTAAAAGCCCCGAGCTCATCCAAACACGAGACAAAAGGAGAATTGGTTGCTTTTTCCGTGACAGTGATGTCTACGGCGTCAGTGTTGTTGCTATGCGTTTCTAGGTTTCACAAACAACAATGTCTGAGACTTTGGCTGGATGAACAGATCCAACTTTTATGTGTACTAATAAATTGCCAATCGCCCATAATCGAGCAGTAGGTTCAGAGTTTGAGAAATGGGTTACCCTTATGGGCGAATGTGCAATTGATTACTTGTGCTTGTCCCTATGTCCCTGTGTTTTGCTGTGATAGTGCTGTGATTTTGCTGCTGTTTTCCACTGTGGGACAGGCTCCTGGCAGCCTAATCTTATTTGCACTTAAAGTAAATCAAGGAGGCTCCATATTCCAGGCTGTAAACTGTGGCAAGGAATAATTTGTCTGTTTCGAGACCAAGGAAACCTAATCTAAGCTCCTACATTTCAACAGTGCAGGTACAGATGAACCTGGTTAATATCCATGTGCTTAATATTTTAAAACAATTCCTGTGCCCCATAGCTTCTCCATTGTAAATGAACCATTGAAATACATACACATTGGAAATTCTGTATTGAACTGCCTATCAAAGCCATATACAGTATATATATATATATATATATTTTTATTTTTATTTTAATTTTTGTTAAGACGCCTCTTCCAAGACGGCACTCGCCAAGTGTCGACCGTAACCCGGTACTACAGGGCCACTCTTATACGCAGCGAACATCATGTCGGCTTCCCTCCCCCTCCCTGGGGCGGACAGCCAATCGCTGCCCCTGGTGGTGCTCCCGCCCAGAGCCGACTCTGGCGAGACGGGGAATTGAACCCTGGTCTCCGTGGCCAGTGTCGAACGTTGTAACCACTGGGCCACGCGGGAGGCCCTACAGTATATGTTTTAAAAAATGAGCTTTTAACTATCAATACAAGTACAGCATGTGAGGGCAGTTGCAAAGGGAGAATGGGATTCATGAAACAAAAAAACAGTTGCGCTATCATGTACTATCAGTGACTCACTGATTCAAACCAATCATTGCATCTTACTGTGAATACCAAACACTTAATTGTTTGAGTCAAAGTGAATGATTGACAGCTCATTTTGTCCCCACCCATGATCAACTTCATGAAACGTCACTCTTACATCACTACATACTCACAGAGTTTATATGAATTTTCATTACTGTTATTCATAAAAAAGCCCCTATTAACCTGGTAAGGATTAACTGTCAAACCTTTTCATCTTCGACATCACTCCTGGGCTTTTGAGACGCATTTCTAGCGATCTATGATGATAGTGCTTTCATCTGGGTTCTTTGGGTGAGCGGTGAACTGCACGATCTCAACAAACCCTTGGATCTTGAACCATGCCACTAAAGGGAGTAGTAAAGTAGTATGGTTCTCTGTGGCTCAGTTGGTAGAGCACAGCATTGGCAACGCTTAGGTTGTGGGTACAATTCCCATTGGGACCATATATACTGAAAAATGTATGCATTCACTACTGTAAGTTGCTTTGGATAAAAGCGTCTGCTAAATGGCATATATTATATTATTATTTTATTATATATTATAGTAATGGGTATTTGCATGTGCGCCCAGTCTGGCTTCCGCTGCAATGGTCAGCTGGTGTTCGCAGCACCGGTGGAACCCTCCCTCACAGACGTCCAGTCAATCCGGCCGGTCTGATGGAGTGGCACTCTCCCATTACTCGCGTGTGCATGGAAATGAGAGGGGGAAGTAAACCCACTTACTCCACATCGGGGCTGAATTATGTGCCCTATACTTAATGGGAACATTACCCGCCAGTGATCCCAAATAAATTGGGTAGAATGGACCCGTCTGAAAACGTGATAGAATACATCCTGTTGTTCATTAAAGGGACAAAAAACGATTTAATGGAAATGGGGGTAAAAGGTATTCATTGGATTGAATATGTCACATGTATTTATGGATTATTGAGTTGCCTGCTTCTTTAATTGATGTTCGGCTACTCTATCTGCATCTACTTTCCCTTCAGGTGTCTTTCTCCTCCTGTGTTCGATTTTTGCCCTCGGGCCAGGTGTATCCTTTGCCAAACACAATGCAGACCACATAGTTTAAAACATTTTAAACACACAATGTTCAAGTCTCATTTTGTCTAAACTTAACAAACCTACTTGTGGATCAAAATAGGCTGGAAAACCACACATTTCTGCACAAAACAGAACCGGACTGCCTCAGATCCGCTTAGATCAAGACAAAGCAGCTGGAGGGACTGTCAGTGTTTATTGAAAAATGCAGTTTAATTCTGAATATTTTACTTCATCAGGTTTATGAAATGACACTTGCCTTTCCATCTTCATAATCAGCACTTCTTGCCGTGTTATTGATGCCCTCTATCTCACGGCCAATCGTTTGTAAGAGCGATCATTTCGGTCGGCGTAGTCTTATCTGCCGTCTCGTTTCTGATAACGTTGCACACCAGTCGTTGCGCAGTATTTAATATACAGAGAATTTACCGAACCATTAATTGGACAGGCGAGAGTTGTTTCACAATTGAAACTCTGAATTTCTCTGGCAATACGAACACGTGTACAGTATTGAATTTACCATTTGCAGTGCTACCTTAGAGGCTAGACGCTGCCAACCATGACATTGGAGGGGAAACTGTGCCCAAACCGATCCATTGCACTAGCTAACTGGACAGATCCCTTTGAAAGTCCCCCATATCCCCAGTAGAATTTGTCATTACAATGAAAGTGTATATACTTGGAAATACATGAGTGTTGTCTATTATAGTGGCTTGTGGTGTTGAAACACTGTTTAAATGTGTTCAATTAATTGTCGCCTAAGGCTCATTAGTCTGTATGTTCTTTAAGAAAATACCATTCAGTGCCATACTGTGTCGGTATTAGGGTAGGCCTTTTTATTGCGTTAATATCCATGTTTGATCAGATTAGAGCACAAAATGTATTTGTTTTTTCATTTTGCTTTGATTATCCCATTAAATGCAATTTCTAATATTAATTGTGTCTGGATTTGAAATCATTTATGGCTATGTTGGAAAAAATACATGCAAGTCTGAATGGAATTTACTTAATTTCCTTTGGGCAGTAGTATAATTAAAGTGTGCACTTTGTGTACGTATGTATATGGTGTTTTGCATTAAACATTAGTACTTTCTTGAGAAGCACAACTGTGTATTTGATGGTTCTTTATTATCCAAGTGAATGCTTGCTCAGTCCGGTTGATATACTTTCCCACTTGTATCCAGCCCTTTCGAGTAGACCGCTGTGACCACTGTGTGATTCCCTGTGTGATGGACCTGTGCTGATGAATGCATTACAGAACCAATTGAATATGTTTCACAAGGGACCTGTCTTATAGCATACTTGCTTTCTTCTGCTGTGGGAGCAGCTGCTTGGTTTGCATTCACATATCAGTCAGTACAGACAATCGGCTCATTTGAAGTTACCGAATGATCCTATCATTTGATTGGGGGGTGGGGGGGGGGGAGTGTTCTGAAATGGCTTTGATAAGCACGTGGCTATTGCAAGGTGACCCCCCATCCTGCTTCATTGGAGCAATAATTGAACTCGTCGAATTTATGCATTTCATACACTTGAACGGAAGGCACGAAGTCTGTGTAAACAATTAAGTTGGCCATTTATTTTGGTAGCGTTGACTAGGTGAAATTAAATAGGTTTGTGTATAAATACATATTTTTACTTAAATTCTCTTAATGGATGGATTACCTGCTTCCTTCAAAGTTGAATGAATGAGCTAATCTTGTGCGCTTGTGCTAAATGTCTGGAGGCTGGAGATTAGGAAACTCTCTCCCTGTGGTTAAGTCAGCATTGGGTTTGAATGGGGCCTAATGCAGAGTGACATGCTGTGTTCTCTGACTTGACTGACATATTATGGATTATACTCAGGTGGGGGAAATAAGGAAAATTATTACCTGAAAATTGTGTTTGTTGAGCATGACATACATTTTCGAAAACTCGGTGGCATGCTAAACTTTCTACTTGGGCTCCCCTGTTTGGACTTAAACTTTTGGAAGTTTTTTTTACCCTGTTTGGAATGAGCAGAATTCTTCTAAAATGACATTTGGTGTTCCTCTGTATCTACTCCCATATACTTTCCCTCTCTCTACTGAACTGCCATGAAACCTGTGTGTTTATTGCTTGTGCTGGAAACACAGCAAATGCAGTGTGTTCTGTGATGATTTGTCAGTGAAGGCTATTTGTATAACAGCTGTTGGTTGTTCTCAGCAGTTAGCCTCTCCGTGACACTCCCTTTAATAAGGAAATTACAGGGAAATGGGACTTCATGGTTGGACAGTAGAGCGCACACTACCCTTTTGAGACCAAAATTACTAACTGCACCATGTTACAATGTAGGCCTACATGAATTTGGCAGATTTTATAAGTCACTTTGACTGAGTATTACTTATTACTGAGCTTACTCTTAAGCTGTCCTGTTGAGTTTATGAGACGGAATACATTTAAATAAGATACAATTTAAAGATAAATTTCATGCAAAATTAGAAGAATTAATTTTTATTTTTATTTTTATTATTACAAAGCTGTTTTACGAGCTCTTAATTTACATATGTCAATATTTATATGATGATGTCCACCATTGGAAGTTGGTGGAAGTTCAGTGTTGTCCATATAATGTGGGCTTCAGTAGATTTTCGAGTGACTCCCAAATCCGAATGACTTAATGTGAGATATTTAGTATTTTCACAGTTCAATTTATGATTCAGAATGTCTATCAGCCAAAAGAGCACTAACAACATGCTGGAATATGTGGTAGAATAACTGCATGTTTTTTGGGACAGGAGTAGATGCAACATGGACAGTATAATTATAAAAAGGTTTTTAGGAAATGACAGGTTATTTGCATCTTTCACTTACAAGCTAATGCCATCTGAGATGTTGGAAAAAAGATTTGAGATGCAAGAAAATATTAATGTTTACTTCAAATGCAAATTAGCGTAGCAGGCATACATTTTGAGATTAAAGTACTTGGGTACTATGCAAAAATGAGGCTTCGGTTAAAATGTAGTTATGAGACAACTTTATATTTGTTGTATTTGGACTTGAGCCAATCAAAGTTTGCGCACAGGCACACGCATTTCAACCATGATTTCCCAAGGTTGGCAGGTCTGCATTTAGCTCTTTTGGCATAATAAAAGGGTACAGATTGGACTTTTCTTTGCCTCCAGTATTTATGTGCTGGAATTACTCAAGTCTCTGTCAGTGGGTACTGATAGATGCAATCTGATTCCCCCCTCTCTCTCTCTCTGTGCCCTATTCCTGTTCTCTTCAGATCCTGTAATTAGCTCTGTTCTTGTGGGATTCTCACATTTATTTTTCTTGAAGTGAAAAGTGTGCAGATTACTTGAACTCATTGGAGTTGTAGTGCCCTACATCTATAAGATTTGAAATAATTCAGGGTCTCTTTCTGGATCTGTGTTCTTGTGCAGGAGCAAGTGTACTAGTACATTATATCCCCTCGAACATCAAACTAGATTATCTGAACTACATTACTGTAAATAGAAGACTGTACAGCATCCAGCCAAGATGACTTAGACAAAACCAGTATGGACACACCACTGGGATTGGTTAAACAAGCAATGTTGGCTCCAATCCACTCATTAATGACCATTTAATCAATTATGAATTTCATCGAAATAATGAGCATTTCACCAATGACTGTTCATAGTTCTGAATGTACAGCATTGTTTAGATTGTGGAGATATGGATCATTACTTCTCTGTATCCCCTAGTTTGTTGGGGTATGATTTTACACAGCTTGAACCTATGTCTGTTCTGATCTACAGGGCGCAGTGCCATGTTAGGAGATTATTTATCTCAACCGAGGCTATGGGATCAGGAAAGTGGGCCTGTTTTTGCCATCTTCCGCAGTCATCCCCTGGCACTGGCACTGGCACTGATGGCGTGCTTCTGTGTGGCTCAGTAGGTAGAGCATGGCCCTGACAATGCTTAGGTTGTGGGTTCGATTCCCATTGGGACCACATATACTGAAAAATGTATGCATTCGCTACAGTAAGTTGCTTTGGATAAAAGCCTCTGCTAAATGGCATATATTTTTATATTATGATCAGGGGCCAGCCGCCACATCTCATTGTCTTACACACCGGGCCAAGGAGATGCTCACTGGGTTTGGAATAATAAAGCATTCACATTCCATTATAGCCAATTGTGGTTTCCAACTCTCCTCCACCGTCACCACGTGATTTTTTGTCCTTGCTGTGTGATTGCCAACTTTTCTCAGTACTCATGCACCAACTCAAGGACACGCCACAAAATGTACTTTCTATGATTCTCCCCTGAGGTTTACTAACCATATTCAAAGCATTGATCTGTGTTTTTATGGCTCAAGCACTTGCTCTGTCTGTCAAGTACATGTGGCCACCCATAATATCACCTTCAGCATAACAGGTTTAAAATGAGCATAAAGCAATTGAATGTCTCACTTTCATCACATTTTTATCGGGCCACACCGATAGGTGTTTTTTCTTAAGAGCCTGGAAACTGGTAAGTGAAATGATTCTTACTGATTACATACTTAAATCCAGGATTGGTGAAGTAGTCATTAATTAGTGGATTGGAGCCAGCATTGCCATTTAACCAATCCCGATGGTGTGCCCATTCTGGTTTTGGATATGCTCTTTTATCTCTTGGCTGGATGCTGTTGTCTTCTATGTACACTAGTGTAGTTCAGTTAATACAGTTTGATGGGTGAGGGGATACAGTGTACTTGCACACTTGCTCCTACATGTCGCAGTTTACATCTTTTCCTTCCAATTTCGACATCAGAGTGAGAAAGCGGTTTTAAAATTAACCACTGTGGCAAGTGAGTTGCGATTCCTTCTCCAGTGCCACCTCGAGCAACAGCTGCAAGGGACTGTTCGGTAGTCTTACATGAACAAAAGGAGAATATGCCCCTAATTCCTGTGTCTTCATACATGCATTTCAGATGAGCATCCCCAGCACGAGTTCCCCCAAGAGTTTGAACATGATTATCAACCATCAAAGCTGAAATTATAATGCACACCAGTTAATTTGTGATACATTGCGTATTATCTTTCTGGCTTCTTAATTCAGGGAATATACCTCCTGGTATGAATGAATGATGATAATCTATTCCATTTTACTTTGATATCAGAGTGTGTTGAGAGCCACACCCACTGATATGTAGTACTACTGCAGTTTGTGTTCTTTCACATATGGAAACTGATGCCCCGCTGCAAGACGTACATTATAGTGGAAGCACTGCAGTCTCAAGTTTGGTTCAGAATATATTTAAAGCTCATAAACGAACAGAAAGCGGCCCCGGCTTCCTTCGATGCATGCGCCGAACGTGCTGTTTACTCTGCAATGGAAGGAAGAATAGCTTATCTATTAATAGATAAATTAATATTTCAGTCAAAGAGTTGTACTGAACAGAAATCCGTATTTGCACGGAATGATAAGAAAGAGCATTATCATTTCCAAATTACCAATGCCTCCTTTGGCAAGTTTATTAACCTTGCGGATGATACGCGTTTATTGTTATTCTAATCATATTTTAGCGGCCCCTCGAGGGGCTTCTTTCCGTCCCTCGGTTTAAAATGAAACCACCGTTCCACGCGGCGTTCCTTCAGTCGTCTCTGAGCGAAGCAGGAGCAGGCCAGATGAACGTCGAAACCGGCGGCCTCCACATCGCCTCATTTTATTTACATGTGTCGAGGGACAGGTGTGTAATTCGTTTCCGGAGGCTATTAGGCCCGGCCGATGGCTGGCGGTCGGATGAATGAAAAGTCGCGACGGTGATTGAATGGCGAGCCTGAGACAGATGGTGCTGGAGCTAATTCTAAGAGACCCTCTCACTTTATTAACCTCAGCACCTGTCAGGCTTGGGAAATGATTTGTAACCCGCAAAAGAAAACGTGGAAGAACGGGGGGGGGGGAATGGTTTGTTGGCTACCCCCCCCACCCGAATCACATCTGTGGCACTAAAGCTTTCGCATTGCTACGAAGAGAATATGACACGGGTCGCAAACTCTAGCTTCAGATCATAACATTGTTTCTGATCACTCTTTCCCAGAAGAGTCTGCGAATGCCAGGTGTACATACTCCTTTCTTTTTTTTTTTTTTTTGTATACTAAAATGTATCCATAGGGGACAGAAGAGTTGTCCAGAAGAGATTTCATTTTTGAAAACTGTTTAGGCAGCACATGCAGAGATGAGGCAAAGGCTTCTTGAAACAATGTTTTACAGTCTATGTTGCAGTTATGTGACAGTCTGGATTAAAAGGGAGGGATTCAGAATTATTTGGCGATTGGGTCTTTACTGAAAAGATTAAAGTAAATAATTTCTGCTGCACAATTGGGACAAGTTAATTAAACTTCCTCGTCTATGTCATAAAACGACGCAGTTGCTGTAAAGCTTATCTGGATTTTTCCATTGTTGCAATATTTTGGTTCTTATCGGGTTTTGAAAGGGACGAAAATACAATAAAATGTTTTTCTTCAGAGCCTTTGACAGAAATTGAATGTATGCTGAAGTACAAAGGTTATAAAAACACTGGAGAACAGCTTCGAGTGAGTTGGGTCATTGCATCTGGTAAAATGAAACATTGCCTGTGGCGTTTTGTTCTTTCTCGCGTCTTTAATTGTGCTTTCCAGAGATTATGAATCAGTCATATTTCCTGTTGTATCATCCCTCTGCAGGCTTCATAATACAGCCTTTCCTTTGTGCCTCTGCACTGCCCGTGTTGAATTCAACATTGCCTTCATTAGTGTACTCTCCCAGACCAGAGGGAGGTGTTTTTGTTACGTGTCGGGTGTCGGGTGACTAAGGCCCATCGTGCAATTTGGGTTTTGCATTTAATTAATTTGAGGAACATACAGTCTCGGGGATGTTTTGAATATTAACAATTTAACAACGCAGGCATCAGTGGTTGTATTTCTCCAGCTACTGTGGTCTTAATAGGGTTGCTGTATTCTTTAGATGGCCGAACACCAGGGCGTAATATCATCGTCATTCGAGTTGTCGTGCTGCTCCTGTTCTTTGGGCTTTTTTGACTTGATTAGTTTCATCCAGAATAACATCATAATCTCATATTGTACAATGATGATCTCAGTGTGTTTTTCCCACGTGTGTCGATAATAAATGCATCTAGTGTCGTCTCTGTGCCTGTGCTAGGCCTGTTCTGTGGGTTTGGAGGTTTTTGTTTTTTTGTTTGTCTCAGCCAAATCTCCCACCAGCGCAGCTTGATACACGATTTGCACATGTCACCCAGCCTTCCCCGTGGAGGATCCCCAAAAACAGTGTTGTTCAGTGTCCACCTGGTTCTCTCCTGCAGGAAACCGGAAGACTTGTGGAGGGAGATCGTTCAGATTCAGCAGCGAGAGATCGGCCTGAAGCAGCAGAACTTCTCCGTCACCAGCAGGTAGGGGGTGCTGGATTCTCAGGTCCCCTGGGTGTTTCGCGTGGACGGCGGACACATGAAGGACGTGCTGCCTCCTCCCCTTGTTCTCTGAAAAACTGACAAACACAGAAGCGTTTCTTTAAAGATTGTATTTAGTTTGAATATTAATTCAAATTTGGGATAGAGCCACCATACTGTTTTATTCTGTGTGAATGGGTATTGCAGCCAAACCCTCAGGGAGGAGGGGGGGGGGTAACATAGACCCCGTCCCCGCAGACGCTACTCGGTTCCGTTCTCCTTGAAGCTTAAGGTTCCTTCATTCTAAAATAAGCTCCAGTCTAAAATATCTGTTTTCGTCTTTTCTTGTTAACGAAGTAGAAGATTAAAAGATAAACACATCCACGTGGGGTGGTACATTGCTCCACTTTGCTATTAATTTCTATTCCTATTTTTGACACAGTTTCTTCCCTGAACAACCCTGTCAAACAGTGTGCTTTTTTTTTTTTCTTCCTCGGCTTAGGCTTGCAGATAGGATAAACCAATAAAAAAAGACCATTATAATATACTGTCGACTGCATAATTCATATCCAAGGGCCTTGGACAAAAAGAAATGTTTTTCAAATAATGTGCCTATATGGATATGATCTACAAAGCCGCAATTGATCAACCCAGCAAAGCTGTAAACAAAACTGCAAGAATCTATCATTTGTTTACCAGCCAAGACCTTGCATGCGCTCAAGTCAGTTTTTTTATGCACAGCATGTGGAGATTTTCTTCATTAGAAGTGCAGTTCTCTTTGTACCGTAGCATCATACCCACACTTATTTGTTCCGATTGTTTTTCACGCATCCAAAGATTGTCCTATGGCCACACAAGTTTTTAAAATTTAAGTTTGGAAGTCTGCTGTCACCTGTGAATGTGGGGATAAAAGTCATTGTGCAAAATTGTCAATATATATATTTTTTATGATATTGGCAGCTCCAATTGCATGCATTTTGAAAATGTGTCTTAAATCCAGGTATTGGAACATTTTATCTTGGGCTTAAGGGAAAAAGTTGTTCCCTCAGCATTTCCCTAAACAGATGATAATGTGCACCAAGCTGCCAACTACACTTGCCCTTATCAGTTTTGGACTCCTGGAAAGAAGGAAAATAATATAGCCTAGCCACTCATAGCGCAAAAGGTTCTGTTTTAAAGAGATCAATCACAGGTTACAAGGCAGAATGTCTGACAAACGTTGACATACTTGGATAAGTATGATATTTACCAGGTAGCTACATAGGTTATAGTTACTCTATGCTCTTAGCAATGGCCGCAGAATCCGCTATAAAGACACAGAAAAACCAAAAGAATTTACAGATGGCTAAATGTCTGTTTCTAGCATTTAGTACGCACCTCCCAAGAAGTTTGAGAACTTTATTTTCGAATGTTGGCTCCTCTGCTGTGGTCGAGCAAACATGGCTGCTGATTCTGCAACTGTAGGGTTAATTATGTATGGGGTGTTCTCTAGGGTTCCTCTCTGTTGCTTTGCATCCAAGCCCACACAGGAAGCTTGCTTATAGGGCAGCAGTGTGGTCATAATTGTTAGGGAGCTGGGCTTGGAATTCAAAGGTTGCAGGTTCGATTCCCAGGTGGGGAACTGCCGTAGTTGTACCCTTGAGCAAAGGTACTTAACCTGAATTGCTAAATACCCAGCTATATAAATTGCTTGTATATAAATAAATGTAAACTGTGCAAGTGGCTCTGGATAAGAGTGTCTGCTAAATGTCTGTAATGTAATCTCATAAAATGATTGGCATGTAAATACATGTAGAGTATTCAATACAGGTGTTCCATATTTATATAACCACATCCTGATAATGGGTCTCAAATGTTGTCTTGGTTGTAGTGGTTGCAGAGAAAGGTATAAGCTAGTTTAGTACACTCAGATCAGGGATGATTTCTGTGTCAAATCATCCTTGATCTGCTTTAGCCCGGGTAACATGGTGGCCTTTGGTTAAAATACCTCCACGTTGTCGTGAAATTATTCATTACATTGTATGACGTTCCGCCGCTCGTGGAATCTTCTGACCGTGGAGTGCATGTTGTCCAGTCCAACATATGTGATTGCATTCAACCTATTAAAAGAGGAGTTACTGCTAATTAGACGAAAATCTGGAGCCAGGTCCTTAAGAGTTGTCTTGTGAGCATTCCCCCAGTGACCTGCTTCGTCTTGGCTTTTCATTTGCTTTTACTATACTGTAGAAATCTGTAGGATCCCACTGAAACACACCAAATGGCGGAAGTGTCCCAGTGGTGAAGGATAGCACGTAGTCTTATCTTGTGATACCGAAACGGGATTAAATGAATGTCATTTAACTCCAATTATTTTGTCTGACTACAATTAATGTTAGCTTTCTCTCTGTTCACAGTTATTTATAGAATTGTATAATAGGCAAATGAGTGACTATAGTCTCTTAGGTTGCGTAGTGTGACTCTATTCGTGTTGTTATCTCTATATGAGACAAGGACATGCCTTTGGCCTGTGTAAACCCTACCAAGGATACAATTATGTATCCTCCAACGGCACTAGTGTATAGGCGAGTGACTACAGAGTGCACTAAAGTTCTACGTGTGTGCGTGCCTGCGTGCCGTTAACAGTAAACCACAATGTGCAACTGCAGTACTTAAGATTAATGAGAAATGCTGAGTTATGAATATGTTTATTAGCTGAAATTGCAACAATTATTACACATACGCTCAAACAGAATTTGAATAATGTAACTGTAAACTGACAAAAACAGCTATAAGCGAATGACGCGCAGGAGGTCGTAAGAGCAAATCTCCTTGAAGCATACCACTTTTCCCCCTCAGGGCTCCAGGGTGCGAAAAATCTGTCAAATGCGACTAAGCATTTTCATTGGTTGCACCGGTGCGCCTTAAATTTAGCAGGTCTGATTTTAAAAAAATATATATGAAAAAAGTCATAAATATTTTGGAACAAATATTGTACACATTTTTTCTGTGGATTATTTTGTCAGCGTATAGCAGGATTTTACGTACATCTTGTGTGTGTGCGTGCGTGCGCGCATGTGTGAGATGGCGCCCTGCACTCCTCCCACATTCCTTGTGCACGAACTCGAGAAATCGTGAGCTATCACAACCTGAAACGTCATTTACAATGAATAGAACTATCGATTCTTTTTTCGTTAAGATGCCCGTTACACCTGTCCCCGGCCCTGAAATGCCCAACCCAGACCCAACATCATCGGCGGAGATAGACTCATCTGACTCCAAGCCAGAGCCAGAGCCTACCACATCCAAAAAGGCCAAAACGTAAAGAATTCTTTGTAAAGAATGGCTTGTCCAATTTCCGTGGCATAGCATGCAGCATAATGCATTGCATTTATTGTAAAGAGTGCGGCCAAAGCATGGCTGGTAACAGTGCTTTTACATTTGGAGCATCGACGTTCCGAATCGAAACGTTGAAAAAGCACAATTTATCTAAGAAGCACGTCCTGTGCCGTGACAGGTGCGTGGCCGGCAGAGCAGCCCCCCTCCCTGCAGCGTTTCAGCGCCAGGCAGCGGCCAACCGAAGCAGCGAGGAGTCGGAAATGATCATTAAATTCAACACTGCTTATAACATAGCCAAAGAAGAGCTCCCTTTTACAAAATTTAAATCCGCCGCGGAATTTAGGTGGGTTCACTTTTGAACAGTGTTCTGAGATATTTATTAAGTGCCACCTGTACCACATCATCAATGACACCAACCCATTGCTTTCCAACACCACACACATTATGCTGTATATGTAACTTATGAAGTTACAGTATACTACGTACATTAAATTAACTGATTTGGTCCACAGTCCTGAGAACAGCCCCCTCCATGTCCTGTTTCGCCAGATTCTGCAGGACTGCTTTTATTAGTGTTGGGGCTGTAAGGCATTTTGGGCAATACCACTGCTCACACATATCACCGGCTAGCTCCCTACTGGCATCGTAAAAACACAGTCCACACTCTTTTGGATTATTTTGGGGCATGGTTCTGTGAACCACCCTACAATACTTATTATTTATATATATATATATATATATATATATATATATATATATATATATATATATAATAACATATACGCATGCTTTCGGGTGTGACTTTGCTGAAGAAAGCTTGAAACCTTGAAAAGTCCCCACTCCGCCTCCCGAGATGCGTTTGTATCCAGGAAGGTTGAACACCAGATGATATAAAGATGGCAGATTCCCTGCAGTTTGTTTTGAGTGCTACAACTGCCTGCTAAGCCCTTGCTATGTTGATCTCCAGGGGGAAAGTTAATATTTAGTCAAGCTGTGTTTTAAATGACTCAACTATTTATGCAGTCAGTTTAGATTTACTAGTTTGCACTTTGGCTTTAGAGGTGGTGGAACAGAAAAGGAGCTTATTTGTTTGTGTGTGTCAGAAAGAGCAAGCAGTACATTGCTAGCAGACGAGACTGGTTTAATTGGCTTTCTGACACTGGGTACACTACATTGGTCTTTTTTTCCTTGTTTTAAATGACCTAGCAGGGAAAGACCCCCCCCCCCCCCCAATATGTTCACCAATATCATAAAACACTATAGAAGATGACTCAGAAGTGTTATCTTTTTGAGGGGAGGGTGCACAAGTACTGAAAACAAGTGTAATTGAATAATTGCATTGGTATGAAATAATATAATCTTTTTCTCAATAATTTTTGTGTGTGTGTGTGTGTGTGTGTGTGGTTGTAGTCTTGTCTCATTGCTGAAAAATCCTGCTGCTCTGAGGGGCAGTGCTTTAGCTGGATGTGTGTGGATCATTTTTAGTAATTGAAGTGGTACAGGATTAAATAAATTGGTTAATTTTTGCAGCTGTATAACAGCTTTTCCTAAGATCATTAGTTCTTGGATATTCGCATTTGTGCATAGCATTTAGGGAGCTTTAGTTTAATTGGCTTTGACACTGGTTACGCTATATTTGGCTTTTCCTCTTGTTTTTGAATTACCTAGCAGAGCAAGTTAAAATAGTTCAAGTATGTAGTTCTCAGGATTTTATCAAGATGTTAACCTACTTATAAATAAACTTGAATAAACGCAACTGGGACAGTAAAGACTACAGTATACATACTGAATGTTCAAGGGAAGGGTAATTTATTGTGAAACATAAAATAAGGTACCATTATTACTATTATTACTGCATTGCAGTCATTCTTTGGTGAGCTTTTGGCTTCTGTGAACATGCAGCCTTAGCTGGTGAGTCTTTTGGGCTGTTTGGGGCCGTTAATCTTGTGGTTTCAGTCTCCGCAGTGCTGGGGGCTGTAGTTGAATCATGGATGTAGTCCGTTCCACAGCGGTGGCTGCGAGAGGTGGGAGTTGTCACACCAGCCACTGCCTCTATGGCTTTTTGTCAAAGCAGGTTGTACAGCAGAAGCAGGCTGGCGAGCGGCTGCATGTACGGTTTTGGTAAAGTCATTATTATTATTTTTATTTTTTATTTCTCTCGCCCTGCTTTTGTTGCTGTGAAGTACACTCCGAATCAATGTTCTCACCATGGGCGATCAAAACCAGGACTTTGGCAAGACAAGTGACCCCAGCAAAGAAAGAAGCGAGCATGCTAATACACGAGAGTGTGGATTTACACATTTCCTCTTCTGAACTGCTTGAATTTTTAATTAAATATATAAAAAAATTTTTTGCAAAGGGTAGCTGCTCATTGGTTTCATTAATTGGTATTTCTCGGCTCATTTGGTTTCCTACACATTAACACGAAAACCGCTTGTGTAACAAGCATGTACAGATATCTCTCTAGATAAGATATTCGAAGCTATATTTTTAGTTTCATGTGTTGTTTTTCCCATAGGAACCCTGGGGATGTGAAATGTCTATCTCTGAATAGCTTTAACAAAACAAACAAGTGCTTTTGCTTTGCCAATAACAGAAGTGATGCTGCGATTTCAATCAGGATCAGATGTGGAAATATTCAGCATGCTGTCTTCTATCTTCTGAAACATCTTTAGAAGCACAGAACTCAGAGAGCCACGCTCATTAGTTTTCAGCTTCGAAGAGAAATCAGCCAAATGTAGAAAATCTGTGAGAAATATGCCCCCCCCACCTACTAAATCCTAGTTTGAGCATTATCTGGCTTTATGTCCCCTTTTTACACCTCATATATTTCACTAATGCAAAAATATTATAGTTGATCCGGACACACTCAGCTAATTATAATGGTTTGAACATTGCCTGCGTCGAGGGGTAGGCTGGGAGGTCATAACGGCAAGCTCTGAAGTTCTGAGCCTGTCCGAGTGCAACACATTAACAACAAACCCTGCTGTATAAAATAAACAATGCAGGTAATGGGCTATATTGTATGTTTAAAAAATGGGAAACTTATATTATTTTATGCTGATACAGTTGTATTTTGTTTAACAAGTGTATTTTATACAGCCTTTTGCTCTTTTGGTTTTGGGTCTGTATCAAGGGTGTGGATCATTTTGGAGTTGATTTTTATTTTTCACAGCTTTTGCACAGATTTTGTTCATTTTTGGATATTCGTAGTTGTTCATTGCCTTCAGAGAGCTGTAGTTCACCTTATGTTTGTGCTTAATTTTGAAAGGAACACAGTGCAGAATTCCAAGAACTGCATTTAGTTTTTTTAAATTTATACTTAGTGGTTTCTCCTGTGAGTAATATTTAATTTAGTGGTGGGGTTAAGCAGTCTCTACTTATCTTTTAGTTGCATGTTTTTCTGTCCCCATATTTATTTCCTTGAGCTTTCTTGGATAAATTGCTTTTTCATGCTTGAGCTCTTTTCAAGTTGGCACCTGAAAAGCAGCCATAAACCTCATTAATCCTTTTTTAATGTCTATAATACAAATACTCTAGCTCATGGTACAAATGTAACATTTGTATGTCACGTTAAAGTGTTATTTGCCTTTTTTTACCCCCTCATTCATTTTCTATTGTGCATAAAGACTGAATTTAAACCTTATTAACTGCAGTAATTGTATTTCCTTTTTCTGTGTTATTTTAACTGTCCAATTCCGTGACCGATTTTGTGACATTTTGTGGTATTCCTCGACCAATCCGCAGGTAGATGACGGGCACCTGCTCAACCAAAGTCGCAGCTATTGGGCGATGAGGTGGGGAATACCCTGCCATCGAAAACCCTCCCTCCCTAGCTGGGACTCCCGTGGGGCAATGCGTCACCCCACAGGACTGTCAGTCACAGTCCGGCACAGATTGTACTGGACTGTCAGTGGCAACTCTGGAGTAAAAACTAGATCACTCAAGATAATCACTAGATCACCCCCAATCAAGAGCCAAAGTGCTGCTTTGTAAAATCTTTCAACCCATTAGATCTCCCTGCCTCACTGCTTTCGTATTGGCGTCAGTTCTTTCTTTCTTTATTAGAACACTGTACTCTGCATTTCCGTGCTGTGCACTGACGCCCTGCTTATGCGTGCAAGAGAGTAGAAATGGATACATTACGATGTATGGCCCGGAATTCTTCCTGGAGTTCATTATGCATGTCACACTCTTTGTAATGTGTATAAGGTATAAAGGTTTTGTGCAAATTTCACAGCCGTGCGTACCGTGAGATGAATTCAAAAATGATTGTCTCCCAAGGGCTAATGATCAACTGGTGTTTAATAAGGGAATATTCCCAAAGGGTGTTTATTATGAGAAAGAAAAACTGCCACAGGAGCTTGCAAATTGAGTTCCTCATCTGGCTTTGATGTTTAGTTTATGTTTTAATTCGCATAGTAATTTCAAAAAATGAGATCATACCTTGCAATTTGCAAAACTTTTTTTTCTTTCATTTACTCATTAAGAGAAATGTCATTCAATTAAGACTTCTGTGTGTTTGATTTGAAAGGTAAAATTAAAGAAGAGATGTGCACCTGTATTCCTGCTTTGACACCATAGAACAAAGGCACCCTGCAAATTAATGATCCAAAAAGGATCATTCGTTTGTTTCTCTGAAACATTTATATTAATGCAATTTAAATATGTTGAGCTGAACTCCCCTTCCCTATGTTTGAAGTAAAGTCTGTTGTTTAATACCTTAAAGCGGTTGGCTTATGAAATTTGACAATTTTCAATTGTGCTCAATCAAAATGCATGGAAAACAGAATAATAATGACCCTTGCCTTATAAATTTATATAAGAGGATAAAGAGGAAATACTTAATTTGTCACGGGAAACATTTTCACCTCAAGCGCCTCTCAAAAATGGTTTAAAATTTTCCTGTGCTGATTAGCATCATTACACGCACAAATTTGAATATGCAGACTCATTGCTACAGACTCCATTGCTATAATACAACTGCATGGCGCGCTGATGTTACCCACTTACCCATGCTGCCCACACACTGGAAGCAGTTTTATGAAGATCTTGCGATGCTTAGGAAATGTGCTATAAATGGTTGCAATAACACTGAGTCTTTGCCCTGCTTACAGTGTATATTATACATGTTAATTATGTAATAATTTGGTTGTCCTGTAAATCGTTTTTTTTTCTTATTGCAAGAAAACGACACTTTGTAAATCTGTTCCTAACGAGTTGCTGATGGCGTTATTGCTGCGCTTGATTTAAAAAAGAAACTAGCAAAACGGTAATTTCAGGTCAATTAAACTGGGATATTAAAATGGGTAATAAAACATATTTGTTTCCTCATCATGTAGGACAGGGGTGTCCAATCTTATCCGAGAAGGGCCAGTGTGGGTGCAGGCTTTTGTTCTAGCCCAGAACTAAGGCCTGATTCAACTAATTCACCAATCGTGGTCTTCAATCGAGACCTTCATTAGTCGAATCAGGTGTGTTAGTGCTGGGCTACAACAAAATCCTGCACCCACACTGGCCCTTCTTGGATAAGATTGGACATCCCTGATGTAGGAGATGTACCAAAGGCAGGTAAATCCCACTTTTAGGTTTTTCTACACCAATGCAATGTTATCTACTGTGGTTTAAAGACGGGGACGAGCAGGTTAATGAATAAATATGGGGGGGGAGCTGTCAAAATTTGGCCTTGCATCAAAGCAGCTTTTTGATCTCTTAAATAAAAAATAAAAAAAGTGTGTGTGTATGTTTATTTATATGTATACAGATAAGACTAATGTTAAATAGGACACTTGATTCCAATTAGATTCCTTTGTGTGCCTTGTTGCACTAACATTTCACCGGTACATGAGAGACCATTCTGAACTGACAGTTCTGGATACAGGCAAAGATGACAGGTTGACAGGTTTCCATGCCACAGTTAAATTCTTTACACCCTACCCTTTTTAATTTAGGACCCTTCAGATGTGAGTGATGATCCTTTTATTCAACGCTTTATTCTATTTGCTGAAATTGACAGCGGACTTGTTTGATTTCTGGTGTGCTGGGTCTATAGAGTATGGTATTTTGAATTTTTTTGACAGATTTTGAAGAGGCCAAGTTGACAAGACAAATGGCCCTTTCCTTTCATCCTCTGTTAGGTAGAACGACATAACATTTCTATCAATCGAGGAGAGCTGACGTTGAAGGTTCATTCGTCTATTAGGATTAAGGCTGACAATTAAGTTGCGCAACTTCCAGCGTTATGAATGACCGTGAAGCCAGTGTTCCAAAGCCAAAGATGATATTACAGTGGAAAGGGGGGCCGTCTAGCTATTGTGCTGTGGAAAGACGGGTGACATTGATGGCAGAACACAGTTAAAGACAGCTCCTAGCTGGAAAACTTTACAAAAAGTGAAAGAAAAAGACCCAAACAAAATGAGTGAAAGGAAAATAATTAAAACCACTGGCATGTAGGAGAGTCGAATTAACAGCACAATGGGTATGGATGCCCCGCACTAAACGCACTCGGATAATTTAACATTTAATAAAGTGCATAATTCATGGACAATTTCCTAAAAAAAGGCAATGAAATGGCATCAGGCAGAGATGGCCAGCTCACTGCAAGCCTCGCAAATGACCCTGTGGCCTCATCTGCGGTTAATGTGAATTTTTATTTATTTTTATTGATTGACTCTGATGACTTGCTCGAAAAGGTTGCACCTTGTTCAAGTCCATATCAAAAGGTTGCGCCTTGTTCAAGTCCAACGCAATAATGAAGATGGCCAGAATGTGACCAAAACGTCAAGTGTGTGATGCTGGAACACTTTTAGCCCTTTTTGCACTTTTCAATCTGCATTGGAAAATATGGTGAGAATATTTATTATAGTGGGCTAAATTCAGATTTTTTCACTGCGAGCCCCATGCTTCTACAAAAATATTAATTGCAGAAAAAAACTCATGGATCATAGTGAGTTCCCCCGCCCACCCCACCACTGCCTTATTAAAGACAATCATACTTGATAATGATCGTATCTCAGTATCACACATTGGTGCCTCTCATGAAATCTTATTTCTTCATAAAGCCCATTCTCTCATAGGCCGCCTAATTTGGTATTTGCCTTATACAGTATAATTGATTGTCATGTGGAAAGCGTTGTGCTCATTGTTGAGGAGTCTGGCTGTTGACACGTCTTCAGCAGCTGTCTGCTGGAGTCCCGAGTGTTGGTGCTCTAAATCAGGCACACCGTTGCTGATGACGGAAGGCTGGAGTTGGCTGGACCGAGGCACTCGGCTATTTGATGGGTGATGCTGACGTTGGAGGAATATCGACGTGAGGTCGGTAGAAAATACTGAGCTTTGATTTTGGATACATTACGTACAACAATATTTCTTCTTTTTTAACACCATCTGTTTTTAGAGTTTATTTTGAATGAAATTGACAGGAAAATAAATAAAGAGCAACACCATTCCTCAACGTGCCCAATAAACACAATAAATATGCCGTCGTTGTCTACAGTATCATCAAAAGAGAACGCAATCAAATATAGATTTTTTTTATAATTGAATATTTATTGATATTTTTATGAATTGTAGCTTGCCCCTGTGTACATTTACCTCATCTGTATGTCCTGTGTGTGTATGCATATGTTTATATCTATTTATAGTTTCCGTAGTTGTCTGAACCCAGGGGGTACAATTACTGTCTGTTCTCCAGCCACCAAGCTTTTGCTTTGAGTTATTCATTGTGAGGGGTGTCTGTTGGGAGCATTCCCCTGATAAAAACATTTTTTTATTTTTTTGCCTCCAGTAATTGGTATTTTCAGAGGAACTTCTTTATGAGCTACCTTTCTTTCTGTGTCTCCTTTGCAGTTTGTGTTTCAAGTCGGGTTGATGATCAGAGCAGATTCTAATTGTGGGACAGCAATTACGTACCGTCTCCGTGATTTGAGCCTAGATGTACACGGGCTCGCCAGTTAAATACAAGATTGTTTTGAGAAGCTGAACTGTCAGTTTCAAAGACAAATCTCCATGCCGATACCTTCAGTTGACAAGCTTACACTCTCAAGATAATTATGAAACATGATGACATTTTATTTATTTATTTCAATTAACTGATGCCAGGTAATCAGTAGCATTTTAGAAGGGTTTCATTATCATGGTTACCTAACAAAATTCAAAGGGAAACATTCGCCTTTCAAGGTGTCAGTATTGGATGCAACTTCAAGTGTACTCTTCATTGGGAGCTGAATGTTTATATTGCATTTGTGAGTTTGCTTTAAATTACAGGTTTAAGTCCTACGGCTATATGATTAAAAATGAGATCTTAAAATAAATAATTTGTTAGTGACATAATGTTTTATTAATAATATTTTTCAAACATTTTAAATTCTGGTACATGCATCGCGATATAAAATATCCCAAACTATAAAAATGTGTACTTTAGTTATTTTCTGTTCAACATATTTTGTCTGTTTTATTGTGCCCGTATTAGAGCTGTCACTTTAACAGAAAACCCTGTTTGATATTCAGAGAAAACGTATACAGTACAGTCAATCTAATTGTATTCGAATATGTACGTTAGAGAGCTGCCATCATTGGGAAATAATTTTGAATACCACTCCCAGAAAAATCAACATTGCTTTTGTTATTTAAAAACCCATTACCAACCCTGGAAAAGTCAAATCGCATTCCTTACAAAGTGTCAGAAATACTAGTTTGCGCGACCAAACTTTTATTGGCTCCGGTCCAAATCCGAGATCTGTATAACTGCATTTTAATTGAAGCCTTATTTTTTCATGGTTTAAAGTGATACTCTCTTACCCATATGCTTTGACAAAGCAGATAATGGTAGAATTTCTTTGCGCAAAGTGCAAAATATGAAGACAAACATAACATCTTAGCAGAGAATAGGCTAGGCTGCTGTTAAAAATGTCTTGCGTTATTGGTAATTTGAGTCGCTATTTGGTTAACATATGGGCACGCTGGAAAAAAAGACAATCTAAAAAGCTTTTAATGTTGAATCTTCAGAATTGGTATTGGAATGCATATTCAAAATTTGTATGTGTGCGTGCGTGCAACTCTGTTCTCCCATCAATGTCACCCGCACAACAAAATAGCAAGGCAGCCTCCCTCAATTTTAATATCATCTTTGGCTGTGAGGGAAAGTGAATGTGAAGTAGACTTGTTGATCTGCAGTTAATGAACTTGCACAGTTCTGAGATGTTTCTTCTGTTGTCATGGCTGTAGAGCTGATGGAAGCTTAATGGCTCATATCTTCCTGCATGCGGTGCAACATTGAGTCTCTGCTCCCTGCTCCTGTTTCCTCCTCAAAAGCAAAATGGCAAATAGTCCAGAGGGGAGCCCTTAGTTTTCATTGCAAATGCTAATGAAAGGTGGGACTTGCTCCAACAGCAGTGACCAAAGTCATTGCGGTGCAAATTACAGAATCTGTCATTTTAATTCCCGGTGGTCTAATGTTTCAGCTGGCTGTTTCATACTGTGAATCATGTATTACTTTTTCATGGAAAAACAGTTGATTGTATTTAATGTCTCCCGTATGCCAGCTTTCTGCTAGTTACTTTAATTGGAATATTCTGTTAGATAATTGTCTTCAATGTGGAATCATTTTTCTTCAATGTGGAGTCATTTTTGCTCATCATTTTCATATGATCATTCTTGTTTATAGGCGTACGATTAACTTCGGTGATTGAACATTGCAGTTGTAGTTATTTAATCTATGTCATTTACATTACTGTTTTCAAACTGTGCTACATGAATTTCACGTATAGGTTTTGCTTTGTGTTGTGAACTACGGTCATGTCAGGACTTTATTTCAAACGAATATACTATTTTATTTATAGCCATAAGCGCAATTCAATTTCTGCAGCTGCCAGGATTAATGTTTGCTATTTTCTTTATTAGATAATGGCAGACTTTCATTGGCCAAGTGACAAAAAATTACATCATCCATCTAATTAAGCCATGTGCTACTCATTTAGTAGTTTACAAACTATTTTCCATCGTTACATAATGACCTCAGTGTTTTTTTGGCAATGTTTGCAGAAACATGTCACACATTTTCTGGAAAGCTGGCCAAGCAAGAGCGAACTGTTTGTCAATACACTGGAGCCTAAACAAAACCGGGGAAGGTATGGAGCAGAGACTTCTTCCCCCTAGGCAAGCCATTTCTCCTCTCTTTTCTCTCTCTGTACTTGACACGTCTGAGATAACATTTCCAGATGGGCAAAGGAGGGTCATCCCTCCCTGGCTCTACCTGCCATTGATGGATTTCCCAGTTGTCTGTAGACGGGTAGAGGGGCTTCTGTGAGAAATTGAGACTGCCGCCAGCCCTGCGGAACTCAAGTTGGAGCTCACAGGAGAACCCAGTGCGTTCCCACTTGCTTTGTCCTGTTACTCCTGTTCCCATCTGGGCTTTGAGAACATAACATAGATTTTATAGATTTTCTTTTTTGTAGCTTTTTAAAATAAAAAATAAATAAATAATTGAATGCCCTTGGGCTTATGAAGAAATGAGAATGAAGGCTTTCATTAAAAATAAATGAATAATTCAGGCTGGGTCCTAATATTTATTTGTTGTTTCAGATGTTGGCTAGGAAAGGGTGCCAACATGACAAGATAGGCAGTGGTCTCATGTCTCAGGTTTCAAAATCAGATTGCTTTTGACACACTTCCAGGAATAAAATTACACTCCCATGAATACATTCAGAAGGATTTTTTTGGTGGCTGTATGTCAAGTGTCTAGTCATGTTGAGAACGTTCTGCATGTCAGTGATTTTTCAAAAAGCTACATTGATTCTGTCGTGTGTCCCCACAGCGTGTTGTGAATTTCTGAACCTGCAATATTCCTTTCAAGAATGTGGCAGGTGACTATTATTTGTGACTGGAAAATGTCAAATTTCTCCCTAATTTGGAATTCCCAATCATATTCTTAGGCCTGTCCCACCACTACAACACGTGTCTCCTCTGAAGCATGTCCTGTCAGCTGCCACTTCTTACTCTTACTCTGCTGTCCACCAGCTGAGCTGTGAAGCCATTGTGTTGGAGGAGTATGCTTAATGTGCACTTGATAACCCTGCAGACTGAAGCCCTCCCTGGGTGATGGTATGGCCAAAAATGTGATTCCTTGGGCAGCAGCTGACCACAGACTGCACTGGCATGGTCAGGATTCATAACCAGTTATTTCAAAGCTTGCAATAACGGCTCACATAAACAAAAAATATTTTTAATTGGTAATAATCCTCATATCATTGATGTTTTGTTACCTCAACACTTGTAATGGATAAACTGAACAATGATGTTAACATTAACATTGTTAGATGTAGAAATATTTAACATTAGCTCAGTATTAAAACCCCCAGAGAAATCTGTTTATTTTATGTGTAAATTGTAGTGAGGCTACACAGACTTAAAATTAATTGAATGTAAATCCACTAGTGGATGTTGAGGTTTACAGATTGAAGGAGTAACTCAGTACTGTCTTGCATTGGTTTAGGTTTATAGGATCAGGCTTTTATTTGGGAAAAATATGGTGATATACTCCTAAAGAGGGCATTGGGTGAGTCATTACAAAAACATTGTTAGATTTTGACACAAATACATTTTTGTAAATGTGCTATTTAGGAGATGGCCTGTATGCACTGATGATATGGGAGCATATTTTATACCACAGCAAGAATAACATCCTCTTTAATATCAGATTTACTAATACTTCCTTATATTGGAATTAACACATTAGTGTATTTCTAATGAAGTATAATGCAGTTATTGATGCATTAATAACTGGAACAAGAGTGTTAATAGAAATTCTTAAGAACAAATATGCCCTGTCATTTTGGTAAATCAAAGACACTAAGCTAACCTAAAAAGAAAAAAGCTGTGACAGATATTATCGAGTCAAGATATTATCAGCTAAGAACCGCTGAACGAGGACAAAACTGCCGCAGGTTTCATAAAACAATGGAATCACACAGGACATCAAGCGGGCCAAAAGACTTGCATTAACCCCCACCTCAAGCCCACTGCATGGCCTTCACGGGAAATCGGCTGAGTATTGCTTTGCAGCGGCGCAGAGCACGGCGGTTTTGAATTTCCTTTGCATAAATCTGAGGTAAAAGGGTATTTAAATGGATGTGTGATCCTGACAGCATACAGCAGCTGATGTCATAAGGAAGATGAGAAAGGGAGGAGTCCTGTAGTTTCCCATGTCCATGGAACAAGTGATTGATAGTGGAGATGTCATAGCATCATATTTCAGCACACACCAAGGTGATGAGCATGAACCCTAGCATCGGCTAAACTGGGCCAGCTAGGCTGTGGATAAATGCAGCGCAAGGCATCAGGAGGAGGCGTCAAGGTGTTTTTTTTTTTGCTTTGGGTGTAAGTATTGAGGGTCTGATTCTCTCACATGCTCAGCCTAGTCATTCATTAATGCAGTAGTCCTGCAGTAATCTCTGCCACCTCATTTAATGAGGAGTTGGATTATTGGACACAAAATAGTAGCCAATAGGGCTCGCTTAAAACTTCAGAAGCTTTTAAAAAAATGTTTTAAATCAATTTACATACAAAGATGAATATAATTGTTATTTTTATAATATTATTAATTGAAATTATAATAACAATTCTGATTTTTTAAAAAATCTTTATATTTTTTCTCCTCAATTTAGTGATTGTACCACTGGCACCTGCTGAACAATGGGCACTTCTCCAATAGTCACCTACGATGACTGTTTTCCACACTGTAGGTCACGTAGTACTACAGGAGAGCTAGTGCCCATTGAAGGAGATTTATCTTGCACTGTAGCTCTCACTGACAATAGCTGGTAGCCTGTGGGCACCTTTGGGATGTTGTTGGACAGCGCTATGTGGTGACTTGACTTGACCCACTCTACCCACTCCTGGTGGTGAAAATTGTACTATAAAGGTTGAGTTGCACCAGATTATCTATAGACACGTTTAAACTAAAGGTCTCAAACGACAACAATGTGACAGCAACACAACCAGGGCTCTGCAACATCAACGCAACCTTTGCGACCTACGCAGAGGGGGTTGCAGAGGGTGTCGCGTACCTAGCACAAAAATCTAACTCGCGACCGCAGTGCAACAGTTCACATAGATGTTGCGCGTCATTGATTGGTTGGTTAGCGAATGGAGGCGGAACTGTCGTAGTCATAGTTCATCGAGCTGGTACATAATTTGTTTACATTTGACATTTTAAGCATTTAGCAGATGCTCTTATACAGAGCGACTTACCAGATGTGAATTAATACATGGTAAGAACAATCATAGTTTGCGCAAGAGGTCAGTGCAGTAATACAGCGATAGACCTTGTTATTAGCAGCTGCATACCATACCTGTATATGCATCATTTGTTTGACACGGTATAAAATGAACCAGCTTCAGGAAAGATTGGCTGAAGAAGTTTGAAGGTACAGGAGTTTTCCTGCTTTCATGAAAACTTTACCGACCTTGTTCAATACATTGACGCCTACTAGTGTACAGAAGTGTAAGGACACCATGTTGCATTGGCTTTGCAGAGGTGTAAATTGCAGAGTGCTTGCGACATTGTTGCATTGCGCGAACCATGAAGAAGTTATGCAGAAGCAGGTAGAGGCCTTAAGCCAGTAGCGCAACAGAAGATATTCATGCCAGATACAGTTAACTGCCAAAATAAAGGAAACATTTGAATAAATGAGTGATACAAAGTACATTGAAATAGGTGCTTTGACATAGGCGTGGTTAATCTTTTAATGAATTAATTAAGCAACTCACATCCCATCATGCTTAGGGTCATGGATACAAATGCTGGGCAAGCCCAGTTGCCTATTATTTTGGCTACCATGTCTAGAGTTCTCAGTGACTTTGAAAGAGAGGTGATTGTTGGGGCATGTTTGGCAGGAGCTTAAGGGACAAAGATTGCTCAACTTGCTGATGTTTCACGAGGAATAGTGGCTAAGGTGATGTTGGCATGGAAGTCTGAAGGAAAGACACCATCAACTAGAGGCAACTCTGGTTGAAAGCGCATACTCCTCGAACGTGAAGTTTGTGTATTGGTTTGAGAAAACAGAGGATCAACTCTGAATCAGTTGACCGCAAATATCAATCTAGGGCGTGAGCAGGCAGTTTCATCAAGAACAGTCTGTCGAAAACGTCCCAGACAGGGATACTATGGTCACGTTGCAGTGCATAAAGCCCTTATTATACCTAAACATGCATGTTTGTTAGTAAACTGTTGCAAAGAACACAGGCAGTGGTCTACTGAGCAGTGGAAAAAATAATATGGTCAGATTAATCATCCTTTACCCTGTTCTCAACAAGCGGATGAGTGCATATTTGGTGCACGGAAAAGGAAACCTACTGGTCCGAGTGCTGGTTTTGCATGGAGAAGGGTTCCGGCAACTCTGTTATGGTGTGGGGTGCGTTTTACTGGCATGGTTTAGGTCCACTCAACCTCTTATAGGGCAAGGTAGATGACAATGAATGCAAAGCCATTCTGAGTGATCCCCTTCATCCTATGGTGAAGCATTTCTATCCTGATGCGAGTGGTCTCTCCCAGGATGTGGCCATCCCAGTCACGGGATATTAAACAAACTGAACACTTCTGTAGCGGCGCCTGAAACAGTGTTTTCCACCAGCATCAACAAAACACCAAATGATGGAATTTCTCCTGGAAGAATGGTGTTGCATCCCTCCAATACAATTCCAGACACTTGTAGAATCTATGCCTAGGCACATCAAAGCTGTTCTGGCTCATGATAACCCGATTAAGACACTTATGTTGGTGTTTCCTTCATTTTGGCAGTTACCGATATGTGTCTTGGACCAGAGTTGAGCACAAACATCACCTGTGTGTGACTGGGAAATGCACTTCAGTATAGTGGGAAAGTGTGCCAGCATACAGGTCTTGGTGCCAGCGGCAGCTGTCTATCCTGTCTCTCTATCCTTTTTGTTATATGCCCTACTTTTATTGCACATTTCTCTGCTGCTGAAACGAGCAGCCATGTGAACATTTCCTTTTTTTTTTTTTTGCTAATGCTGAGGCTGGATTTGCACAAATGATTCTCCCTGTGCAATTAATAAGGAGCAGGCTGGAACTCCTGCCAAGCTGGACCTAACTCATTTTTTAGAGGGGATCAGGTAGACGCGCAAAGCTCTCCGTGGGCATTTGTCCCCCCGTTCTTATGATTAAGCAACGTGTTCATCATATATTCATTTTCAGAAATATTTCTGTAATTGCATATATTCCACTGTTCCAAAAGACATGCACATGAGTGGGAGCAATATTTGATACAAGTGAACTTTTTGAATAAATTCAAAACTTTAATTCTGTTTATCAGAACTTTATCACAACAGTTTATCATATCCTTCACGAGGAAGCTGTGAGTCACTACATGTCACCTACTTCTGTTAATGTTTTCTTGATGAATCTGGGTAAATGTTTACAGTAAATATATTGCTCTGGTTTATTACACGAGCACCAGAAAACGCTCAGGATTAATTTGGCTTGGCAGGAACCAGATTTTTGCCCCAATTATACTGTGGAAAATGCGGACCGTCCAATAGTTTTGTAAAACCGCCATCGCGGCAGCATCAGTTCCGCAGGCAAGTGCACGCTCTTCTCCAGAGCGGTCCTTTTCACTCCACACACTCGGTCTGTTCAAACACTTTTCACTCAGTCATGTTGTGTTGGAGGAGTACATTCCATGGACAGCTGGCGCAGGCTGACTGCAGGCGGCCAAATGAACAGTGGTGCACCATGAGAAGGACAACACTTCTGCTAATTGTGCACTTCCCTAATTGGGCTGCCGGCCACTGGCACAGTTGCCACTGGCGCAGTCTGGATTCGATATCGGCCTGTGAGAATAGTGTCTTAAAAAGATGAGCCGCCTAGCAGGCCCTGTGGCAGGAACGTTATATACTCTAATGACTGGAAGTTGCAAATATCTGACCATTCACCTGCGTTTACATGAAGTATAGTAGTTGAGATCATTTAAAAGTTGTTCATGTTCGTTGCGGTTAAGCCTGGGTGGCCTCGTTGTAAATGTGTCCTCTTCTCCAAGACTGTTTTTCTACTGTATGCATAAGCAGCACATTAAAAAACATTAAAAACGTATCGATTTGACTTTGTGATAGGAAGTGGCAAGATGCAAACTGGCATTGTAGTGAATCATCTTCCTTCCAAAAGAATGTACACATGTATGCTCTTGTCTTGTGCAGCAATGCATTTATTCCAAAGGTATCTCTGCACTTAATTGAAGTTCACTACAAATGACAATCACAGGAACATGTATTTTGGTTATGCCTATTGGTTGACAAAAGTATGAGAAGAACAATTGTTTGTCCATAAGCAGTGAAACATATAAATTATTTATTTCTATATCAACAGCCATATTGCTACATCAAAAATGAAATGTGTAAATATATTCTATTAGAAAAATCAAGCTTACAAATCCAACTAAAGTATATACAAGGGTGGAATATATGTCACCAAATGTTTTAAACAAAAGATGGGAGAAATCACTTCATATATGGTGTCAAGTGACTTATTCAGGGAATATTTATCTGGGTTGGAGCCAACAACGCAATAGGCATCAGCAACTTACTGCACAGTTTTTAGGTTTTTGAGCATGCAGCAACCAAAGTCTGTAGTTGTGTTTCCGTGAAACCGATTCAAACTACGTGTGACCTAATTAATATGCCTGCAATCAAGTAGCGTTCTTTTTAATGCACGCAGTGGATGACACTTGTATGGGTACTAATTGATTACCTGTGCACTTCCCAGAGCAATGAGCACATTAGCTTGATTGCTACAGTCCTAGAATTTCTTAGTCAGCTGTTTAGATTGCCAGCCAAGTACATTTAATTTTTTTTTGAAAAAACAACATTAGCAGAACAAGCTAATTAAGTAAATTAGGAACAGAATACACTAATTTAACACCGTTGCGTTTACAGATAAATATGTGCAGTGTATAATTGTTTCGTGGCCATTTTATCTCATGGCGACATGATGTACGATGTGGTTCTGTGTGGCTCAGTAGGTAGAGCATGGTGTTGACAATGGTTGTGAGTTCGATTTCCACTGGAACCACATATACTGGAAAAAGAAGTATGCATTCGCTACTGAAAGTCGCTTTGGATAAAAGCGTCTGCTAAATGGCATATATTATTATGTAGCCAAGATGTATTCCAAAATTAAATTATGACTATGATTACTGTTCAAATATATACATGCAATTTGTATGATGCATAACGCAGCATTCATGATTCTCCTGGTATATGGAGCTATGCCCCCTGGCTCTGACTATACCGTCCAGGAATAAATAGACCTGAACTGGCTCCAGGCCTGTTACATGTGCCATGACTGAAAAGTGAAATATAACGCTCTCATTCAGCAGCACCTCTTTAAAATCAGATCTGTTTTGACAGCAAAAAGAAAAATGTAATGCATCTGTCTTTCAGGACGTAGCGACATATTGTTATTGATGCCTTTTAATACAATAACTCAACTTCACTTCGAATGAAAAGTGTCACAACGAACTTTCTCAAGATTAAGAACAAAACAAAATGTCATATTTTATTTTTTGAATTTAAGAAAATATGTGCAGGCTGGCTGGGTAATAAATATTTTCATTATACATTTGGAACTGTTACTCAAAAATTCTGTTAAAAAATCTGAGAAGATATGAATTAATCTGGATTGTGTTAAATGACAACGCACTAGAAAGGACTGCCAAGTAAAACTGTCTTTGGCTTCGATTAATATTGCCCAATAAAAGTGAAAGTGGTTTGTCTTGAATTGAAGCAGATTGATGAAAGTCCTGTGTGTGGATGTTATTTTTTTTGGCTTGCAAACTGCTCAACCGTTCTACGGCAATATAGTTGCAGTCAAATTGATCCGGTCTTAATTGGATGAGACTGCTTGAAGTCCCCCGGGATAAGAATAGCATTATGAAGGAAGGCTGGCTCATAAATATTTTTGACTTCTGGAATGAACAAATATCAGCAAAGTTTTTTCTTTTTTTTTTCTTTTTCTTTTTGTGTGGAATAAGAACTTCCTCCACCAGCCATAAAGCCCGTCTTGTGGAAATAATTCATGAAAATGCTGCATACACAGTAAGCAGCATGTATACAACTGAAGTAAAACATATCAAGCTCCACACCCTTTGTTATATGTGAACTTTGAGCTTACGTTGTGAATTACACAGCACTAAAAAAGATTTTAGGCTGTTTGATTCACTGAACACAAAGCTAATTTATTAGGTGCAAACTAGTATATATATTTTTTGGAAAGTGGACATAACTAACAGTATCTTTGTGGTAACTATTGTCTGAATATTATTACCAAAACTCTGCACTTAAGATCATTTACTAAAATAACAGAAATCAGCTTGTAAAGCTAGGTACATTTATCTGATTTGATCTAGTTTCTAGTCTAGCAAAGTGGATATTATGCTAAGGAATATGTATGGCTCTCAAGTGCTGTGAGCAACAAAAGCCCTTGCTCTCAGTGTGTTGATGTGCCCCCACAATCGGGTATCGAATCCAGACTGTGCCAGCACTGTTGCCAAGTGCAGGAAGCACCACTGGACAGTGCTTGATCGGCCATATCATCGCTCAGGAATGGACGGGTTCAACAGGGTTATTCTTGTCTAAATTCACGAGAGCGGCTCGATGGAGCTATCGGGTGCCGACAATACCGATGTCAGCTGTGCATGAATTGTACTTCTCCGATGCAGTGACTGTTCAGCTGGATAACCGCGGTGTTAAAAGCAGCAGCATACACACTTCAGAGGAAACACGTGCTTGGCTGTGCTCTGATGAATTTACCCACCGACATTGCAGCGATGGGACAAGACTATAAATACAATGCATTCCAAACAGGGAGCAAATCTTTACCTGGAATGCAGCCAGTGTGTTTATTATTAAATTTCTGGATACAAATGTTCAGAAAGTCACAGGATAATCGCGTAGGCTCAAGAAGAAGAATGTTAAAAAGGAGTGCTCCGTAAGGATCATTCTACCCAGCTGTGTTCAGTTGAGCTGCTGAGTCAGCTACTCTACAGGTGTGCCGCTGCTGGGTGTGCAGTTTAGCATGTACATTAGTGTAGCTAAGTGCCTAACATTAAGTTCTCCACAACCTCAAAGTAGCAGAATTAAACACATTCCAAAATAACTTGTGAAACTACCCCTGAATGCCATTAATGTATTGATGTAGCTGTTGCAAATTAATTCAGTCTCCTCCAGTTTCCATGTTTTTGTAGATTTCAAGCCAGCTTCCACATCTGAAAATATAAATTGGGGTGGACCTCTAAGGATAATGGGTGAGATGAGATCTCGGGCCACGTGTATATTTAACAAGAACTCGCACATTCAGTGAGAATGGCTCTGAGCTGACTGTGTGCCAAGTGGACAGTCTGCTAACAGAAGAAAATGCTAATGAATTGGAGCCTATAACGCTAGCATATTTCCAGCATCATACTGTTGATACACTATCATTGTATTCGTAAAGACCGCATAACGTGAGTTGTGTTTTAAGCAAATTATGTTTGAAGTTGTAAGCTCAATTGAAATGTTAACCTTCTAATCCATAACATTTGAAATGGGTAAACCAAATATGTTTCCAACCGCTGTTTACATCCTTTCCCAAAATCCCTGTCAGCTTTGTTTCTGGGAGAAAAAGAGGGGGCAGAAACAGAAGTAATTATCCCTGGCAGACTTTGAAGTAAAGGAATCTCAGTGCACACGCCAAATTAAACTTCATAGTATTGTAATTGCTGTGTGTGTGTGTGTAGTGGAGAGTAAGGTAAAGATGAAAATGGCTCTGGTCTGCCAGGTCGTAATGCCGAGTTAACAGAGACCCTCGACGTAGGTCTAAAGGAGGAACCCAGGTGTGCTTAATTAATCAGAGCTCACATCAAGGCAGAACCGTGCTTTATAAGGATAATCCTGGGGTTGGCGCTTATTCCGATTCCTACTGTGCAAATTTGCAGGTGTACATTTCCAAGCGCCCACCTGGAAAAGATGCATTTCTTGCATTGCGGAGTGCTAAGCAGAGAGGCCTTTGAAACTCATTTTGGTACCATTTTTAACACCAAGTCTTGGGTATGACTCTGACTCTCTCCAATCAGGTTAACAGACAGACAGACAGACAGACAGACAGACAGACAGACAGACAGACAGACAGACAGACAGACAGACAGGGAGATAAACACATAGGGGCAGTCTCACAAACTTCCCTCCACCGAGTTGTGGCAGCGGCAATAAAATAGGGATGTGATTTTTATCCAGAGTGGTCCTCTTCACAACATTAAACATGTTTGTCACATTTAAATATAGGTAGGTCATTTTAATCCCTCCTTGAAAGCCTGCTGATATTTTGACTGGCTAAATTACCATTCCAACCTAATGAACAGCACAAGTAGTTGTGACTGTTGTAACTGCTTGCTTGCAGTTAGTTTCTTTCTCCTTTGATATTGCTTGCGAGCCAGATATGATTATTATCCGTAAAGGAAGAGCTCTCTATACCTGTGTGCGCCAAAGATGCAGCTGATTACAGCTGATTGTGTGCAATTTCGAAAATTAAATAAAATACAATTAAGGCTCATTAAGCTACTGATTAATCAGAGATTGAGTGCTGGATTTTTTGATGGTTACCAGTGGCAAAATGCTCCTGTTCTTCCCCCGCTGGTTCTTCTGTATGTGACAATATACTCTAAACATAAATCTCAATCAGTATGAATCTCATTCCACAATGTGCTCAGGGGCAAAGGGATATGCCCAATTTCCTGGCAACACACCAGCCAGGTAGAAAGCCATCTCAGTGATAACTTATGCTGTCAGCTCTCATTGGCCCCTTACCGTGTCCAGAGAAAGGCTTATTTCCTTTGCCTCTAGCACCATTGACGAATGGTGTGACTTTTTTCGGTCTATTTTTACTCTTATCATATTTATTGTATGTTTCAGGCTTATGGGGGCCCTCGGGTGGTCCATCCATCTAAAGCACTGGTTCTCAGGGCAGTGATTTGCCCCGTGGTCCGGAATCCATGCCAGTGCCGAGCGTTTGGGAGTCCCGCAGGTGACGCATAATTACACATAGCGTCACCCAGGGAGGGAGGATTTTTAGTCATTAGGGGTATTACATGCTTCACGGTAAGATAACAGTGACTAGTTGATCGGGAGTTAGTTGTGTAAGCGGTGTTGCACCAGTTGTGTAAGCACAGCTTAAATGGTGGATTGTAGAGAGGCATAAGTGGCGCCTCTCCACCCGCATTTCAGAGGACACTTTCCTCAATTGACTGTGGATACTGCAGCGATGGACTGGGCTTACATCTGAGAGTGGGCATTCGAAATTGGGAGAAGAAGAAAGAAATTAAGGGGATAACATTTATTTATTTATTTTTTAAACTACATGTCATTTTCCAGCCATCCACAGTATGGAAGTTTGGATTATATTTTGTAGAACTTGTTCCGAACTTGTAATTTGTTACGATTGGTTACCAAGATAGGGCAAATTTGGTCTTCCTTTGTAACACTAAACCCGATCTCTTAAAGAGATAGACTCGGTACACTATATTTTTTTATGCTTTCATCACAAGGACATAACATGTCATATGAGTTGATGATTAGTTTCATTTCAATATTAGTTTATGCAGGAATTTAGATGATATGCATGGCCATAGAATATATAATGTTAATGTAAACTTAATCCACATCAGCTGCTGCAATATGGAAGGAGGCCTGCATGGTTTATCATTTTCAACATTTTATTTTGAAAACCATTAGATTCTTCTTAAAAAGCCATTCTTAAAACTTGTAGTTATTGAAATAAAGCACAAAGGCTGGGACAAAGCACCTTATTTTTGGCCGTTCCTGCAGTGTGGAAACAGGATATAAGGTAAAGCCAGCGGCAGTGCATTCAACAGGTTGGTGATGGCGAGCAGCTTCCTCAAGATGATATTCACCGAGTCTGTTATCTCCGGCAGAAACTCGCTGCAAATCCATGCCAGTCTGGATTAGGCCTCAACAAATTTTTATGTACTGTGTGTTTTAATGCTGAAATTAGCCTACAATTAAGAATTTAGACTCATATTAGTTGAGAGACAATAAAGTTGTTCTGAATAAGAACTATTAACTTTGGTTTCCTTATCTGGTTTAGCACCTGCTGTAGTAAGGACAGAAATAGGGAATGTTGGACAATATAGGAATGTTGTAGGGAAGAGCTCTTAATTGACATGCCCATCATTAGCTGATTTTTGTGCCTGTGGATTATTATAGTTATATTATAATAGTAATTATTGACATTGACAATTTATCTTTGCTGGAATAACGATATGCTGTGCAGTGCTTCTGTAATAGTACATCTGTAAAATGAATATTTACTCATATTTAGCATTTCAGCATGTAAATGAATACAGCATTTAACATACACCCCCCAGCCTCCACCGTTTCTGTAAACTGGAACAAATCAACTTTCTAACGAGACAAAGTGTTAAATATTCAGTTTGATTCTATTTGAACTATCCTTTCCTTTAATTTCCGTTTCCTGCTTGGTGTACTTCATTTTGTGTAAAACCGTATCCAGAACTTTAATGAAAGGAACACATTAAAGCAATACAATACAGTGCAAAGAATAATTTAATGAGGGACTTTATACACATAGACCTACATTTTGGGGCATATAATCCATATGTAAACTGCTGTGTTAAAATTGGAAGTGTTTCCTTGGCAGCTTCATGCTGTTTACAAAATGTTTAATCTTTTTTCCTTCTAGTTATTTTTGCACAGCTATTTAGCTAGGCTGAAACATTGCAATTATGACAGTAATATTAAAAAATAGAATGAAATGTCGAGAGCAATCAGCATCATCGGAGTAAGAATAGGGATGAGTTTATGTGGAGCACTGCTAGCATTCAGATGTGTGCACACAGCCCAACAGCTTGCCTGAAAATAAGTGAAGAGTGCAGTCAAAATGAGCAGAGTATATTTTATGTTTCATTTTAAAGACCTGGTCTATTATCATTTCATAGTGAGGTTTAATTAACAGAATTTGACTTTTGCTCACAGCTCTGGTTAGATTACAGCTGCAGGAAAGGATGCATCACTATCCACAACTGCCAGCTGACAATATAGAAATGACCGCAGCCCCCATTATGATAGTGGATGTGGAGGAATGGACAGAAGGGCTAAATAGTAACCATATAATAATTGCATGACAAGAGGGTTCAGTATGATGAGAAAATACACACAAAATTGTCCATGGACATAATACAGTGAGACCTATATATTAGATTGGTTTATTTGGTGGCAATAAAATGACTGAACATATCTTTCAGTGAAATGGCACATTTAAGTTGCTAAATTAAGTGTCCTTAAAGGAGAACTCATTTTTAACTAGATTAAAAGTTCAGTTTTACTATTGACTGCATAAAAAGATGGATGGAATTGAACAAAGCGCATGGATTTCAGGACTTAAATACACTATAGTAGATGGTATCCTGTGAGTGCTATATATTTGTCTTAATTCCAAACATGAACTATGTCTGTGTTAATTTTATGTACTGAAATTAGGGTGATAACCTGTTTTTGATGATGATGACAAAGATGAGAACCTGGTGAAAAATGTCCTAATGGGATGACTAATTTTGCTTTTTTTATTTTTTATTTTTTATTTTTTTATTTTACTGATGAAAATGTGTGGGAGCAGTGTTGTCAATGAGAGCTGTCGGTAATCAGATATCAGATTCTGTTGATCCAATAGTAAGCATGCATGAAGCTGCAAAATGCTCAATGCATGCTTGTCATTGGCTAAATGGCCAACTGAAATAATTGTACAGACATGTCCCTTGTCGGTTCTGGGAGGAAAAAAAAAAAGTTTGTCAGCATTTTTATATAATGATGCCAAGAAAATGACACTTGGCAAAGTTAACTTGGGGTGGGGGGGATTATACTGATAATGTTTCATACATGCACGGTCGGGGAAAAATAAACCAATCTGAAGAGGCAACTGAAACTTTGCCATTCTGACATCTATGGCAAGTGGGCAATTAACAGCCAAGTTTGTGTCACGATTTTGCCCGATTACAGCTAGCATGTTCTAGCATGTTCTGAGCTAGTATAGCTAACCAAGGTAGTTTTTTTTCAAACCAGCTTCGGTGGCAGCTCATGTTCGCTATAGTTGCTGTATTTAAAAATGTTGGTAAGAATTATAATGCTAATTTTGATGCAAAGCAGTCCCACCTAAACATTTACATTTTACATTTGCATTTTAGGCATTTAGCAGACACTCTTATCCAGAGTGGCTTACAATAAGTACATTTAAAATGGCAAGAATAATCACAGCTAGGACAAGCGATTTGAACAGCAAAAATACAGCAGACATCATCGTAGACAGATGCACATCACGCCTATGAAACAGGGAGAGAAAATGTATGACTTTATTAATTTATTTATTTTAAAAGTAGTCTGAAGAGGTGGGTTTTCAGGAAGATGACCAGCGATTCTGCAGTCCTGACCGGGTGAGAGCAGAGTAGAGGCTGCGAGGAGCGGTTGCCAGGCACAGCCTAGCGGTCTAGCTGGGATGTATGCTGTAATCAGTGTCTGGAGGTAGGAGGGAGCGGTTCCCCTTGTGGCCTGATATGCCAGCACTAGTGATCTGAATTGGATACGGGCTCCTATAGAGAGTCAGTGAAGTGTGGTGAGTAGTGCAGTGGCGTGTGAATTTGGGTTGGCTGAAAACCAGGCGTGCAGCGGCATTCTGGACTAGTTGCAGAGGCTTAATGGCACAGGCCTGTAAGCCTGCCAGCAAGGCGTTACAGTAGTCCAAAACGGTATCGATTGGACTACTGCACTGCGAAATTAGTATTTCTTATCCAGAAATGCATCAGTATGGCCATAGATGTCATTTATTGATTTTCAATTTTTAGCTGAGCCAGTTATCTTTCAGTCACTGTGACTAAATCATAAACTGGTGGCAAAATTTAAACTGCTTTATGTTCATCAAATATTGGCCAAATGTACTCTTATGTTTTGAGTCCCCCCAATGTTGTGTCCCCATTTTGGACTTTTAACTTGGCAGGAAAATGTCACTGACAGAATCTGTTAATTGATGCTCCTTCTATCATTTTATTTTCTAGATATTTTCTTGTGGTGTTTCCTGGGTGGTAAATGAAAGGTCGTAATGAATGGCGCTCTGACCGTTGAACACTTTGCTGGTTTTGTGGTTTGGAGGGATGAGCAGAAGGCAGATGAAAGGGTAAATTAATCTTGTGAGGGCCTGATTATTTTCTTACTTGTCCCCCCAACCCCTCCTTTCTCAGCCTTTGATCGAATTGAACTTCTGCCGTAAGTAATTTCATTCTCACTTCCCAAGGTCAAGTGGTGGACGATTCTCCTCCGTCAGTATCTATTTATCTCCAAACGCAAACAGAACGGACTGATCTGCATCGATGGGTGCAGAATAACACGGGGTCCCTCTCAAGGCTATGCAAGAAGACACTGAACTGGTATCAATACAGCGGGATGTTTAAAATAACCATCCTTTAATTCTCAGTGTCTCATTTAAAATAAGAACTGAACATTGCCCATCACATTTTAATTACTTGTGCAACGTGGCCCAAACATAATACGTATACCAACAATCCACCTCTAAAACTGAAGGCCAGTCTGTTAGATTATAGTGCAGTAGTATGCCAGTTTTTTTTGTTGCTTTTAAATCTTCCCAAAAGCTAATGGCTCACTATCATTTAGTGTAGTTTCAGAATGAAATAAAATTTGTGGACTTTGGATGATCTAAGCAAACTAGTGCAGTGTTGGTGAAGTGCGATTGTCATTCAGTTTTGCCCCAGTAATATTGTGCTTAAGGGTATTGAAGCGTTTCATTTATTGTTTGCTTTGAATTATTTCTTTCCCACTGATCATTTACTTTAATTTAGCTATAGTTCCCCCCCCCCCCCCATTTTGGAATGCAGCATTCACATTTCTGGGATGTGACTTGACACAACTGCCATTATTCATTTTAATCAAATCCGGTGTATTTGAACCCCATTGCCCTCAATAGTTGTAAACCTGTGCTTAATAATTTTCTAAGTTGAAAGTTTGAAACTTTTTGTGGAAACCTTTTGTTTTATTGTGGCAAGGCAATTCAATTTTTTTCATGCTTCAGACCATTATGACTGAGTTATGATGGAGATAATTGATAGACAAAAAACAAGGTTTTGAATGATTGTTTTCGTTTTGTGGTCAAATATCTGATTGCATGAATACTGTTGAGCACTAGGTCTTATTTGACTGTCAGACACACTTCTGATTCCTTAGGTATACGTCTACTAGCATCCTGGTTAATTTAAAATCAGTTCATTAAACTAGATCACCTGGGACAGTATAGCCAAGCAGATATCAATAATAAGCAACACTGTACTTGCCGTAAATAACAGATAACAGAATAGTGTTGACTAAATTAACATGTTATGTTTTAAGGATGTATGTCAAAGAGGCCTGACAAAGGTCCTTGTGGATCTAAACCTTTTCTGTCTGTGTGTCTGTCTCTGTGTGTGTGTGTGTGTGTGTGTGTGTGTGTGTGTGTGTGTGTACAAATAAAAAGAATCAGGGTGACATAAGAACAAACTACTTCCTCCTTTAGTTTTGTGTTTTCTTTATAATAGGTTTATTCATTTAGTGGAATTGACTTTGCGGTTTATTGTCTTTTATCACAGTAAATTGTTGTACTGTTGTACAGTAAATTGCCTGAAATGTTCGGGCTGTATTTTCCACATTTCAGATATGTTGGAAATGGCTGTATGTGAGCCATTGAACTCTGGGCTATACAATGCTGTAATTTGCAATCCACATATTTATTGTGCGGTTAAAATGAACATGGATGGTGCCTCGGGTGGTGTGAAGGTAAAAGCACTCGCCCGGAGCGCAGGTTGCCCACTGGGTTTGATCCCCGGCTGCGCCAGCCCGGCACTGGCCGGGAGCCCCGTTCGGAGGCGGTGATTGGCTGTCCGCCCCAGGGGGAGGGGGGGGGGGACTGCTGACACAAGCTCGCCAAGAAGTGCCAAGAGTTCCCTGTGGGCAAGACAGGTGGGCGAGTTCCGTCTCGGAGGAGGCGGTTCATTGCCGGCCACAGGGTAATGAGTTGTCCCGTAGAGGCGGGCTCGTGGGGGAGGGTGAATTGAGCAATAGAGGGTGCAATTGGGAGAAAAAAATGGGGGAAAAATCTGAAGATTTTTTTTTAAAATAACATGGACAATGGAGATCTGTCTGAAGTCCAGCTCTTTTGTAAGTTAAAGCTCGCTGCTGAAGTGTTACCTACAGTATGAGCTCATTGATGTAGGTGGAGCCAAAGTGGTTCTGTCTGAGAAGCACATTCTGAAAGACTATATTGGGGAAAAAAAAGTTGCTGGTTGCATTATGACCCTTTACAGGCTAATCTGATGTTCAACCGATGCATCGGAACACCCCTAGTTCTGCAGAGATGCAGTAGCACATTTTCAAAGCGACAGGTGTTCAGTTGCTGATGGGTTACTCTGTGTACATGATGTGCACGATGATGGCTTTAATACAACTTGGTAAATTTTAAAGTCAGACCTTCTATGACTTTCAACCCACATGGCCAAGGAAAAGCTATGTGTACCTACTTTGTAAAATGTATTTATAAAACATAGGTAAGTTTCATGTATTTCCTTGTGGTGCTTATGTTTGATTGCTTTTTTTGGTGTAACATCTTCACCAAAGGTCATATAAACCAGTTTACATGTCACTCAGAACAATGGATTATGAGGCTATGTTTTTTAATTCAGTTTGACATTTGTGTATTTTGACAAAGGGAAAAAGAAATTCAGGCATATTTTCTATCACTGATTTGTTACAGGTAGCATTTGAAAATGATGCCCAGCATGCAATATGGTGTTCATATCATAGCAGCTTTTCTCATTTGTTTTAGAGGCCTTTCCAAAGGGGTCATTATGTTTAAAACGGGAAAATGTATTCAAACACTTAATTCAAATAAGTGCTACCTTGCTAATGTTTTACTTACTCTACACAAGCGACATGAGTCACTACATTTGTCTCGTCTGAATCAGCCCCCGCACTTTATTGGAATCTGTGTGTTCCTGTATTGCAAGGAAAATTCCAATCCACTCAGCACATTGCAGAATTTAGGCTTAGCGAAAGTGGCAGAGTGAAAGTGTGCCTTTTGTTTACAAGGTTTTTTTAAATTTTTATTGGCGTTAGCCAGCTGTCTTCACTCGTGTAAAAGTGTGGAATAGCATTTACTGTTTACTTCCATCCCTTCAGGCTTAGATGTATGCCATTCTCCTACATTCACAGATACCGTGTAACTCTTGCAGTCTAAGTGTCTGCAGCTGTGTGTGGCCCTCACGGTGCGTTTGTCCCCCGCAGCGCACGGGCCCTGGAGAAGGCCCGCATGCAGCTCCAGAACGAGGTGGTGCAGCTGCGCACCAGGGTCCTGGAGGAGCAGAAGAAGAGGGAGCAGCAGGACGCCCTGGTCCGCCGCCTCCAGAAGAGAGTCTTGCTCCTCACTAAGGTACACCTTCACACCTGCCTGTCACAAACGCTTTTTGTCTCGATCGTCGCGTTTCATTTTTCATCCTTGAATATGGAAGCAACCGGAATCGTCTGTCTATAAGGAGGAATCCTGCGACGTCTTCCCGGAAGGTGAGAGGTGGTTGAGAGAGTTGGGCTAGACGGACGTCTCATGACATATCTGAAGCGAAAGTTCAGTGGTGTGTGCCCTGGTCACGGAGTGATCTACGTCCTTTCAAGAATTAGGATTCTGTGTGCAGTTCTGGGCACCGCACTACAAGAAAGATATAGAAACTCTTGAAAAAGTCCAAAGAAGGGCAACTAAACTGATACCTGGTATGAAAGGTAAAGGTTATGATGATAGACTTAAGGCACTCAATCTATTTAAGCTTAGCAAACGGAGACTTAGGGGGGATTTGATTCAGGTTTTTAAATTCCTAAAAGGGATTAAGAAAGTGAAATACCAAAGATTTTTTAAGATAAGTGGGGTCAGCAGAACAAGAGGCCACAGGTGGAAATTAGTTAAAGGCAAATTCCGCACAGATATTAGGAGGTTTTTCTTTACACAGAGTTGTCAATGCCTGGAACAGCTTGCCAGGTCAGGTAGTAGAGGCAGAAACACTTGGGCTATTCAAGTCCAGGCTAGATGTAGTACTAGATACTCTTTAGATTAGGACATGACGAGCCTAGATGGACCGAACGGCCCATTATGTATACTCATCATTATGTATTCTTATGTTCTTATGTTCTTAAGCCATCTCCGGACAAAATTGTTGCGCTGTGATCACAAGTTGGTTAGACTTAGGCAATACCAAATTACTGTTTTATCAAGATTGTGAAGTCCCATGATCTCGACATAACCGGCACGCCATGCCTTTTCCGTGAGCTGTGGGAATAAAGTGTGTTATGGTTTTGTCTCATTCCTTTTGTTATTCCAATCTGTGACTCTGTGAAAAACCCAACTGCATTACCCATTCCTCACTCCAAATCAATTTCACTGTCAGGAGCTGGAGGCACAGTCAATCATCTGACTGCAGGGAAATGTGTGTGGGGGGGGGTTTTCCTCCGCGTATAGATTGTCTCTAAACCCAGCGACGCCAGTCAACCTTGCTGGCGTCAACTGGTCAAGAAAATTGAGCCCCTGTGGGAAGCTGTAACTATCGCACAAGGCCTTGGTTTGTTTAGTGGCCAGTCGTTTTCAGAGACTGAATGAATTAGATTTTTTTTTTTTACAAGCATTGATGTTTTTATTTTTTACTTTTTTACAAGCAAGAAAAATTGTTTCTGCTTTTATACCTCCCAGGTCATATGGCAAGTCAAGCTGCACTGTTCAGTATCACATCGTTTTTGCAGTCCTTAGACAAAGTTGGAATATTGGTAATAGATTGTCATTGTTTGACTAACATTTTGACTCCTATTAAAAATGTGCTCCAGCCATCACGCAGATGATGGATGTTCCCTCTGCCAGGAAATGTGTTCTTTTAAACGGGCTGCGGTGAGGGTGTGGTGTGTGCGCATCTTCCCCCCAATTATGCTTCAGCAGACGTTAATGGTTTCCTCTGCGAAAAAGGTCCTGATTGTGGCGGCAAAGCTCTAATTACTATCTGCAATTAAAGCCTCTGCAGAGCCACTGAGTTGTCCAAGGATATAATTGAGAAAAAACAAAACAATTATACACACCTTCACCCCCTGACTTAAACCAATTCCACTAATTAAATGTGTGTTGATTTAAAGAAAAAAAAAATGCATCTCAGAGGGGAACACTTGTTGGATGCCTTTTATGTTCCAGTGGCTGTAATCTTCCAAAGCGAAATGTTTGTCTCTGGCAGCAGGAACGAAAGGGTCCCTGCAGTTTTGACCCAGCTCAGCGGATTAATGGGTGGCAAGTCACACCAAGCGCCAGGAGTCGATGGCCAGACAGGAGCTAATGGCAGGATGAAACTGTAGAGGAAGCGAAGTGCGGAATTGAGTTTGATTTGCTTCTGCAGGGCTTCCCGTAGCAGAAAGAAACGCCTCATTTGCGAGCTTGGCTTTATAGAAATACAATACAGACAGTTTGGGGCGGATAATATACACATTTTAATTATTCCCTTTCCTACCTTTAAAATACACTGCATTACTCTTCCCCATCTGTTTCGAAAGGACTGCAGTGATTCCTGTTATTGATTTTGTTCTGGTTCCAAAGCTGTTTTCTTAGGATGTTATCAGTAGTTCAAAATCTGTACATTTTTCACATTCCTCTCTTGAGTTCTGTCTGCATTAAGGTCAACGATGAGATTTGGTGGCTGGTTGGTGGCTCGCCCTGTTAAGGCACTATGCTAGTGTGTGGGTGTGCCCCATGTTCTGGTATCGAATCAAGACCGTGTGAGCACGGACTGTGGCCAGCAGCCCCATGGTGCAACGCATAAGTGAGGGTAGCATCACCCAGGGAGGGAGGGATTAAATCGCATGGATTTTCCATGTCTTGTCACACACCAAAAAGGGGTAAAAAAAAAAAAAAAAAAAAAAGATTTTAATTATTAATACAATTTTAAATGAACATAATGTCTGCTGATGCAGCTTTCCATCATTTCCATATACCTCCGTCCTCAGTTTGAGGCAGAGGACTGGAATGAAGGAAATGGCAGCGTTTCATGCACCTGTAAATGACAAGCACTGTGCTGAAAGTGTGTGTTTATCTGTTCGATGACGTGAGACTGTCTCATTGAGGCTGTTTGATACCTGTCGGATCTCACAGCGCGCTTTGAATTATCGCCAGCGCAGTCTTCTAGCAGATGGCCACGTTTAGCCTTTTGCAGACTTTCTTTGAAATTTCACGCTGTCATCTCTTGCCAACTGGAAGTAGCTTTGTGACCATCAAGCATGACATTTTCCTTCCTCCCTGTTTTTAGTGGACCTGTAATAAACACGTGCCTTTTTCATCTAATTGATTTCCTCCTGGTTTGGTCTGAGAGTAGTTGCATTGCTCCTGCTCCTGAAGGAAAGGCCTGATGTGAAAATAATGGGCTAAAGGCTCATATGATTGAAGCCTTTTCTTACTTTTATCTTCTGGCAGGGATCACATGTCACTTCTAATAATACATTGTTTAAAGCAAAATAGTATTTTAAGCTTTACCCAAGCAAGGATGTGTTTTTTTCCCTCCTAATTTTGGGGTTGCTAGTACAAGTGTCAATGAAATACCTGTCTCAGTATATTACGGTAGTGGGGGCTTGACCTGATAGGAACACCATTGTATCATTTTCTGAGGAGCTGGTGGAATTGACCTAGCGATTTTGAAGCAAATTAATAAATAAATAATGTAAGCAAAATTTTACTTTTATCCTTCTGAAATTCTTGAGATTTTTACTAAGATAACCTTGGTCTGAAATTCATTTATGGTTAACAATCTCATGAATGGAAGTTCTAAGAGGGAAACATATGAGCACACACACACACACTTATTTGCTTGTGAAAAACCTGCAGGACCTCTAGGACTGTTGCTGACAAATGGTTGTTTCTAGTTATTTCAAGGGACTACATTTTAGTAGGGGTGTAACAGTACACATATGTGTACCGAACCATTCGGTGCAGGACTTTCAGTTCGGTACGCGCTGTGAACCGAACTAACGCAATCTTGCTTTAACCACTAACGCACGTGCGGAACTTTTTGTGTGTGCTGTTGCAGCAGTATTGACAGACATTTGTATTTAAGAAATAAATAAGAAAGAAAAATTGTTCCTTCCTTTGTTCAGTAAATTATGCGCAATTAGCCACTGTTTACAAAGCTCATAATAAATGAAAAGCTATTTTATGTTTTGCATTTCTTTTTCCCCCGCTGTTCCGAAACGTACTGTGACTTCAAAACCGAGGTACGTACCGAAGCATGATTTTTGTGTACCGTTACACCCCTACTCTTTAGGGTAAAGAGGAGCCTGTTTTATGATTGTGCATTATGGAATGAGTACTGTTTACTTGTCAAGATTCAGTGAAGCCCATTTTGAGTAACTTTAAACTGACACCTTGTGATATGAATATCTAAAAAACAATAGATGTCTGCATTTCACAAAAGCAGTTAAGACATTTATGTAGATGTTGGCTAGGGTCTTTGTATAAGCACTTGATTTGTTGATTAACAATTTGTTGATCAGTATTAAACATTAGCCTCATACGTGGTAGTCCTTTTATTGTTTGGATTTCAAACCTTTGCATTTGCAGATGCCAATTAAATATGTCATGAGCTGATAAGAAGCAGATATGAATCAATAGCCGTGCCTTCTGACATGCACTAAATAATGGTGAATGGTGCATGTCTTTAAAGGTTGTGCCACACAGTGCAGAGTGGTCATAATTGGAGATCCTTCAGTAAATAATTTCATATTAAAGTTGAGGAAGGGGGGCCAGGGGTGGCGTAATGGTCTAAGCATTCGCCCGGATTGCAAGTTGCCCACTGCAGCCGCGGTTTGAAACCCGACTGCGCCAGTCCAGTTCTGGCCGGAAGCCCCGATTGTTTGGCTGTCCGCCCCAGGGGGAGAGTGGAGGGAGAGCCGACATGAGCTCACCAAGGAGCGGAAGGGCATCCCTAGAAAGTAGGTGGGTGAGTTCTGTATCGGAGCAGGCGCATCATTGCCAGTCTCGGGGTATTAGCTTGTCCCAAAGTGACGGGCTGTGAGCTTGTGGGGGAGGGCTAATCGAAAGAGAGAGGGTGTAATAGGCCACCAAATTGGGAGAAAGATGGGGAAAATTTGAGGAAAGCTCATTACTTGTGAGTCTCCCTGTTTGATTTTAACGCGTCAACATTTAACATTTTTCAATGTGAACGTTTCCCCTCCCTCCCATCAAAACACCAGCATGTCTACCCTTCTCTTGTCCCATATACTGTACATGTGCACGCAATCCCAAACACAAGCACGCAGGCTCAAGCCCCCGAAAAGCCTCTTACACTGCAGGACTTGCTCGGTGCTTCATAAGTGTGGCCATTTTTTATTTTTTTGAAGTTTCCATCTGGTCTGAGAGTTGAGAGTTGCTATGAAAGTTGGAGCTGCATGTAGCAGACTGCGGAAACAGATTGCATTGCAGGTTAAAAGCGGATTAGAGTTAATTAAAGGGATGTACCTCCCTGTCAGACCCTTGGATCCACTTGCTATTTACATGCTAATGTGGTGGCACCGTGCGAGAAGACGAGGAGGGTGACAGCTCGCATGTATTATAATAATAGCGGCTCGAACAGTATAATAAGATGAGCAATTTGAAAATCTATCAAACTGAACGTACACAGTGTTTCTGTATAATGCTTCTTTTTTTCCATCTGTGTGATAAAATGAAAGGAATTTCAGCTTACTGTTGGATATTAGAAAACCTTGTATAATATGGCAGCATAAGCAGTTTACACATGTAGCTCAAATTGAAAATTTGCAACCGTGCTTTGCATATTTTAAGCTGCTGATAAGGTTCCTCCGCTCTGTAAAGGAGATGAAAACCCCTCTGAACGTTTGGAAGAATTTTACCTTGCTGAATGACCGTACATTTACGTAGGAGATGGGACTGGCGTATACTGTCATTTTTTTTGGTATCCAAGGCCAATATGTGGTCTACTGCAGGACGGTTAGTTTAACTTTATTTATTTGTTTATTTGGCAGATGGAGGACTAGATTTTGGTTTTGACATGAACTTTGTGTGACAATTTTTGGACACCTTTGCCATCGGGCTGTGTTAAATTGATCCAGTTTCTTTGTGTCTCCAATGTTTCTGCACAGCTATCAAACATAACAAGGTATTTACTTCCAAATGGTACCAGGATGACCACTGACTGAGTCCATGAGAAAGCTACTGTGTCACATGATTATTTTGATTGGTTGCAAGCTTCTTCAAATTTCTGCTGTATGGAATGAGAAGGACATGTTTTTTCAGTCAGCTGATTTTTCCCCCTGTTACATGACACCAGTAACGGCTTATATAACTATCTATCTATTTATAGCTTGTGTGTTTTTGCATTTATGTACTGTGCCAGTGAAGGAGTTGCATTACTCTGATTTGCTGGAACTAGGAAGTGGGGCTTCATTTTGTCTAATCTTGCTCAGTATGTTTTCAGGGATAACTGCCCTAATCCCTTGTGAAGGGTGAACATTGTGTAATTTGTGAGAGTTTCTCTGCTGATCAATCAGGTCGTGTCTGTTAAGTGGGCCATTAGATGTGATTTTCTTGTTCATTCTTTTTTGTCTTTAATGATACACTGAGGGTATTCCTTGACAGCAAATTACCCTTTAAACAGGAACGCACCAAATTATGAGCTTATTTATAGCAGTTAATCACACAATGTAAATCCTCCTCCCAATTGAAGTTTTCATATTATAGTTTATCAGCCTACTCGCTAGGTGACTCGGTCATTTCTCAGCCACACAGGCGATAGAAGTCCAGTTGGTGTCAAATTGGTTCATTGGTTCATACAGACTTCCAACAGCCTCCCTAACGGTGTTAATGATGTGCTGTCATTTGCATTGGCATGTAGAAAGGGACACTGAAACAAAGGGGTGCTAATTGGGTAATTCTGCTTTGCAAATGGGTGTATGCAAATATGTGTTTTAACTGCCACAAGTTTCAACTGCCAATGAGACAGCGGAACGGAAGGGCTCTCTAGAAAGAAACGAGTTGTTCTGTTCTGTACTAGATTGATCTAACTTCCTCTGGGAATTCTCAATGATAATGTCATCACTTAAGCAGTGCTCCACTGTGGTATAAGCAGTATATGTGTGAAATGAGTTTATAATAAAAACATTTAAATAGCTTTGGTTAACCTGTTGAGCAAATTATCATGATGACATGCTATTGACTTTGTGTGAGTTTGATGTCTGTTGTTTCCCAGGATTAAAACTGTGAGCAAACAAAAGGCAACATTAGTACTGCTCTGCCTTTATTGATTTAAGTAATGGAATTTGAGTGCCTGTATTTTTCTTTAGCACTGCATTGGAATGGACATGTGTTGATATCGATTGAGTTAACCAGTAAACTTCATTGAAGGACAGTGTTTGCTTTCACATAGCAGTCTGACACGTAACCTATGCTGTCATACAGGTAACTGCCAAAATAAAGGAAACACCAACATAATGTGTCTTAATAGGGTTGGGCCACCACAAGCCACCAAAACAGCTTCAATGTGCCTTGTGATAGAACCTGTCATAAAACCTTCCACTTTTTGGAACTCTATTGGAGGGAAGCAATGCCATCCTTCCACAAGAGATTCCATCATTTGGTGCACAGGTGTCATTCCACCTCGTGTATACAGTGAAATAACCTGGCCTAGTGCATTGGTTGCAACAAAATCCTGCATATACTTGGCCCTTGATGGATGTTGGAAAGAAAACACTCTCGGAAGCCTTTCTAGAATCTTCCATAAGTCTTCATTTGGGTTGAAATCTGATTACTGGGATGGCCATGGCATATGATTTACATCATTTTCATGCTCATCAAACCATTCAATGACCAGTCATGCCCTGTGGATGGGAGCATTGTCATCCTGGAAGAGACCACACCCATCAAGATAGGAATGCTTCACCATAGGATGAAGGTGATCACTCAGAATGGCTTTGTATTTATTGATGTTTACCTTGCCCTCTAAAGGGTTGAGTGGCCCTATACCATGCCAGGAAAATGCACCCCAAACCATCAGAACATTTCGTCAGAACATCTGAACATATGACTTTTCCACTGCGCAGTAGACCACTGCCTGTATTCTTTGCACCACTTTACTTGCAAATGTGTATTTTTAGGTGTAATAAGGGATTTAGGCAGTGTGCATGGCAACTTTGAATCATGTATTTTCAGGCATCTGTTTAGCCTTTTATCTCGAACCAATGTACGGACATCACGGTCGAGGAGTATGCACTCTTGACCACAGTTACCCCTGTTTGATGATGTCTTTCCCTCAGACTTCCATGCTAACATCACCTTAGCCGCTGTTCCTTGTGAAACAAATTGAGCAGTCTGTTGCTCCTACCCCTTTTAAAGTCACTGAGATCTCTTCTTATAGCCATGGTAGCCAACTGGGCAACTGGGCCTGTCCAGCTTATTCTTTACATGACCCTAAGCATAATGGGATGTTAATTCCTTATTAACTCAGGAACTACAGCTGGGTGGAAGCACCTGCTTTCAATACAATTTGTATCCCTCATTTACTCGATTGTTTCTTTTATTTTTGCCTAATGTTTGCTATCCCAATGTAGAGTACATTCACCAGAGTAACAGTTGATCACTAGAGGTTATTTCTGTTTTGGAATTGTTCTCCTACGGGTTTAGTTGTATTTGTTAAATGCCAAAACCACCATACATGTGTTTGACATTATAATAGTGGGAGAGGTCATTTGTTAACGTTTCGGTTTCCAAATTCAGATTTATGATACACAAAATGTCACGAGCAGACTATGCATCTAACCTTAAAATCTTTGAAGACATTCTGGATGGTCGGCAACAAGTGACGACAAGGAAGGCAACCAAGGAACTTTTTTGGACCTTTTCCAAAGACATCTTTGGTTGTTGCGACAGTGTGCAGGCTGCATAAATGTATGCTTAAAGATACAAGGTAAAATTATAATTCTATGTGAAATCAGCCTGATTTTAGCATGATCATCTAAACTTTTCACAAAAATTGCACACAATCTTGGGATGGAAGGAATTCAGGAATAAAAATGTTGGGCCATGTTTGTACCCAGGATTCTTAAGATAATTTAACTTCTGACTACATATGCCACAGACATAATCTTGTCATTTTAAAGATCTGAGCATGGCCCAATAGATCAGTTGTGCTTGAGCTTAAATCTCATTTTGTGGTCTTCCTTATACAGTACTGAAGTTGCTGTATGCTTTATTTCTGTGGTGATGTTCCTTAAAAACCTACAGATAATCAGGCCTGCGGATAGCGTAGCGGTCTAAAGCACCACACTTTGGCTGGTCCGGTCCGGTGTGGTGTGCGCTGCCTCAGGGACACGGTTCGAAACCCGTGTCTCTACCAGACCGGCCCTGGTCGTCAGCCCCGATCGGAGGCGGAGTTTTGCTGTCCGCCCCCGGGGGAGGGGGGAGGGTGAGCCGGCACGAGTCCTTCGAGGAGCAGGTAAAAGGCGTCCGTGGTAGAATTCCGTCTCGGAAGAGGTGGATAAAATCTGCCCGGAAATAGTGTCTCGCCCCGGAGGACGGGCGGCGGACTCCTGGGGGAGGGTGAATTGAGTTTAGAAATAAATTTAGGAAGAAAAAAACCCCTACAGATAATCATACATATGAATCAATTTCAGAAGCTGTGACTATGTGCTGAAAACAGCAGCCATTAAAGGAATCTGTTACTGGGAGACATTGCGTGTCTCTTGCACCTTTAAAACGATTTGCTTCAAGGGACAATGGCACTTTTCAAAGCAGACTGCGTTGTTTAAAAACTTTGAAGAGGCTGTACTTTATTTAAGATTTTTGGTGTCTTGGCTGACAGTCACATTTGCCTGTTGTCAGAGTCCTCTATGAGTGGAGCCCTGGAGCTTGAAGAGAACTGTTTTTATGGCCTTATGCCACTGGGAAATAATACTGCCCATTGTTTATAAGTTGGGAATACACTTGTAACCTAACCTGAAAGGTTTTGAATGTAATGGGCTTTGGTCTTTTTGATTTCATAGCTTTTAACAGAATTTTTATGTTACTTGGCTTTGAATAGCCCCTTTGTGGGCAGTACCTTAAGATACTATAAAGTACTTTGGATGTGTTGATAACAAACAAAAAACCCCCACAAAAATGTGGTAATGGCATTAATAAAAGCTAGTTTTCCATCTGGGTCGACTGCAAAATTCAGCTAGTTTTACTGAGGTTAGATGTTTCTTTTCATTGAGTTTTTATGCCTATCACTTAGTGCTCAAGCTGTACCATTACAACATAAAGCTTTTGTGCACAGTGTAGCAATAAAAGGACTTTAGGTGTTCCTAATGGGTCATCAAAAGATGCTTGAAGAATGAGAGCAGCAGTTGTGCTCCAAACAAATAAAGTCCTATGGTTAACAGCTGCTGAGGTAGGCCTCTCCTTGAACGGTTTTCAATAAAAAATAGTTAGTTGAACTTTGACACAATCCTCACTATGCTCTATGTGGCAAGACATTGGATCTGTTTTAGTGGTTTACATTTTAGTAAGACACATGATTCCATGTCCTAGGTTTTTATTGTGTTATTGCAGTTCAGTTTAATTGGTGAAATAAAACAAACCGAAGACCATAGTCAGCAGCCTTTGGGGTAGCATGCCCACCCTTCAAGGAATTGGGGAGAGAAAACTTCTCATGCTACAAGACGGACTCTTTGTTATCGTCAGTTTTTTTTCTTTCTTCTGTGCAATTTCAATTAATTTGTTTTATCAGAATACTTCTGATTCTGCTTATTATAATGCAACGCAATAAGATATTAACATAAATGATAGAAGGTCTATGCCAAATATAATAACAAATGTAAGGACCACTCTGAACTGCAGGGGCAAACTAATTGTGGTCTGACAACTAGACAACCGACCTGCTGAAATTGATGCTGACAGTCTGTTCTGTAATATCAGTCGATTTTCAGGTGCAAAGGTCTGATTGATTGAACTTCCACAACTAATTCACAAACCCTGTTCTTATTGAAAAGGGAAATAGGAAATATCAATTTCTGCTATATTAAGTGGTTAACTTAATTACATTCATCAAATAAACAAATTTGACATAGTGCTTAATCAATTTCTAATTGTATAAGCAATTTTTAAAGTAATTATTATCTGGGATGTACGTTATATCAGCAATAAATTCAGATATCTTAATATCTCTCTGTTCCAGAAGCATGGATTTGAGAATGATTAGACCAAACACAATTGATTAAAAATTGATTTCATGATTTGTGCAATGGTTAAGAATGAAGTCTCAGAAAATTGTTCCCATGGATCATTAAACTTCAATCAGTAACTGTTTCTTATCTTATTTCTGTGTTACCAAGATAATGGACCTGAAAGCTATATTGATCTTCTCAGTTTAAAATTGGATGGTTAGACTTTTTGTGTAATTCACTTAAAATGAGATATTTACTAACACGTCACCAGTACTGAAATACTTTAAAGTTGCCCTGAAGTGGTTTAATTGTTCATCTTATTCCATTACAAACAACTTAAAAATAAATAAAAAATTACAAAAATTTTAAATCATCCATTTTTGAATGTAAAATAAACCTAAAATCCTCAAAAACACATTTTATTGCATGCTGCTTCATTTTATCATCCACAATCCACAGTCTGAGGATTGATTCGACGTGGCCTTTAATACAATCATTCATAGATCCACATCAGTATTCACAGATAGGCCTAACAGGCTAACAATCGATTAGCTAGCCATCCGAACGAAAATAAATGGCGGAGAATTTCAGGATCGCTCAAATTGAGCCATATATGTTTGAACTTGAATCAGAGGAGGAGAGAGACGAGGAACCTCAGCCTGTACCTGAATTGGGATGCCTGGGACATGATGTAGCTCAATGGTAAGCATATATAAATGACAGAATCAGTTGTGGCTTGCATACAGTGGCGGCGATCCCTACTGCCTTTGAGGACATGCTGACGGCTTGGAAAACAGCCAAATCCAATGTTCACGTAATTTTGCGGGATAGTTCCAAAAACATAACGAAGGCCATGAAGGATGCGGGGCTGCCCAGCTCACCTTGTATTGCCCACAACTTGCAACTGGCTGTGCACAAAGGCTTGCCTTCCCAACGTAGTGTCTGTGACACATTGGCAATTGTAAATGTAAATGTAATGGCAATTGGTAGGCAAATCGTGGGGCTTTTTAAACATTCTCCTCTAGCCTACTTGCGTCTGGAGGGAATGCAGTCAGAGCTGCACATGCCTGCGAAACGTTTGCAGCAGGATGTAAAAACACAGTGGGATAGCACCTATTACATGGCACAGAACATCCTTGAACAAAAACTAAGTTTAAGTGCCTATGCTGCGGATCATGATCTTCCAACAGCACTCGGTGCCAATCAGTGGGCAGTCCTGGAGAAGGTGACAGTCATTCTAGCGCCTTTTGAAGAGGTGACTCGCAATATCAGCGAGTCTGGACTTCTACAACTGCCGATGTAATTCTGTGAAGAAATTGAGAACGACCATGGAATTAAAACCAGGAAGACGACGCTTTTGGATGCAGTTGATAGGCGATTTGTTGACCTGGAGACAGAGCCCTTGTATTCCGTGGCTGCCCTTTTGGATCCAAGGTGAGAATTTCCCATTCTGAACAAAATACAACGTTCTAAATATTGTGATAAGGATATGTACCACGTTGATGTGATATTACCTTTTTATAGTAGCCCAGTTTTACACATTGTTTAATGACACTAGCACTTCCACAGCTGAAATGCTAGTCACTATAGGCATACGATACCAGTGTAGGCCTAATCACTTGACTGAGAAAATTGTAAATGCAATTAGAACGAATACTTACTCAAGTCAAGTAAACTTTATTATACTTACCGTGTTTAAACAAAACAAAACACAACAATGTTAATAATTAAACAAAATTATTAGTGGTTTTATATTGTATTATAATGTTTACAGGTACAAGGATCGATATTTCTCCAACTCTGTGTCTCTGAGCAGGGCCAAGGAAGCTTTCTAGGATTACTTTGAGAATGTGACAACTCTGAGGTGAACAACAGCGCAAGACCAGCAGATGAACTAGCCCAGAAGAGAATGTGCAAGGAGACTGTATGCGTGCGCAGAGACTCCCTGTCTCTTCTTTTTGACAAAGTCTCTGAAGATCATGGGTCATCCTCAGGACGTTTTGGGCACAAGTGCTGGAATTCAGTTGCAAACGTATCTCAGTGAGCACAATGATCGCAAGAACCTAAAACGCTCTGCGATTCAGGAAGTGTTAACTACTAAGTGTAGAAAGTGCAAGGCTCTTTCGCACTGCTTTGCGCATCATTGAAGAAAGAAGAAGCGGGTTGACCAACGATTGGGCAGAGATGCTTCTGTTTGTGAAAAAGAAACTTCCAGTCATATTAAAAGCAGAATAGATAGAGAATAGATAAGATTAGATGCAGAGGAAATGCTTTTGTTCCTTAAACCACATTCCCATGACAGTTTGAAAGGTGGAAAGTAGCCTTATGTAGGCTAATGAAATGACAAGCTGTTAATTTTTGTTGATGCATTACATTTTGGAGGTTATTTTCTTTTCAGTGTGGGCCAGTGTTTTGTGTTGTGGCACTGAAGTCATATTAAAATAACTTTAAATACATAAAATGTTGATTTTTTTTTTACTATCATGGGAAATTCACCAAAGGCAACAGTTAATTGTTTGTTATATCAGTTGACAATGACTAGCCAAGCCTGTAATTAAAGTATTATTCATTATATTAAATATTATAAACATGTAATATTGAATAAAAAGCCATGGTATCGGCATTGGTATCATTATCAGCCGATACGGCAGTAAAAGTGTCGTTACTCGTATCGGTGTTGAAAAAAGCGGTATCGGTGCACCCCTGGTTCTGGGTCTTCTGTGCAGGAAGGCTGTGCAGAGACTGTCACCATTAACGTTAGCTTTGGAGCAACCAAAGACATTGCAGTGAAAATATGGAGACCGCTAGCTACCGTTCTACCAAGCTAGTGCTCATGGTGTCAGTTATGGTTTTGCCGCTCTGTATGTTAATATCCTTGTTACCATGCCCAGTGTATTGCAGACTATATAATAACTGGCTTTTTATGATTTATGCTTCAGGGCAACTTTTAATTGCTATTGTAATTGTCAAATATGCTAATTTAAGAAAAAAGAACCATAGCCAGAGAGACATTTTTTCTGTGCACGCACGCACGCACGCACGCACACAAAAACATGCATCAATCATGATAGACGATATGACACACACTTCATTTGTTTTTCCAAAGAAAAGCTGTTTATAGATATAAGCTATTTTGTCTTTATCATGAAGGATCATATTTTATTCATTACCATGAGTTTGAAGTATCACAAAGCCATTAATCTGAATCATCACATTCTTTGACATATTCCTGTGTGGCTGGCAGATTTTGGAGCAAAGATACACATATTTGCAGCCCAAAGGAACCCCCCCCACTCAATTGTCATTCAGTTAATGAACTGAATGAAGCACTGGCCTAGAGCAATATCCTTTGGTGAATCTAAATTCATTGGCATGTTGAATTTAGCTGTGACTGAAGTGTATTAATTCTTTGCCAGGTAATCTTTGAAAACAGATGGATTTTAAGAGTGTCCCCACTATGTCAGCAAAGCTTGACAGTTTGCTAGCCATCCACGGAGTGACAGTTATTACCAGAAAAAAACCTGTTGCACTCTCTGAGCAATCTGCCAATTCCAGTGGTCCACCACCTATATAACCCAACATATCCCTGTGTAACCTGTACATCCAACAGGTTACTAAGGCTCAACTTCAAAAGTCAAACTTTTAAATTGTATCTATCGCTGACTCCTCACACCTTTAACAAAGGAGCAGATGCACACAAGATGAGTTTTTTTTTTTTTTAGTCAATCGATTGTCGGAAATGCAGAGAAATAAATTAATTCATTTGAAATTGGTGAATTTGTTTCTCGGGAAATGTTTTGAGCAAAAACATTTTGTCGTCTTTTTAATACCCCTCATTGTATAATGCAATGTCGTGTTTATGTTATTGATTTGAACTGAAATGGAAGCTGGTCCTCCCGGGCCGAAGCCGTCTCCTTTGACATAGTGTGCCGTGCTCTTTCCTTAGGAGCGAGACGGGATGAGGGCCATCCTTGAGTCATACGACAATGAATTATCCGCCAGCGAATACTCCCCCCAGTTGACCCGTCGTGTGAGGGATGCTGAGGACATGCTACAGAAGGCCCAGGCTCACAACTCTGAGATGGAGGTAAGCGCCATCACCACCTCTACACAGACGAGTAGTCACAATTAGAGCTGTGGTTCTCAGTCCCTGTGTATGCTAGTTTTTTTTGTTACTCTTGAGCAATTAATTTTGTTGTCAACATGTGTTTAAGCTCTTTCATAATTTCATTGAACCTATTGATACAATAATGGTTTGGCTCTTTGCCATTTGTTTTGTCTGAATTATTTGTTTTCAACAAATAGTGTAGTTTCAGTGACCAGATGTCCACACTTCCAGCGATTAGGACCACACTGATTTTAACCTGTCAGTCTATACAGGCAATTTAAGCAATTGTAACCTATTTCTAAATTAATCATTTGCCAAACAGCACATTACAGAAAATGAAAGCATAAGTTGATCCGACTGATTAAGTCCTTGGATGTGAATTTTATTCTTCATGGCACGCATAGCTATTTTTTACATAATGTGACCTTAAGAAGGTAAACCATCCTTCAGTAGATATTAAAAATATTTAATTAAGAACAATGAGGAGCTTGTTACAATTGGGGGTTGCAACCGTGGTTGGAACGAAAAGCAGCATATGCAGGGGTCCCCCAGGACCAGGATTGAGAACCACTGAATTTGAGTGTAGATCAGGGGTCTCCAATATTATCCGTGAAGGCTTTTTTTGTTTAAAAAGTTAAACAAAAAGATGCTCTATTGGCCCACGGCCATTTTATTTCCCCTTTGACCAAGATGTGACAAAAAGAACAAAAGAAAACATGTTCTAAACAAGACTGATGTAGCAATATCCAGGCTTAGAAATCATTAGTCCTTTTTGTTGCTTTGAGGGATGGGGAGAAACCGAACATGTAGGCAGTTTCCAGCAGGCTATGTCTTTCTCACAAATCCTGATGAAGGCAATTAGCAACAGCTGAGCTGATTACCAATCAGCCTCAGCTGTGCATGCCTTCAGGTGTGGTCGCTGCTGTCCAAGGTCCTGAAGTATCCCATCCCAGGGGAATCTGACAGCAGCCAAAGAGGAGGATCAGCCCTGTGCAATGTGCAAAGAGACAAGTTGTCTGGCAGGCCAATTCTATGCTGGCCCGTGCGTGGCACTGCAGATTACGCTTAAACGTCTGGGCCCAGGTAATCAGTCTCCCTCGTGGCCTGGTCTAACTCAGCCTTATTATGGGATGTACCACAAAAGAAGGTTGATAGTTTGATTTGGACTTCCCTTGGCGGCTCTCTTTCCGCCAAAGGTGATGCAGGTACTGAGATGGCTGTATGTCCCATCACAAGGGCGAAGTCTGGCTTTTCCCTGGGCCTAGGAATCTGTTCTAACATCAGAAACAGTGGAGTGGCAGGCAGGAATTGTTAAGTCCTGAACAGGAAAAGTAAGTCTTTTATGCCAGAACTGACATCAATTTACTAATCAGGGTTGACTGGCTTAAATAAGTGGAAAAATAAGTCCCTCCCAGATTGAAACCTGTTGGTCAGTTGCACAGGACTGTTTGTAGGTCTTTCTCAATGATTGGAGGAAATTTCCCACCTTTCTGGAGACTAGTGGTATTCAAGAGTAACACACTAGATCATAAAATACCTAGATTAAGTTAATTTCCTTTGAAGGGAAGAAAGTGAGATTGAAAATGTTCAACAATCAATGTAATGAGTGTACACTGCAGAATTAATCGTTCAACAAAGTGTAGTTTTCAAACCCTTGGAAAGAAAAATGCACACTCTGTGGCACAGTGGACACTGACTAATATATGCCATTTAACAGACTACTTTTCAACTTTCCGGTTACTCACCAACAGTTGTGTGTCTTAGTGTGTTGTGAACAATTTTTAACTCTATACAGATCATAAGCATAAACCAGAACAACAAGAACAATTGCCTGTTTTATGCAGAGAGTAGAATTGTGCAGCTAGTGTTAAATGTGAAACTGTCTTCTGTCATTATATATAAAAGGTAATCAACTAATTTCCATGCCAGTACTGTGAAAATGTAGTTTTAATTCCAACTGTTTTCGTAAATTCCTCACAGGAATGTCTTTCAAGCAAAATTTGTGTCATTCTGTTTAATGTCTTCAGATGGTTTTTGGTTAGCCATGGATAAGTCAAGTGTTTCTCTCTCACTTGGTCTTGCATCTAAGATAGTAGGCTTCTTTCTTTCCTTTGTAATATAATATTAATATTGTATGGCCCCAATCATGTAACCAATAAAGTGAATTTTGTCATATTTAAGATCATATATCATTGAATGAAGAATGAAAACAATTAAGCAACAGTCTGAGCACATTAATTAATGAATTCACTTCATATACTGTTCATTACGCTTCAGTTTTGTAACGTAATGTCTGTTTTCTATGCCTGTGTCATGTCACAACTCTTGCATTTTGCATATACATGTGCTTAAATTGTTGCCAATTATCCAATTGAAATGAATTTTAAAAGTCAAAATCATGGAGAGTAATATTTGTATGCTATAACAGAGATACTATTGTTGTGACCCTTTTGAAATTCTCTCCAGAAATGACTATAGTTTTGAGAATAATAACTGAAAGTATAAAATAATGTGATACTGATGTATAAATAGAAATGGCAGCAGCAAAAGTCTCCTTGGTATAGATAGAAGTTAGGCAGCTTGCAGGCATCACATGTATTAGGTGGTGTGAAATGTAAGAAGTGACATCAGTAATTCGTAGATTTGCCTTGAAGATATTTCTCTACATAAGCATGGATGAAGCCAATGCTTGCATTTGTATTCATCGAAGACATTTAACTTTAAAGAGATGAAATAACCTCATTACTAGGGCAAACGACACAGACATCATTGCTGAAATAGCAATATGTGCCCTTTCAGCACTGCAGACACTTGACTGGGAGAAATGGAGTTACTTTTGGTCATGGAGCAAATTTGCAGAGGTTGCCCGTAAATGACATTCCCTCTGCTGTTAGTACTACGAAGACAAATGAAGTCCTCTGCCTCCATGCCTTTCCTGGTTGTGACATTGCATCAGCTCTTTGGGGGTATAAGCAATGCCTCTGCCCTAGTATACATGGAATATATGTTCTGGGACCTCCGAGGCTCAGCCAATATCCACCTAATGTTGGGAAGATGTGATAAATTTAGACATGTTTGGTCATCTACGACAGCTTTAGGTCAGCCGCTGATGTTACTGATGTATTGCTAGACCTTTTTGCCTAAAGGCAGAGGGTCATATCAATCAATTCTGTCAACCTAAGAGGCCATTTTGCAACACAGAAAACATCCTGATTTCCAACAAGGCTATGTATGGAGTCAGTCAGCCGTGTCCATGTGTGACATTCTGAATCCTGCTGATTAGGTGTCGTATTAGAGAAGAACTGTGGGAAATATGTTGTACAATACAATACCTATTGCAGAAGGCTGTAAAGTATGCATATTGTGGATACAATGCTGAATACTGTAGAAACTACACATTTTTATCACCTTTGCCTCAGCTGCTCCGTATTCTGCAGCTGTACATGCCATGAATATCAGAAAGGGTACTCCAGTATCGATAATGTTATTGTCAGACTGGGAATGCTCCCAGATTTTGCAGGTCTTGCTAACTGGAGCAGCTATGAGACCATCGGAAAAATCAAACCATGTTTTTGTGTGAGTGAGAAAAAACATACACAATTATAGAAATCTCAGAGCTTCCCTTTAATGATAGCTCAAAAGGTACATACTAAAAGGTAATTACTACTATGTCACACGCCACGTGACAATCCCTGTACGGAACAGAGCAGTCTGGAAACAGGGGTGGAGTTTTCGGTCTACGGACCGGATTCTTTATTTATTTATATTTTCGTTCTCTGATCCCGACACGGGCAGAGAACCAGAACGGGAGGTTTTCCAAAACAAATAAACAAAATTAAATATCACAAAACATTAAACCACAACCGGAACTTTCTAGTTCCCGGTTTACTTTCTTTCGCTTTGCTTTGCTTTGCTTCTTTCTTTCTTTCTTTCTTTCTTTCCTCCCGGTCTCCTACGCCTTCTCCTTCTTGTTCCAGCCACCTACTGAAGGGAGCAGAGCAGTTTTAAAGCACACCGATGTGATTAGCAACACCAGACCGGTGCGTGCGCTGGCTGCTCTGCTAGTAGGCGTGGCCGCTAATCGCCCTGATCCGCTGCTGAGACCGACGCCTTCCACATACTATTACTATGACTGTAACGATTAATTGATTCTTAATGCTTTAATCGGCAACTCATTTCTGAACAAAAATGTATCCGATTTTTAAATACATTTTTCTTGGTGTAAATGCGCTAGCTAATGTAATTTGATGTAGGAACACTAGCTAATGGGAGATGCAGCCATCATTTTCAACTTCAATTTTCTAAAATGGCATCTCTATTGGCAGCACTGTACCTTGTTAAAAATGTTTGCCATCTTGGATTTACTGTGGATATGGCCATCATACTTTTCATTGCCCTAAATATCATTCAAAGTAGATTTGCTTATATTGGCTTTTTTATTCAACAAATATTCTCCAGAATATTAGAAGCCATACTGGAAATGAATCAATACTCAGTATTACTCAAATGTATTTGCTTTCGTCATTCGGTATAGGAGTACATTTCCCACACCAATAATAGATATTGGTAGGTGGTAGATATATAAATAATGATTTCATGAAGATTAAGGGGCTAACATTATTTTCTTTGCATTCAGAAGTTCTGATCTAAAAGGGGCATACTGTATTTAATAATATAATATAATATACGCCATTTAGCAGACTCTTTTATCCAAAGCGACTTACAGTAGTGAATGCATACTTTTTTCAGTATATGTGGTCCCAGTGGGAATCGAACCCACAACCTAAGCGTTGTCAGTGCCATGCTCTACCTACTGAGCCACACAGAACCACTTTCCCATTTCTCAATATATGCCCAATTTTCCCACTTGTATTACCAACGTAATTGTTATGTCAGTAATTTGCATCACCATGTAAGTCATATAGCAGTTGTTTCGATTGGTTGAAATAAGTTATTGAATGAACCACATAAACAAGTTATTCAATGCAAATAACAGCTGTCTGTAGGTATTTGTAAATGAATGCATTCGAAAAATTGTGTCTTACTGTGAAATTGTGGCATTTTTGTGACAGTTGTCATACTGTCAAAACCCTAAACGGTGTCGTCCATATTTTCCACTTGGAAATGAGCCTTAAAGTGGTCAAAAATGGTTTGCATCATACAAATGTCCCTGTCACTTCTGAAATCTCTTCTTTCTGCAAGTGTATTTCTAGGGCATTGTGAGCCATTTACATCTCAAACAATACTACATATGCAGAAAAAGTGCTGTACATTTTGTTTCATGTAATGTTATATATTCAGGTAATTTGCATTTTGTACAGCTTCGTAGCTGTCGAAAAATATATTTATATATTTTGCCACACCATCAATGCCAAACATGTATAAATCCTGCTTTATTTGTTCACCCTTAAATGGGAAAAAAACATGTAAAATCAAAATGAAGGGTGAATGGGATGGGACAGAAAAAAAATGATATTGAAATATCCACTGTCAGATGGACGCCTGGCAAATGCTGGTGACAATGTAATTGCTTTAGCTGTATAGAAAGTGACCCAACATCGGCACAGTGTAACAAAGATGAAAAAGTACATTTATATCTGTTTGGTTCAGGTTAATGTGACAGTTTTTCCTGCTTTTAGAGCAAATTTTCCTCTGCGGAAAGTAAAAACATGCATGTCAGTGAACCACAAGGAGATATTACCTTTTATGTACCCACGATATCGGCAAAGAATGTTGTTCTGTGTCTAAGAATGTGGTTCTGTGTGGCTCAGTAGGTAGAGCATGGCGTTGGCAACGCTTAGGTTATGGGTTCAATTCCCACTGGGACCACATATACTGAAAAATGTATGCATTAATTACTGTAAGTCACTTTGGATAAAACCATCTGCTAAATGGCATATATTATATTATTATTATTATTATTATCTACGTTAACTGTTACCTGTTACCTGTTAACCAATCAGATTTCCCTCAGTGAGAAAATAGCAGTAGGGCTGCCTATAGTAGCTACAGCTGTGAGGCCTAACCTACAGTATGTGTACGTTGTGTACACAAATGGCATATATTATATGATTACATGTATGTTCTACCACTCATTGTGACCGGGTATATACAGTAGGCTGACACAGGCTGACGGTTTGTTGGGAGCAGTGTTCATCCCACAGCCGTCTGGATCTTCAGGCCCACTTCAGACAGGCTGGCACTGTGTTCAGGTTCTTTGGTTTTGTTGTTTAGACAAAGTGTTAGCACTCAAGCACAAAAAAGGTAGCTGAGGCAGTTTCACAACCCCCCAAAAAGTTAAACTTAAGTCTTTAAACAAAAGAAAGACAGTGGGGCTGCTAAGCCACCAAAGCCCTGATGGTGTATCAACCCAGAACTTGCGACTTGCATAGACGGCTTTCTATCAAAAACCCAGTCATGCCACAAATGGTGGTTAAGGCACCAATGACAACAGCAGAACAGGATGACCGCTGAATTAATCTCATTCCCATTGAGGGTCTCATATCCACAAAGCATAAACCGATTTCTCCAACCAACACCTTTGCCTGCATGTCAAAATATCAATTGCTTAAAATAGTTTATAGTCACTAACTATCTCCTATCAAACATATCAAATTTTCACATTTCTGTCACTGCCATAACTCTCAACTTTCTCACTGCCATGACTCTTAATTTCACTTGAAGCATGTTCCCCCCCCCAATTATACCTAGATACATTATCAGTATATTGACCCATTTAGCAACATAAGACACATGCATATTTTCAGTAGAAAGCTATTGTTGACAATTTCTTTAAAAAATATATATATATTTGTAGCACATACCCTAAAACTGCATGAGGGCCACAATGTGGGTTCTTTCCGATGTCATGGATTTTTGTCTTAGTGAAGTTTTTACTTCACCGAGAGCATTACTTGTGGGCACATTTTTTATATAGAAGAACATGAATGTAGTCTCCCATGTGCAAAATGGTTTTGATTTTCCTATACAGAAGTGAGCCAAGAAAGCCTGTCTCCAATTTTGAAAGGTGTGATTTGGCAAAAATAAAATAACAGCTACTGCTGAAATGTGTTATTAACACCTTGGGCTTTACTAGCTACAAACATCTTCATCTTTGATTTTCATCTTTTCACCATTGATAACATTGTAGCATGCCATCTGATGTGTTAACTGACTGTCGGAAAAACGAAATGTACTGGCAAAATGTGCTTTTGTGCATACTGTATGTATGTGTGTGTGTGTGTGTATATATATATACACACACATACAGTGCCCTTTTAAAGTATTTTTCCACAATAAAGTGCCTTTCCACAACTTTATCCCAGAGTTCTTTTGAAAGCTCCTTGTTGCTCATGGTGGATTCTTTACACTGAAATGCACTACCCAGCAATGGAATCCTCTAGGACAGGGTTCCTCAAATCTGGCCCACGAGTCCAAATTCTGGCCTGGTTTGCCTTTCTCTTAGGTAGTTAATTGAACAAATAATGCAATTGATTGGCCAGCTTGTCTTCACACTTGACTCCCAGGTAAAGGTATGGTTGAAAAAAAGGACCGTGATTTGAGGAACCCTGCTCTTGGAAGAGCTGATTTTATTCTGAATTAATCCGAATCGCTACAATTGAACACAGGTGGAGGCTAATTAAATTGGTGTGTGATCTGGAAGGTGATTGGTTACCCCTGAGCTAGTTTACAATTGGTATGATAAGCAGGGTGTAGACTTATCAATCCAAGTCATTCTAGTTTTTTTAGTTTTATTTTATTTTGAGAATTTGTTTTCACTTGGAAGTTGTAGGGTAACATGTGTAAATAAAGGTGGGAATATTATGATTGGATATGTTCAGGCTGTAAGGCAACAAAAGGTCACATTTTTGAGATGGGGTGTAGGCTTTAAAGGGGCACTGTATATAAATATATAGTACATTAAGGTTTCATTATTTCCAATTACTATATTTCTGTTATATTAAGAATGCTTGTTCTCATGCATCTATTTTCTGATCGTCTTTCCTTTCTCCGTATCTGGAGAAGTACAGGCCCTAAGTCCCATTTGCTTAAAATGTTCAGGAACAATGTCGTCCATTCTGCCTCTGTCATTAAAGGTTGAAGCCAGAATCAATCACTTGATTGATCTCCAGACCTCAATCATCTTGTTCTATATATCACAAGCAAGGTATATTGCTCTATAATGGCCTTCCAGTATAAGCTGGAAATTGATTTTGGGGGAAAAAAATGTTAAGACACATTGGCTAGTCTGTACATATACATATATTTATATGTAACTGTACAGTACTGGATATCCTGTCTCAGTGGCAGCTGTGGTCAATAATATATTTTGATTAAAATCGTTCAAACGTTCTTTTCTTATTTTGTTTTAAGAAAAAAACCTTTTTACCAAAAGTGCCCTGCTTTGTCTGCCAAACGATGTTGATTATGTTGAGGTTAGGGGCTCTTTACCTTTGTTTCAGCCCATTTTGTTTCAGGATCATGTCGCCCATTTTCTGAAATTATTCATGTGAAATGGATTTAGGGCATCTGTTGCTGCCATTAGTCTCTTCAAAGTGTTCTCAATGTCTCCCCCAAGTTATTTCTACCCGTCAGCTGTTTTTTTCAGGGTGGCTTATTTTTTAGGCAACTTTTATTTTTGCTAGCGCTGCAATCCGAAGGAGTGCACTAACAAGTTCAAAATGAAACCCCAAAGCCCCTGCGAGAACAGAATTGCTACTGTTAAACAGAGCGCTTCGTTTTATCTCGCCAATAAGATCCTCCTGACTGTTCATCTGAGTGTTCATCTGAGATCCCTCTTTTAAGAGATTTCCTTTCCTTTTTTTCTTGTAGGTTCAGCTCTCCAAGGCTCAGGAGGAATCCGGTTCCTATAAGCTCCAGGCTCAAACAGTAAGTGAAGACCACCCCCACGATCACATCTCTTCAACACTTTGTGTGTTGTATTGGCTACAGACCAATCCCCCCTCCGCATACAGTTTTTTACATGCAAACTTGATAAAAGGTGTCGGTGTCCTGTTCATCATTTTGCTTCAGTGCTCCTATGCAGATTATGCTTCTTGATCATGGCCCTGTGATTCACAGCTGCCCCTTTTCAACAATAGCATTAGGGAGAGGTGATCAGTTACGGTGCTAATGTGATTCCTACGTCCCATCCTATGCGACGCCTTCTGCTTTGCGATACCCTGATCCGACGGGGGGATAGAACATTTGAAAAGGCTATTCATAACGGTGCGGTGGAGAATGCCCAGTCAGTGTGGGATGCCATCGCTAAAGAGCGTTGGTACCTGCGGAGGCACATTGTTCATGCTTCAGTGCCACCCTTAAATTGAAAATGGTGTCCCCTTTGTTCAGCCCATTACAGCACTCGTTCAGTTGTAAAACCGCTAAGTGCCTGTAAGGTATGCGGGCTCTCGCGCAGGCGACGTCTTTCCATTGTAGTATGCCGATCCGCTGGTCGCTGCAGTAAATTAGGAGAACAAAAAGCGTTTGGTTCTGATCCCCCCCTCAGCTGTGGAAGAACGCAAGACTGTAGAGGCCATGTTGGGAATGCCAGAGTCCCCCCCCTGGCCATTCTATTGGACAAAGGGAGAACCTTTCTCACTTTTATCAATCGTGTTACATCTTTGACTGTTTCTTAGGGGCATGCCACGCCTTCTTTATTTTAACCTGTCTAGTTTTGCGATTTACATACTTTCAATCTCTGTAAGGCCAGTGGCTCCTGCATTCAAATCTATTGTTTGGTTTACCGTCTGCAATCGTTCTCTGAGCGGTGATGAAATGTGATTCATTTGGTTTTCTAAATGGTATAGAATGGTTGAAGCCGCTTAATTATTTGTCTTAAAGAAAGTCAAAGCTCGTTAGTTAATTGGTGAAGAGAAAGTGACAGCTCCACTTTGAAACTCCTGTAATTGGTAGAATCAGGACTGGTAGGCCCATCTCTGTGCTGTGTGTCCTCACTCACTTCCCCCAAATGTAATTAATTCCGCACCAAAGAGGCAGTGCACAATTTAGCCACAGTCTCATTAGCAGACTTTTCATAATTGGAACTGGATGGAGTTCAGGGAAGCCTTTTTGCTTTTCGTCATGAAGAAGCACTTCACAGGATTTGATTACAGATTATTGGTTTTTAAAGGAGTAATAACCCAAATTTTAATTGACTAAACTTGTGGATGTGAGCCATTATCATTCTGTAGTTAGTGATTGTGATAGATTGTAGTTTTTGATACTTGTTTCCATTCTGTTAAATGCGTCCATGCTGCCTACGAACACATGCATGTGATTTCAGGATGAGCTGGTCGCGTGGACTGAAAGTTGTTTATGTGAGTTACTGATGATCCCCTGTGATTATATTCTACTGTGTACACAATTAGTTTCAAAGTAACTTGTGTAAATGACTCCCAACACAAAGCCAATTGCATCCAACTAAGTTTTCCGGGGCCTCATTATTGGGCTGAATTTAGCGAGACAATCTTTTGGAATTTAGAATACTTTGTGTGTGCCTGCAGGCAAGGCATTTCAGCGTTATTAATCACGATGTGCAGGGAACACGCTCCGCCGGTCTTTGGGGGAAACTATAATTGATTCCTTGGGTTTTGCACAATGCTTCTCTTTTTGTTTTTTTGGTTTTTTTTTGACGGACCCCAGGATGTTGTAGCCCCGTGTCTCATTAAGGAACGCACCGTCGCCGCCGTTGGTGCGCGTCCAAAGTGAATTATTAACGACTTCGCTAAAGTCTACCTGAATCTGGCTCTCTCATCTTCTCAGGAGCAGCAGCCGCCGCCGCCACCGTGGCTTACAGGAACCCAAGGCAGGGGCCTGGAGAACAGCGCGCGCCAATGACACGCGCTGGAAACGCTCTTCTGCCGCTCCTTTCTGAGAGCCGGTTCGTGTCTGCTCCCCCCGCTTCTCTCCCAGCATGGGTTTTACTCCAATCGGCTCCATGGGCTTGCGTTCATACCCGAACCTCACCATCAATCACGCTGCGATATCGCGATCAGTTTGTATCTATGCATTTTCTTTTTCCTCCATTTTCAGAATCTTAATCTGCAAGGAGGGGGGAGATGCAATTGAAGGAGCTTTTTTTATAACCGATTTTCCCTTCATCTCCATGATATCACCAGGCACTGAGGGAAAGGAACGGAACCCTGGGAGCTATGTAAGCTAAGGGATGACACGCGTCCAAATTTCACTCTTAATCTCTCTTTTCTTTGCCCTTAAGGGGAGGAGAAAGGTATTGCCGGCAAATTCGATGGGAAGAACTAATTTTGATGAAAGAAAAAAAGTTTCATTTATGCCTAATTGGTTAAAGAGCATTAAGTAATCCATTTGGGTTTGATGTCACATTTAAGTTACATGGTTGCCAATAGGCATCTTGTCGGCAGATGAATGCAGCCTGCCAGCCTGTTGATGTGCTCAAGTCTTACATGTTATTGGTGTTGGCAGGCTAATGCATTAACAAGTATGCAGCGTTAAGGCTGTGCGAGAAATACTGAATAGAAAATGAGTTTTTTGAGGAAGCCGTGGGTGGTCAGAAGGCAGACTGACTGCCCACTTCAATTACACGTTTCTTTTAAAAGCCGTGAATCTCTGGACTCCAGGCAGAGGTATAAAACTCCTGCAGAAGGGCTGCGTCTTTGTCAGGAGGTAAAAAGCTGTCGTGGGGATTACAGAACAGTGTTGGAACGGAACTTAATGTCCAGCGTCGTAAATTAAAACCGTATTTCATTGATGTGCTGTATTAGAGCGGAGTTTAGCTTAGGTGCACAGAGTGCTGGCTTGGGAACACTGTCACAACATGGGAATTCACCAAGAGAAATAAAATACACAAACCAAGAAATTTATTTTTTTAATAATGACTAGCATGAATTGTTCTGTGTTAGGAAATACCTGTGCTGCAAGTCTTTTGTGCAGGTAATCCTCAAAAGCCATAAGTAAAAAGAGAATTAAACACAGTGTGGTCTAATTTACTCACACAGTGAATGCATTGTTGCTTTGAAGTTCAGAAACACAAAGCACTTAAACATCAGCCTGCTTTTCCTTTGTTGTGATTCATGCTCTCGAAGAAATTGAGATGTCATGGGACTGAGTAGAGATTGTGTGGAAATCTTCTTTGCTAGTGGGGAGCTCATAAACATTTTAATGAAATGAGAAAATCAAGCCATGTTTTTAGAATCAAATGTCTTCATGCATGCAATACTTTTTAATATGTGTCAGTAAAATATCTCATGTCTAGCTGGCATCCTTCTGGGTGTAGAGCACATGACCTCAAAATGAAAAAGGCTTAAATTGTGGTGAAACCGCAGTAGTGTTATAGGCCTGCTTTGTCCAAAGACCTGCATGCACATGGTGAAGTAGATACTCTTCTCTTTTAATTTCCTCTGCGAGCAGTCAAGGTCCTGAAGCCTGTCAACACTGAAATACTAAACATGTCTGGCTGTAATGGGCGCCTGGCTGCCAAGCCATAGCCAGCGTGTCCTTCGAGGTTAGGGCTGTCTGGAGTTGCTAATGCATGCTTTAACTGCCCACTGCATCCTTAGTAATTACCTTACACTGGGAGTCATAGAGGACTGCATGCATAAATCTTGGTGAACAAGGCACCAGTGCCACAGATGGGAGCTGGAAGTTCTCCTCGTTCACACTGTCAGCAATATTGTTCGGAGACTTTAGCCGCAGCAGCCACTGCAATATTAGCCCGGTAAATCCCCGATCTGTGAGTGTGGGATAAACTCTGCCTGTCTGGTGAAAATTAGTTAGGGGTTAATGTGCAGCAGTCATTAAAATACTTATTAAAATAACCCATAAAAAGCCATTCAAAATCCGCCAAGATTTTCAGCACACGAGCATACGAATGTCTTCTGCTGCACACCGCTGCAGTATTGTCTTGCCTTTATGATTGCCCATCTTGCTCTTGCAAATTGAATCTCTTTTTTCCTGATTAGTTCATTTTCAGGATGTTTTGTCCCCTCGACTGAATATCAGAACAAGAGCATTAGCTCCTTGAGAGAGGCCGCTGAAGTGCTTTACACGGACACGTCTGCGTGAGAGCCCGTCAGCGCTGTAGCAAGGACTGGCCTACGCTTGTACCACAGAGCGCCTTCACTCTGCGTAGTCTCGCTTCCCTCCAGCCAGACTATGCCCTGTCCCGCAGACCTGCCACTGATGTCCCTCTGATGAAATGTGACACCATGTTAAGTCCTCCCTGTTCTTGGACTGGTCATTTTCTTTGCAATTGGCAGGAAAAAAGAAAATACACAGCAGAAAGAAATGCAGATGAATGTATACTTTTCACCAGCGACGTGTGCAGAATCAGGAAACGCCCGCTCCTACAATGGTTTATTTCGGGTTCCACGTGTGTCATTCACCCAGACACAACAGAAATATTTTTTTCAAATCAGGAGGACAGTGGAAAAGGCTTGTCCTGACACGTCGCACCGACTGACACCTTTTTCTCCCTTATTTACTTGTTTTGCCGGAGTAAATAAGGTGTGCATCGGGTTAAGGAGGAAGAGAGGGATCTGCGGGTCTGAAGATGAGGTTTTTCGTTTTTTTTGTATTCCAAAAAAAGCGAAATGTCTTATTAATCCATGATGGCGTGCACATCTTCCCACTACATCTTCATTCAGAGTCAGAAACAAATATGCAGCGCAGATGGTGCGCAGGTGGTCCGGGGAGACCTCTGGCTCGCACAAATTCATCTTGCGGCGCCAGGGAGCGGCCAGCGGGCCCCACTCAGAGCCGAGCCTTCCAGCCCGGCGTGATGAATGAGACACCGTCGTCTCACACTCCACGCGGCGGCCCACGCAACACAACGCCACAAAACAAAAACCCAAAACAAAGCGCGCATCCCTCCAGAGGACGCGAGAATGACACGATTTATCTCCCGGAATGGAAGCACCGTTTGCTCCGCTCCTGATTCCCGCGGACTCCCTGGACAGCCTGAAACACATTCCACAGTTAATGGGACTCATCACAAGCGAAAGGAGATGTGATTTTATCTCATAAATTGAATTTATATATTCTTCCCTTTTTTTTTCTCTTTTTTTTTTTTTTTTTTTTTGCACGCTTGATATTATGATGGAAAGGATTGTTGAGAGTAAATTCGATCAGGCTTGTTGAAGTGGTATTGGGCCAGCTTACTGTCGTGCCGTGTTAAGGGGATTCGGACCCTGACACAGTTTATTCATGGTTTTTTTGTGTTTTTTTCATAATTTCACAATGACACTTTATTTGTAGGTACTTGCTTGAGTTTTGAGGGCCTTAATGCCTCCTCATTAGTGCTTTTATCATTTGAATGTGTTTCTGGCTAAGCCTAGTAGCTTTGAGCTTTACAGAATTAACTTAATTAACAAAATTTAGGCATTTGCCTGTTTTATTTTTGCAGCACTTGGATTACTCAGGTTCAGTGCACCACTCTGTTCTCCTTTGTGTCCAGATTTTTCATGAACAGATTTTTTGTGGGCATATCCTCAGTCCCACTGATTCTTGATTAAGCCCCTGCAAATTGGACCCAGGTTTTAGAACTTTTGTTAGTATTGTGACACATTATGAGGAACACACACAAAACATTGCAGGATGGATGCATGCGATGCACATGCCAATGGTAGTTCCATTGTGTACCATTATGTAAGGCTTTCTAAACGTGTTAACGTATATGACCACATCACTGATGCATTCCAGCTGGCCCTCAACAGAAATTACTTTTTAATGAAGAATGGAGTCTTTTCTGTAGAGCCTTTGTTCTGTGGTTGTCATATCGTGATGCTCATTTCCTGGCTGAGGGGTGTGGGACCACCTGAAGCCACTATGAAGTCTTTAGTACTTCATCTTTGGGGAGGTTTCACCAAACAGGAGTTCCCCTTCCTCAATGCGACTGCTAGAAAGTTTGAGTGATGCCCGAGGGGAACTTGAGTGAACACCAAAAAAATACGAGTCAGTCTTGAGGTTTGAATGAGTTCCTTCAGGCGTGTCCGTATTGTACATTAGATGTGAAAACAGACCTCCAGCCAGCGTCATATTTTCTGTATGTTGTGACATTTACCGGGTAATTACTCTTCCCTTGTGTTATGTGGTGACATTGCCTGCATTTCTTCCACTGTCAGTATACGTAACAGCTGGGTCTCCCTCAGGAACCGCCTTCTTTTGAAGTTTGTTTTTTAATTGTGTCCCATTTCAGGCAGAAATGGAGCTTGACGTCCTGAAGAAGCAGGCCACCAATGCAGACAACAGCTCCTTTGTGGTGGCGGAGGAGGTGAACTCCCTCAGGTGAGTGACCGCCACACTGCTACATCCCAGGAGCCATACGAATAACGTAATCATAATGCAGCGTGCTCTTGTGCTCCTGGTCAATCTGCATGCAAATATAGAGCCGGTAGTCTGTGCTGCACATTGGTATTCTCACTCAAAATAGGGAGGAACAGCTGTAAACAGTGACAAACTCAACAGTTTTTTTCCCTACCACTGCGGACGTGATATTTTCTTGAATACATCTTGTCCCTCTCTCAAGGCCAATTCATGCTTTACTCGACAAGTGTCCCGCGACACGTTGCACGGCGTTTCTAGTTTTGAGCATTCATACTTTCCGCGACTTGGCGTCAGCTCTACGGTAATCAGCCTGAGCAAACTGCCATTTATTTACGTCAACAAAAAATGCTAACGGCTAGATGGCTAATGTTAACGATGTATGAGGAAGATGAGTTGGAGTTGGTGGAGGAAGAAGAGGAGGTTTTGAATCTAATCATTATCATATAATCATTTCTTCTGGAGTTATGAATTTGAGGACACCTCACCTGGCTCCGCTAACAATTCTTCAAAGCCGTCCATTGCAATAATATCAAAACATCAAAATAAAGTCAGATGGAAGTAGTATTCTGTATCTCCATGGCAATACCTCGTCATTCCAACAAATCAGATTGCGTGACATTTTATGACGGTGTCTGCAACCTTTCATTTTTCTGGAGGTACGCGGCACCCTCCGCCAGGCACCTCTGATATATTTCTGTCCTTTTGACATCACTTTTGTCCCGCGACGTGTCGTGCGACACTTGGCACGTAAAGCATAAATTGGCCTTCAGCCTACACAGATAAATTAATACACACACAAGCAGAAGAAGCGGTCTATAAAAAAAAGCCCCATTGGGTTTTGGCTCCCAAGTGAAGCAGGAGCCAGCTGATTTCGATGGGCTTCAGACAGGTGATCATGACAGCATGCATGCAAACTGCAGCTGCTGTGCCATTTTAGGTTTTCAATTTACCTTGTATTCTGTGTATCTCTAATGTGACACAAGTTTACCCGTTCAGCATCCTCAGAGAACTAGAGGTCTTTAAGCCAAACCAGTGAATTACTGTCATATGAGCGCATAAGTGTTCTTTTTCACAATTCAATTTTAGCCAGCTGGCAGGGGCAGTTTACAGTGCGGGGGGTCAGATACAGCTACAGCATTTCTGCTTAGATTCATAAATGTACATGCATGTTATATATCACAAATAATTATTCTGTATGGTGCCCAACATCTGAAGAAAATACTCATGCCTACAGCTAAAAGCTCTTTGTGTGCAAGTCTCAAACCAAAAACAATCAGTGGGAAGATACTTTCTCAGTGATTTATTTTTGAGTGCAAAAGTAATTTGGCATTGCAGTTCAATCTGGCACCCACAATCTGCTTGTATAAAACTGCGCCTGAAGTTTCTTCCTCCGACTCATGTCTGTACAAGCTTAACGTGTAGACTGCGTAGACGTGTGAAAAGAAGCGTCGGCTGACATCACATGTTTTAGGGGAGAGCGTGTGCTTGTTTTACGCTCTTCCGAATTTGACATCGGAGGTTGCGTCGAGTGCAGCTTAAGAATATGATTAGGTATTCCAAATTTGGAGAAAAATAGGGTTCATCTTGTTTGCTTGGGGTGGGGTTTGAATGCTCGAATGAAAGCCTGTCATATTTCGAGGAAAACATGGTGCAAGCCAGCCTGTCTTAATATACTTTTACATTTTTACATTTTAGCCATTTAGCAGACGCTTGAATGCTTTACATGTCTTTACATACAATCCATTTATACAGCTGGATATATATACTGAAGCAATTCAGGTTAAGTACCTTGCTCAAGGGCACAACAGCAGTGTCCCACCTGGGAATTGAACCTGCAACCTCTGAGTTACAAGCCCAGCTCCCTAACCATTACACCACCAGTATGGAGCTGACAAGGCACTGTGTAGCCACAGGATCCTATTTCTGAGCAAAGCGTAGAGATGCCATTCTCTCTACATGCGTGCAGCCGTCCTGTAAGAGTGATGCAGACCTACATGTGTAACAGTCGGTGCCAGAGCTGCCAAGTGTGTGCTGACTTGAGGGAGAGTCCTGTGGGCTAAGCGTGAGACTTTGTACAGCTGTCATATAGCCATCGAACCATTATGTCCCATTATTTGTCAGTGCAGGAAGCAAGACAACATCAAGAATCCTTGTCTTTTGTGATCTTTCGATATATCTGCCTGAACCGTATTGAGCGTTGAGCACTGTGTAGTGCCTAGTGTCTATAATGTTAGCTACGGCTGTTGAGCATGCCTCACTGCTTGTATTGTATGACCGATGCCATAAAATGAAATGCAAACTAAAAGCGATGAATTTAAATTAAGCAATTAAATTTACGAGCTAGATAATATGATAACTGTCTAACATGTTTTAAAGTGTCCATGATGAGTTAGGGGATATGTATTGAATGAATAAAACTGATTTATTGCCAAATGAGAGATGGGTAGAAGGCTACTTGCTACAGGTAGCTACCCCGACCTTAAGGGTGCCTTATTGTGCACATGTGAATAAAGCTAATTAGCTTTGATATGTGTGATGCTTGTGAAGCTATTAATGTGTAAGATTATCAGGACAATCAAGGCCAGAGGGAGATACAAACATGCAAATGTGTGGCATGCCAATGTGCCCATTTTATTTCTGCTGGTGGCAAGCAAAAATGAAATAAATATACATACCAAGGAACAAACTCAAGGCATGGGCGCATTGAAGTTTGTGTGTATTTCTGGATAGATCTTGTACAAATCAACATGTACAGCGTTTACATTTACAGTCGAGTTGTGAAAAAAAATTAGTGCTAATTTCTAATCATATCTAAGGGACATCGAAAAAGCATTGGTGCAATGTTAAAACAACTACATTTCCAACACCTGTCTCCAATGAAATACAGAAAGAGTATATATAAAAAAATACAATTCAAGACATATGCACAAACGCATAAGAAAAGGTACTTCCACTTAATACAGCAAAACAGCAAATAATAAATCCCCAAGTATCAAAGATTTAAAAAAACTATTCAAATACAGTTAAGAGGAAATCTGAACTTTTTTAGTATTACTGATAGTATCAGCACAAATACTTTATATGTTCTGATTGATGATGGCAGATCTGATTTCCCTTAATCCATATGTTGACTTTTGAGGTTAAATTACATAAACCACTGCATCTCTATTATCAGTTGGTAGTGAATTACAATGTTTAGAGGCTTTTATATAAAATATTTGTTTGGATATAGTTCAATCTCCTCTAGATATGGCTCTAGAAGATCTTTTGGAAGATCTCTAGAAGAACAGTCAGCTCGTAACTTTATGAATTCAACTTTCTCTACCAATTGTCTAGTGGAAACAAGCCGATAAAAACAACGTGAAGCTACAAAGACATGTTTTGCTCTTAGGTTATGTGAATGATTATTCATATGTTGAAAGCACTATATAAAGTCAAATCTGATTGATTTGCAGCAAAAACCAATAGGCTATTGGAAATTGCTATGGCATCCCCTTGGTTAGAAAGCAATGTAATTAGATATTTTCTCCCCAGAGTACACTAAACAAAGCACAAAATAGAGACTCAAGGCCCCTGTGAAACAAAGCAATTAACAGGTTGCTTAAGCAGAATGCCATTAACATGTTACACATTTCTAAAAGTCTTGAGTACTTGCAATGTTTGGCAGTAGTGTATTCAAGATTGAAGCCTCATTTTGTCAATAGAATGTATGGCAAAATGGAGACATTGCATTCTATAATTGTACTCCTATTCAATGATTTTGGGCCACTCAGACTTTGACTTTCGCACAATATTTTACTGAAGCAAGTCTCACCGATGAGGGTAAAATGTATGTCCTGCTGAAACTGATACTGTGCCCTCCAGAATTATTGGCAACCTTGGTAAATATGAGAAAAAAAGGCTCTGAAAAAATATCAGCTTGATCTTACACTCAAAATATGACAGAAATCTGACCTTTAATTTAAGTAAAAATATATAGATTTTTTTCTCAAAAACAATGTGTCACAATTAATGGCACCCCTGCATTTAGTACTTTGTGCACCCTCCCAAACTCATCGACTGGACCGTTGCTCATAATGGACTGTTTTTCTTTGTGTGAAACGCACGCCTGGTTGCTGCAGCTCAAACGAATCAGACAGGCCTCCATGATCTGTTTGCGCCTGCTTAGACGATTCATTGATTGGCGCTCAGCGAAGCCTAGATGTTCAATCAGGTAAGAAATCAGTCCCACAGATCTCCGTCTCTCTCTTTTTCACCTCCTCCTGTCTAAATGAGGAGGGCCTGTGAGATTGAGGTTAATAACAGGGCGAGCGAGCGTCTTCATAGATGAAGGGTTTCTGTCTAGAGTCTGAAAGAGACCTGAATTGAGCATCTTTCCTGGGACGCACTGTAGGAGTTGTAGGGGACCGCTAACGCGAGTAATCACGTAAAAGTAGGATATTATACTGGACATACTTCTGGTTATAAATTTTGAGTGGAAATGAGAAGAGGCATTGCAGAAATTCACACAGCTGTGTCATGCTGAACTGCATTATTGTAACGTGGCAGCCTCGCATTATCAAGTATGGCAGCCATGCAGTTCTTCAGAAGAATTGATTGAAGTCTTTTCTGTAATGGGAATGTTCTCTCATAATTAGTGACTGTCATAATTAGTGACTGTCACCGAGCAGTGACACTTCTTCATAAGTGTGAAAGACTTTCCTGTTTTTCCTCATTAATTAGAATTAATTTCTATATTAATTGTGCAATGCCAAAGTTTTTTGTCATTGGATAAATTGAACGGTCGTATTGTTTGATATCTCAAAGTCGTTAATTGATGGTTCATTTGGGAATAAGAAGTAACGCAGGAATAATGTACTGTTGAGAGCCTTTTAATTGATGGAGCAGCATTTAATGGAGTGTAATAAATTTCATGAAAGGGTCCAACGTAATGTTTGCGACGGCTTTTAAGAATAAATTACTTTGGTAATGAACATGTAATTAAATGCCTGTGTAGAATATACATTTTTCTTTCCAAATTCAAAGGAGGGAGAAATGTTTTAATCAAAAGCAAACCACATAGCGCCATATTAGCTGAAGAGGACACTGAGGCTTCTTGTATTGGAGAGGCATTTGGGAACAAAAGATTTTTGTCGTTTATTATGTCGAAAGCTTTAATTTCTCAAAGCTCTTACCACATTGTCGGAGATGTTAAGAGCAGGGTTTTGCGCTGTGGTACTTTTTCATTTGTGAAAACTGTTTCTCAGCAGCAAGGTGTCCCTGGGGAAGGGCTCCACATCATACCTCCGTTCTGTCGGGGTCTTTAGTGCTGCAGCTGTCTGCCATTTTGGAATTGTGATAAACTGCTTCACACTTGAATTCCCGGAGAGTAAAGAATATGTTGCTTTCTATTGGGGAGGGGGCTGTTTATAGTGGCAAAAAAAACACACAAGATTTTAGTGTTGATGTTCGATACCATGCTTTGTTCATTTCTGTTTAGCACATACATTTTTCAACACAAAACAGATTGGGGAAATAGGGAAACAGTCAAGCGAGCACACAAACATTTGTCAACAGGCCACTGGAATGCTGTACTGGATGGCTTTTCCACCAAATGCAATGGTATGTTTTACAACTAGGAGCGTGGTAATAAAGGTCAGTGGAATGTTGCATTTCCAAAGTCTGGATGATTTTTGCCTAGTGGTTCTGTGTCCGTGAAGCATCTGATGCTCTGAGACGTGGGCCGGTATTCAGTGATGTAGCATTCACTGAAGTTTGATTGAGAAGTCAAAGGTTACCACACAAGGATTTTCTTTGGCTATTCTGTGCTTGTGATCACTTTTCTTCCCTACAAAATCCACTACAGAAGCTCATGTAGTAGATCCTGAGTTGTTATCCCTACCATATGTGCTTCCTTCCCTCCCTCTCCTCTGCACCCATTGACGAGGCCCCACCAACACACCTCGCCTCAGCAGTGTGCAGAAAACTGAGAATGGAACGCTGACTCTGTTGTTTGCTCACGAGGGGGCAGTATCTTCACAAGCGTAGAGTTGCCACCCAGGAGCTCTTCTCTCTCACGCTCTCTCTCATAACCATGGTCTGAGGTCAATTGCCTACAGCACTGATATGGATTCGTCAAAATGTGCTACGCAACTGCTCTTCGCGTGATTTATCTACATGTAGACGTACCCCTCCAACCCCCCCCCCCAACTAATAAGTGATGATTCTGTGAAATGAAGATGGCCTCTTTTGAGTAGAAAGAAAACTATCTTGTAGTCAGAAACTGGAGCTTTGATTCATTGCAGCTTTTCTTTACAGACAGAAGATTGAGGAGCTGGAGGCGGAGCGCAGCCGCCTAGAAGAGCAGAATAATGTGTTGGAGATGAGATTGGAGAGACACAACCTGCAGGTACAGTGTGTGTATGTGAGGACTAATTAATAAAGCCAAATGGCTTGAATTTTCTGATTTTGTTTCTTCAAGTAGGAGTGATGAAATAACCTTTGCCCTGAAGCGTCTGTCTAGAATGTGTTCAATAAGTTTCGCTCACCGATTCCAAATGAAATCTCACGGTCTACTGCTGTTGCACTGTGAACTTTAACCACATTCACTTGATTAGAAGTTTTGGCACTGTAATATCCTTTTATAATCACCTTGGGAAAACGTGTTTTAGTATGTGTCCTCGCAACTTGAACCAGGCAACTCGCTCTTCTGTAGTGTACGTTCCACTTACTACGATAATAGGATATTTTCTTTGGAGTGATTTTGCCATTACCTACTTTAGACACTAAAATATTTTTGTTTTATATAAGTTCTTTCTTAACTAGTGTTAGTAAATTCATCATTAACCAGGCTGACTGCAACCACATTAAAATTATTTTGCATTGCACCTGTCATTTTAGTAAATCTGACCCCCAGTTTCATATATTAATTCCTCACTACCGGCGGAAGAAGTATGTAAAAACATTTGTGGCAGAACAGGTACTATTTTCTGTGTCTCTGCAGGTAAAAATACTCCACTTTACAACAGATTAAAACTTTGGGACAGAGGAGGGCTGTAAGTCCCCTTTAAGGACAGCAGCTTAACAGAAAGTGGGGACTTTAGTTTGAGAAATCAATGAGGTATCAGGGGTTCTCTTGGAAGAAACTTGAGGTAATCTAGGGATAAGAAATTAGGGGATATAGACATGGGTTTATAGAGGCCTACAAGAGGAATTCGAATGAAGGATCAGAGGATGAGGAGCAGTCATTGTTTCTCCTAATCAGAGTTATAGACAAATGGCAGTGCCAGTGTTCGAGGTTTAGGGAAGTTTACGACTGCTGTGGGATACTGTGCTTGTTAAAATGATGAAAATATGTATTGAGGTTGTCATATTTATCTGTGCTTTGGACCTGAAGCCAGAGCTGCCATTTCATATGGTTGTTCTTGTTGTAGTTAATGTTAATTTCCTCTTTGAACTTCATTGTAAGAATATGTAGTCTTGCAAGTCATGCTTTTATTTATAATTCTTACTTTGTCGTGAACCTTCAGCTTCCAGTAAATTATTATCTCTCTGTGTAATGTTTTTTGAACTAGCATTGATTGGACAGCCTTGTTTTTACACTTATTTACAGCACATCAAACATATTTTTAGTACAGCGTGTCAGGAAATCTGAAATTGACAAGTACGATAAACCGAGTTTCGGAGCCATTTAACGCCTCTACGGCACACTTTACGACAGAATCTGTCACTAGATCTCTTCTAATTGGGCCCTGACTGTGAGGGGAAATGGGAGCTTTGGGGATGTTATTGGGAACGTTCATCTTGGTGTCTAATGGCTTACAGTCTTTTCCTCATTAAGTGGGAAAACAATAAGCGTTTGCCTTTTGTTATGTTCCTCCTGAGAGATTGAGATCTTTCTTTATTTGAAGATACATTTCCTGTAATCTTAGCATTTGCAGTAGCATTTTCACAAAATTCAGTGTCAGAGCAATGGGAATGGTCTTAGTCACTTTTCGTGGGGGGGAAAAAACAAAAACGAATATAACTTGAAATAATGCTGCTTAACTCCTGGGAAATATTCAGTCATGTTAAATACATATATATGCAGCAAACTTCACGACGGCTTCCCTCCTCACAGCCAATTTCCGCCCCCTGGTGGAATTGAACCCCAGTCACAGTGGTCAGCGTCGAACGTTGTAACCACTAGACTACCCGGGAGGCCGAAATGTTCTAATTTTCAATCCTGATCTTTACAAATGAGAATACATTTTGTCAGTGACAGAACTTGTTTTAGAAGAGAGAAGGATATACCATGCATATACATTAGGGGTGTCAAACTCATTCCACCCAAGGGCATGTAGTGCATTGGTTGCAACACCTTCACCCCTCGATGGAATGAGTTTGACACCCCTGGTATACATGATATATATGCACTGCTTTCAGCCAATCAGAATCCAGTATTCATCCACGCCATGGTATAAATGTATAAATACAGTGCCCTCCGATTACTGGGACAGTGAAGTCAAATTTGTTATTTTTGCTGCATAATTTGCTGCGTACTCAAGCAATTTGGATTTGAGATGAAAAGATGATTATGAAGCAAAAATACAAAATGTCACCTTTTATTTCTGGGTATTTCTCTGCCTATGTTTTTCCATTTTAGAATAATCACAGTTTTTCTTTTCAATTCCCCCAGTTTAGGTGAGCATAAGTAATGGGACGATTGGCTAACAGTAGTCAGGTGTTTCCTGTATTGTTTGGGCACACACAAAAGAGCTGTGAATGTGTCTTGGTATGTTTTGCCTTTTTTAATTTGAATTTTAACTGTACTTTTAATCAGAAATCTTATCTACCTCTCAAATCCACCTCGCCTAAAAAATGTTTTTTGTGCAATCTAGATAGTCGATGGTACACAGCCAAAATAACAATTTGTGTGTGTGTGCGTATGCGTGTGCGTGTGCGTGTTCGTGTTCGTGTGCCTGTATATGATACTGTAGAGCAGGTTTAGTAAATTAGACAATGACTAGGGATGTCGGCCACCCGTATTGAGTCAGGCTAATTCAATCCCCAAGGTCACCTCACCTGGTGTGATGACTTCGTCATTGAAAGGCACTGTTTGGCACTCCCTGAGGTATTTATATTTCTCACCTCCTTTGATGCAACACATTGAAACACGAGGGCACTATGGCATTCAAGAGTAACACAGTGCACATTCTCCCTTCTGTGGCTGCTGCAGTAGCATTGGAATATCTTACATTTGGAAGAGGTGAGAGGATATGACCTTTCTCTGTCCTGAGGTAAGATTATCTGTATCATGCCATTTTAAAAAGACAGGCTGACCCAAAAAAACACCTCCCCAATGTCTTTGTAGTTGAACAACCGGATCTCACGATCTTATCGTGAAGCCGCAATACCCATGTGCACTGGCAGACTTGGACAGCTGTCGTGTGATAAAGGTGAGCGTATTAAGCTCCAGACCAGTATGTGCTGTTTTCCCAATATGCCAGTGTTCGTGAACCAGTCATATTTCTAACGTATACTACTATATAGCTGTAAAATCACACAGCACTGTTGACACACTGTTATATGTTTGTCCAAAGGACAGTTTCAGCAAATACATTTTGCTGCCTCAATCTCTCTCCAGTCCTGTTTATGGACTAGAAAATAATATGAATTTGGGAACTTTAAAAATAAATAAAAAATAAAAAAAATGTTTTAATTGTATTACTGTATTGTTTGATGAAGTAATGCAGTTGGACTTAAGCTTCACCTTAATTTGACTGGTATTGGATTTTCACCAGGACCTTTTTATGGATTATTGCATTACAACAGTGTTCTCATTAGGCCTTGAGAGTCCAGTGAAACCTGACCCCTCCTAAAACCCTCCTGGAATTTGTTTTGGTTATTGTGGTCCATAAGTTCCCAAAGCTCATTGCTCTCTCCTAACAGAATGTGCGGCATCCTATCATTGACCATTCATTCCCTAAACCTCTCTGGCTCACAGATTCAAAGTCGATTGTAATTCTTATGGCTGCAGACGGTGTAATGAAGTGCTTTGCCATCTTGAACAGACACCTAGAGTGATGGCAGATGTGTTCCACACATAACTACAGCTAGAGTGATTATGTAGCAGTGATAATATGGTGTTTAGGATAGATAATGAAATGTATAGAATGTATTCTATTTTGGTTTCTGCAAGGACAATACTAGATGGCAAAGCTCTAAGAATCTATTTTAAGAATACTCCTGATAACTAACAAGATTTTAGTAACCGCTTTCCAAGCAATGGCTCTGTCAACTCCAATATTGCCACACAGCCTGACCGAATGTTTCTTTGAAATTGGGTCTCTGATTCTAGAACATGAACAGGTTTTACAGGAACAACATATCTTATATAATTCAATACTATAATCAGATTTCCACTGCTCAGACAAGTTTGCCTGAAAGCAATGGAAACCATATGTTTAAGGAACAGTTATAGATTGTCTCATTAGTCATGCACCAGTTAGGCTGTAGGACTGCCTCATAATTATCGTGTTCTTTATCATTTTGTGCTGGACTAAATTCTTTAGTAACGTAACTAAAGTATCATTCTTTTTTAACTACTAGGTTTAAAAAAATAAAAATATATACTAGGGATTATATTTTTAGATTTTCCTTTTTCCTTTTTCTTCTTTTTTGGATAATCGCCAATTATACTGCTGTATGCTCTTATGTTTCTGTTAAGTGAGTTTTAAGATGTGCCTATGAGAAGACTTTTGTAACCTTGACCTTTTTGGTGGAGTAGAAAATTATCACAGTGGAGGAAATAAATTGTGAGGTTAAATGCTAGTTCTGTTGTTGTATATTCAAATATGCTGAAAGTGTGAGTTTAATGGATAACAAATTGATGCCAAGACCTAGTGGATGATCGATTGAAAAGCTTGTTTTGGAAACAGAAGCACTCTGTTTGGTACATATACTGTCAATAAATCTATTTTAGGTATGTACCAACACAGAACATACACACACACACACGGACAGCCAAATGCCGCCTCCGATCTGGGCTCCCCACCAGGGCCGGTCTGGCACAGTCAGGTTTCGAACCGTGACCGTGATAGGCAGCTCACACTGCTACGCTAATGGAGGCCCCAAGGAGCAAGTTTTTAAAGACTCAAAGTATTTGAATGTCAAGAAGATGCAACTTTTGTTTATATAAGATCTTTTCTCTTTGAAGGCCAGTACATGAATGGCTGTCTACTGGCAGTCAGACAGCCAGCCATGCTGTTGCTTTCATCTCTGGTTCACAGCCGTCATCCCTGATTTGGAATCTTTGCCAGCTGTTGGCAAATACCCTGTAACAGCTGAGTTATAAATACCCTGTATCCAATCAGAAAGCAGGACGGTGTTCTGATGTTTGTTTTTACGGTTAATGTGCCATGAGGCAAAAGTTAGACTTAAGAACCCTGCCCATTCTTTGTCACATATTTTTGTAGAATACAGTGATTACAAAAACATACCCGATTCTCTCTTCACTGAGGGAGCATGTGGACAGCTATGATAGATTTAATACCAGTGTCTACAGATCTGACTAGCACAATTCTGTGCTCCCTTAGATGTGGATATATTCTCATCATACTGACAACACTGAGCTAGTGTTTTCTCTTGAGTTGAGTTTCCATTTTTATCCAGTGTACTAATACCAGTGTACTAATGTAGATAACCTCACTTGAATGTATGTCTATAACACGCAAGTTGACGTTCTATGTATTTGGTTACACATAGAGTGTATGTATTAAGTGGTGTGCCAGTCCCGTTTGTCCTGATATGTTGATACATGGTACTGTATTAAAATGTTAATTAGTGTTGCAAATAGTGGGTCCTTGGGGTTGCTGTAGTGGCCTCATCACAAAATGACATTGGAGGGCTGCTGGATGGCTGGGGCTGCTGAAACACTTGGTTTCAATATAGTACCACACCTCGTGGCCTGTTATTGAATCCAGACTGTGTCAGTGCTGGGTATAACCAGCAGCCTCATAGGGTGGCACATAAGGGGCACAGCTGTCCTTGTCCTATTGCGTGAGAGCGCCCCCTCTGGTTGACCTGGCACCTGCAGTCTCCCTGCACCAACTGCAAATTAAGCGTGCTCCTCCCGACTGCATAGCTCAGCTGGTGGCCTTATGAGAGTAAAGAAACAGCAGCAGGCTGTACCTCTTTGGAGGTGAGTGTGTGTGTGTGTGTGTCTGCGCTCTCCCAGGCTGACAGAGGACATCGCATGCAGTACGTTAAAGCCATATCACTCTGATTTATGACACAGGTCTGTAGTCCAGAAGCATGAATTTTTGTGAAAAAAATAAGAAAATCGAATCCTGTTTGTGTGTCATCATTAAGCAGTGCCATCTTCCAAATTGGAGCCCTTAGTTTGGGATGGGAAGATTCTCTGTCTTTTGAATGTCTCGGAAGTTGAATGCTCCCCTGGATGACCGGCCCTGCCATTTTCCGATCATATGATCGTGGGTTCCACTGTCATTAGTAAGAGCTGTGTGCAGCTTCGTTATGGACAGGCGATAACGGTTAAATGATCTCTGTTGGAGAAGCTTCTCTAACCACTTCCAAAACTTATAATGAATGAGAGACGAGTTGCGGGTCTCATGCCAGGATGACATGCCACCTTAAAGATCCTTGTGGAGGAATAACTTTATAATGATGTCCTTATATCCTATATCTGACATCGCAATTATGCAGATGATTCTTAATGCGCTCAATGACTCTGAGTGCTTTTCCCACATCAATCAGCAACAAAATCCCTCCTATCCACCGTGTGTTCTTTCGGTCAGTGCGGACACCGCCGACGCAAAATAAACAAAAACTCGGATAACAAAACATTTCTGAAGTGGAGCACGTGGGAAAAAAATGCAATTGTTAAGCTCCCCAAATTGGCTGTTAAAAAACGAAACCGGGGTTTAAAGAAGTGTCTGTGTGCTCAGCGGCCGTGAAAGGCCGTTCACAGCCCCAGTCAGGCTCTGCTGGGAAGGTAAGCTCTCTCTCCCGTCTACCCTCCTTAAATCAATCCCCCCCCAAGGGAGCTGGGCAGAGAACCTCCTCCACGCAGGCCTCTGTTAATCCTTTCAGCCAGGCATCCAGGCGAGACAGGCAAGAGGAGCAGGCCCCAAGGGGAACCCGCTCAGCCTCTTCCTCTCACCGGTCATCCGTTATGGAGAGGCGCTGTCAGAAAATGGCCTTGTACATCTCAAACTTTCAAACTGCGGCCGTCTTAATGTTCGATACACTTTCATGTCTGATGAGACGGAAGTATAAATTCTCAGCATGGTGCCGGCGTGCTTCTGGAAACTTCCGACTTCAAATTGTTGCTCCTCTTGTCCGACTGCGGGGCACCAATGCGTTTGCGTGTGGATTTGGAATCGAACCTTTTCATTTAAGAGAGCTTTTGCCCCCAGAGCTCACACTGAGAATATAACCTGGAGGCCGTTTGATTTCCTTCACGTTTTCAAGTGTTTCTATATCAACCAACCAAGTTTATAGGTTGGTTTCACACCAGTGCAGATATGTGCTGGTATTTTCCTCATTTAATATCACACCATGTACACAGAATCAAGCTTGATCTTGACTGACATGATTCTGTTTCCCCAAATTATCCAAATTAAAACCAGGGTTCCCATGGTCCTTGGAAGTCCTTGAAAATATTGTCATACTGGGATGTCAAGGAAAGTACTCAAATATCTAATTGTCCTTGAAAAGTCAGGAAAAATTGCCCAAATAATAATAACAATGTGGTGTATTATTATGGGTAAAAAATGGGTAAAATTCTCATTTGATATATGTTTTAAATATCATGTTTAGTTGCTTATATTCTTAATTTGAGTGATGGAGAGCCTGTATATAATTGCTAACAGCAGTTATTGTTGACCTCAATAAAGTCCAGACAGTGAGACACCAGTGCAAATTATGTTTGTTTATGGTTGTTGTTTAATGTTTGATAGAAAGGCTAGAGGTCTTTGGAAGTGCTCACAATATTTTTTATATTTAGAAAGAAAAAAGTATTAATTTTTTCCCCTATCAAGATGAGTCATACAAAGGCTTCAAAAATGCATTCAGTACAGGTAATTTCTGGTTGTATATGTAAACAGCCAACCTAGCACATTTTAGAGGAAGCAAGCAAGCAAGTAAGTTTGTTTTGTTTGGTTTCATAACATAGTCAACTTCAAATTATTTTCATAGTTGTGCATTAGGTCCCAGAAAGTAATTATTATGCATATGCAAAACTGTATTTTAGGAACCGTCAGAATTAAAATTCGATTAACTCTAGGAGATGTCAGAAATGCAAGGCTAATTAAACTAAGAACTGAGGAATCACAAGTCTAACTGAGTGGAACCTGACCGTTAATAAGCAGAAGAAGCAATGCTGAACTGACTATGTAATGTCAGAAAGCCTCAGAAATTCAAGATGAGATTGGATTACTCGATGCACTTCAAAATATCAATCTAAACAAACCTGGCAGTGAGCTGGTCTGTGTGATTTCAGCTGTTTTGTTGTTTTGTTATATTCAAACTGAAATCCCTTGTCACTACTACCCAGGGTCTGTGTCTTCTTGAAGTTGCATATAATTACAGGGCTTAAGGGTTTCACTTGATTTAGTAGGTATATTTAGGAAAGGGCAGGGACTAAAAGTCTAATTTGTGGGCCCATTCCGAGAGCATTTGGAAATGAAAAGCAAAATCCATGACATTGTAGGTTTTTCAACATTTCTTGTTTTAATTCCATTAAAAGTTATTAGGAAAAATAAAATAAAATTAATCCTCCAAAGAACAGTTTTGGTCAAGTTTATTTGAGGCATACTATTCACCAACACACTGAAATCATTTATTGTGCTTGGCGGATGTACTTCATTGGAATTTGTGAGATACTGTGGCCTTTTTGTGTTTTGAGTAAGGAAACTAAATTATCAGTAGAAAGCAAAAAAAATGTGCTGTGTTGTCCACTTGCTGAGCTGTTCATCTTCAGGCAGCACAGAGAGATGGTCATGCTGGAAGGGCCTTGCAGAGGGACTTGGGCTTGGCAGGGGCTCGAGTCAATTCTATTTCAATTCAATCAATTCAGGAAATGATTGAACGTAGAGTAGATCAATAATCAAATAGAATAACTTTTGTGTCGGCACGCCAGGCAAAGGCGTGGCCAAAAGACCGGGAGCGAGACAAATTCACCCGAGGCAAGTTGTTCTTCTTCACCCGGAGAAGTTCTGTGCCACTAGTGGGAGTGTGTTTTTTGCAAAGAACATTCTATTTCAGTTTCGGTTTTCTTCATGTAGCTGTGCCTATTTCATTCTTTGATCACAAATTACACATGTACTCCTTTGTTTTCTGTCAAAGAAATGACCTATAGTTACTCCCTGCTGCTGCACTGGTCTGTATAAAAGTTGGACATGTTCTAATTTGGAGAGAAACTGTATAACGCTGTGAAAAGATGGTAGAAAAGATTTTCACTCATATTTTTAATAAAAACTAGTGGACAGATTTGTATGAAATTGCAGGTGAGTAGAATATTTGAATAGTAGTTGTCCTTCATTATTTATTGAAGCTTGTTGTATTAAACTTTCATGCTCTTTCAGAGAAGTCAATGTCCCCTTGCCCCTTCTGGCTTAGTTAGAGATTAGGGTGCACATTGATATTGCAAATTAAATATCTCCGTGTTTACTTAAGCTACACCAAAATGCATTTACCACTTAATGGCTTTCCCTTTGTCTAAAATCAGCAGTTCAATGAAAGCGGAACCAGAAATCACAATTAAAGAAGCTGGCAGTGTTTTATTTAACTATTGAATTGTAATTATTGCAAAGCAACTGCATACAGGTATTTTTTGTGCTATTTAGGGGGGGAAAATTGAGATTTCCCATAATGCAGAAAGTCAAACGAGAGCCAAGAGCCAAACGCAAGATCTTGACGTTGTTGACATAGTGCCGTATTGCACACCTCAGCAGTTTAAAGATTGACTCTCCACTTAGGTCTGTGTACCATGAGTGTACATATAGAACCACAGGAATATGCAGCCCCCTTCTTGGAATTAATGCCAAATTAAGTGTCTTTGTGAAGTCTCTCTGGGAAGTACGTATGTACATTTGTCCATTCTAATTCTGCTACAGCTAAAATTGATAACGACTGGTTAATCACTGTAAAAAAATGTTTTTGATTCTTTTGCGGTATGAAGCAGGCAGTGCTTTGAAAGCTTCTCTAAGGCATGTTGCAATATAACCTTTGATGATATTAGTTAGTCATATACAAAACACTGCCCACTGTCTTACAAAGAGCAATACAACTTGCGTTATTACAAATTACGGTACACAGCATCATGCCGCACCATTGTAAATCATTACTAATTGTCTGCAAATTGTTTAGTGCCCTGTTCCCCAAGGCCTTACCTTTCACTACCAAAAGACGCCCTATTATACATGTAATGTGTAATGAGGAGGTTGAGAATGAAAGTTCCCCAACAACAATGAACTGAATGATTAAATTAGGTTTATGCTCATATCAGGCAAAGTTTTATCAAGCAGGAAATTAGTCGGAGTTATTTTTGAGGTACCTTGTTGACAGGGAAACTGATTGCTCCTGCACCTGGGTAACGAGTAAACAAAAACAACACTGCAAGGTGTCTCAATTGAAAAGATTAACATTTTCACAAGATTTAGCAATTGTTTTATGCAGATGTCTTCATATGAAAAATGTATTTTATTCGAGATCAACAATCTTATAAGAAATATATTTTGGGCAAAGTATTGTTCTACTTGTGAATGTAGTTGTTAGATTAGTGAACTCATTTGCCCATGGTGGCTGTGGCTGTTGGATATGTAGATTGAGCTCTCTCACTTACAGTGGTTATAAAAGGTATTCACAATGTGGGACCTCTCACAGACAGGTGTATGTCATTTGAAATCATTTGAAATTAATTAATTTCAATCAATTAATCAATTAATTGTACACAGGTGGACTCCAATCAGGTAATTATGTGACCTTTGAAGACAGTTGATTGTGCCAGAGTTTATTTAGGTGTTTCTCATACATTTTGTTTCCGATATTTCCCAGTTTTTCTCCCCAATTTGGAAGCCAATTATACCCTCTATTTATTTTGATAAAGACTCCCCCACGAGCTCGCCGCTTGTCTCTACGGGGCAAGCTACTATCCGAGGCCGGCAATGATCGCCTTCGAGACAGAACTCAACTACCCCCTTTCTGGAGACACCCTTACATGCTTCACAGCGAGTTTGTGTCGACCACCCTCCCCCCTCCCTCAGGAGCAGGCAGCCAAATGCCACCCCCGATTGGGGCTAATGGCCAGGGCTGGTCTTGCACAGACAGGTTTTGAACCATGCCCCTGGTCCTGTGCGAGGCAGCTCACACTCGTATAGGACCAGCCAAATACGGGTTAGACCGATACGCTATCCACCAGCCCTATTTAGGTGTTCAAAAGGGGTGAATACTTATGGAATCAATTATTATTTCTTTTTTTTGACGACAGAGTATTTTGTGTTGAATAGTGTCAAGGAATCCCAATTAAATACAAAATGCCAAAGGGGATGAATACTTTTTACACCCACTATATGTACAGTGTAATGGCAATGGAAGTATAACTGTTAGTGAAGAATGGATTTGACATTGAGGTCTTACACGGTGTGAAAATGACCTTGATAAAAGTATGAGACCTGCCATGTCTTTTATCTAAATACACCCCTAAATGTGCCAGAATTTCTGACATTCCATGGCCTCTTATGCCTTTGTTATGTGTGGGTCATACAGTGGTCACTACGAGTTATAACTGTGTTATGTGTCTGCAGCAGATACACTTTCAGCAGCTTTGTGTTCTGGGTGTTGAGACTCGTGTGTCAGCTATTGAGTATTAAGATTATCGATCATATGGGAATTGACCTTGGAGACCGTTTGAAATTGCTTTATTTTGTTTCATGGTTCTTGTGTTTGGATTTCTTGAATTGTTGTTTAGAGAAGTAGATGGTCAAATCCCATAAAATCCCAGAAGTAAATGGTTGTTTATAGAAGTAGATGGGTCAAATCCCATTATCTTGAAGACCATTTGAAAAGACTCCATTTGAAAATGTCACCTAAAGCAAATGCTATCAGGTTGTTGGCCTGATTATGGCTGTGACATGGTCAGTGTACAGGGCAAGAGAAGTGAACAGCTGTCACATTTTAATCCGATTCAAGGTCACACATGTTCCCTGGCTGTAAATGGCTAATATGACATTCTGTCTTTTGAGTTGACGTGGAGTTCTCAAACCAGAAAAAATATTGAGGGCAAACTTTAGTTGGCTTGAAAAAGCCAAGCATTGTAGCTGTAGTAGTAGTAGTAGTAGTAGATCTAGAATAGTATAGTTAACTATAACTATAGTTTTAGTTATTATCTTATATCCTATATTAGTAACCCAGTAGTGGTATTACTAGCAGCAATAGTAGTAGTGATTGTTGTTGTAGTAGTATTATCAGTTTTAGTAGTAGTTGTTGTCCTGGTGGAAGTAATCTTACATCAGTCATAGTAGTAGCAACAGTTATTGTTGTTTTGGTAGTATTAGTATCAGTTGATGTTGTATTAGATATACAGACAGCCAAACACACATCATGTGGTTTGGGACCGGAGGGTGCTAAACCATGTGCTTTATTCCTGAAGGTCATTGTAAAGATCTGCATTTCCTTATAGTTAAGGATTCTGCTGTACTTAATGTTTGTTTCTTAGAAATAAGGAAATAGGGAACACAAAATTGCTGCCTTAGTCATTTTCCTAACATTTCTGTACAAAATGTGTTAATGAAAGATGGCACAGTAATTATGATTTTAGTGAGAAGTCCACTGAGGCCTTGTTTTCAACTTGTCAACACAAGTTTAACTGATGTAAAAATTCAAAATTCCCACATGCTGAACATTATCCCACAGTTGGTTTAGACCATGTAGGTCACAGATAAAATGTTATTAAATTTCTTATGAAATAATTAAGAAGTGTGCCTGCATCCCTATTGTCCAAGGACCACAGCATCATTTGTTTGAGTAATATACAGTGGGTATAAAAAGTATTCATCCTCTTTGGCATTTTTCACATTTTATTTTCTTACTTCATGGGATCACAATGGATTTAATTGGGATTTCTTGCCACTCATGAACACAAAATGCTCTATAATGTCAAATGAAAAGCTTTTTCTTAATAACCAAATTACAAAACAATTACAAATGTTTGGGATACAGTTAGTAAAGAAAATATGCACATCATTTTCACAATGTAAATTGTTGCTACAATCAAAACCGCACAGGTTGCGGGCATTTCATATGTAAGAGATGGGATGAGAACTGTGACTTCGCTATCTGCAAACATTTGGGCACCCCCTGGTAAAAATGCCTTTTACAATTAATATCTAAGTGAACACAAGCTAACCTGACCTCTAAATGGTACAAAGTTAAACATGACACATTTCTTCATATGTTAAAGCAAGATTACTTTTTATTTAATTTGTTTACTGTTTCAAAATAAATAAAAATTTAAAGGAAAAAGCCCTGTCCAAAGGTTTGGGAACCCTTTTGGATTATTCTTTGTTACTTGTAACAAGATGATTACTAAGGCCCAGACCCTGGTGATTCACTCAGTAGGGCACAATGAGTCAGGTGAATATAATTCCAGGGTTGAACTATTTATTCTGAAGTAACTCCATGCCTTCTAAAGTATCCGACTGCGGTGGCTGTTCTGTCTGGTGTTTACAACCATGGGTTCCTCTAAACAGTTGTCCAAGGATGTCAGAATCAAGATGGTTCACTTCCACCAACAAGGAGAAGGCTATACATTTTGACTGTCAGAAACATTATCAGAAAATGGAAGATAAATGGAACAGTTGAAGTTAAGGTAAGGTCTGGAAGACCAAGAAAAATTTCAGATAGAATGGCCCGAGACCTGGTGAGAAATTCTCAGAAGAATACCCACACATCACTGCAAAAGAGCTGCAACAAAGAGTAGCAGACACAGGTCTAGTTGTTCACAGGACATCAATACAACATACTTTAAACAACAAAGACCTAGATGGCAGAGTTGCTAGAAAGAAGCCTTTCCTACGACCTCAACACAAAATTAAGCGTCTGAAGTATGCAAAACAACAATATGCTTTGGACTGAAGAAACCAAAATTGAACTTTTTGGCCACAACCAAAGAAGGTATGTTTGGAGAAAAAAGGGTGAAGCATTTGTAGAGCCTTATAGAACACCCTGCCAACTGTTAAGCATGGAAGTGGATCCATTATGCTTTGGGGTTGTGTGGCAGCTGGGGGCACAGGAAATATTGTGCGGGTGGAAGGAAGAATGGATTCCACCAAATATCAAGAAATTCTAGAGGATAATATTTGAAGGTCAGTCCAGACATTGAAGTTGAAGAGAGGTTGGGTATTCCAGCAAGACAATGATCCGAAGTATACCTTGAAATCAACCATGAAGTACCTCCAGGAAAGACGGATGAAGGTTTTCAAATGGCCACCACAGTCCCCAGACTTTAATATGATAGAAAATCTGTGGAGAGATCTCAAACATGCCGTGCATGCAAGGAGGCCGAAGAATATTTCTGAGCTAGATGTGTTCTGCCAGGAAGAATGGGGAAAAATTCCAAAAGCAAGAATTGAAAGACTCTTAGCTGGCTACAGGAAGCGTTTGCAAGCTGTTACAAAGTACTAACAGGGTTACCAAACTTTTGCACAGGGCTGTTTTCCTTTTTTTATTATTTTGAAACTGTAAAAAATTTAAATAAAAGGTAATCTTGCTTTAAAATGTGAAGAAATGTGTCATGTTTAACTTTGTACATTGTAGAGGTCAAGTAGCTTCTGTTCACTTAGATATTAATTGTAAAAGGCATTTTGAGCAGGGGTGCCCAACATTTTGCACCCCACTATTTAAGGGTACTTTTATTTCAGAGAGTCACTGGATTATATGAATAGGCCTATGTAATGATTGTCTCCTGTCTGAGTTGGTTAGTTTGAAGCATACAGTCATGTGCATTTTAATAGCTTATGAATTGATTTTTTTAAATGGATTTTTTACACTTTTATAAATGTGTACAAACCATTTTCCATCGACTCATTAACCCATTCAGACCTAAAATGCCTGCTAAAAACGCCTATTAAAACCTAAGCAATTATTCTACACAACCTCTTAAAACCTGAGGGTTTTGTGGAAAAAATTTCAAAAAAAAAAAAGCCGACACCAACGTGCACTTCATTTCCCCCACGTCTATTTCAGCGAATCACAGCGCATTTCATTAATCGCAAAATCGATGCGACCTAAACGTCACTCCAGGTCGTTAAAACAGACCATCTTCTATTTTTCATTGAGACCTTCATGTTAATTTATCATGCAGAACAGGAAATGATATCTTGTGGAGTAATCAAGACCTGCACGGCGCTGTCATTACCTGATTACCTTTAGGCTGCTGAGCCACAAATTGCTGCCTCATTAGCAATTTCCTTTTTCCACAGCATTAAATAAGTTTTCCAAATAACCTCAACCGGTAGCTCATGTTTTATTTCACAAAATACGAAAAGGCAGAGAAGCAGTGGAGGTGTTTGGCTTTGTTTCATGTGCAAGAGTGTGTCAATGGCTCTGGCAATGACTCAGATGAGTACATCGTTTTTTTAAGTATTTTCTTGTTGCAGCGTTTTGACCCCTGGGAAGTGACGTAACGGCACAATCTTCTCTATCTTCCATGCTCAATCTTCAATCTTCCATATGCAGTACTGTTCTGGGAATAAGTTATTTTGCTTTATCCATTAAGAAGTGCAATAACATTACTGTGGCTTGCTGATGCTACAACACAGTGAGAGGTTAAATACACATTGCATCATGACTTTATCTATCTTTTTTTGTCCAAACATATATTTTAGGCATATCTCCTTATGTGCAGCAAATGTTTTTCAATTGTTCCGTACAGTTTGTCTCAAAGCAACTACCTTATATTAATGCCATATATTTAGTTCCTGTATTTTATTTAGAGTGAAGACCTGGCATTCTGTCTGCTTCTCAAACGATATTGGCTTTCATTAGCAAATTGCTCTGTTGAATCATTACTTTCATCTCCCATCATCGATTATCTGCTTTCTCCTCTCTTTCTTCCAAGTGTCTGCGATAATTTTTATGTTGTGGCTTAAGACCACCTACAATCTAATTTGTTGTCTAATCATGAACTGAGATGTAGAAGTTTCCTTTTGCACGTGGCTTCACTGGCATATGCAGTGGCTTGTCTAAATGTATTGGTTGTGAAATAAATATTTTTTTCATTATACAAAACTGCAGATGGTAACGGAAATATCTCCTGCTCAGAAATTGGTTAATTAATTTCAGCTTGAAAGTGAAGAGCTTTGACAAGGTTCAAAGCCATGCACCATTTATCCACCAATATTCTGCAAAACAACAACAAAAATTCATCAGTTACTCAACAGTGAACTGATCAAAATCCCTCAAACATGAAAGTAATAACATGCATATCATACATAAGCAATGCTCATACTCAGACCATCTTAATGAGAAATATAGATGCAAACAGTGGCCGAAAGGGGTCTAAGGCCCCAACAAGCAAAAAATAAGCATCTACAACATTTCCCAAATATATATATTTTTTACTACTGTAATTATTTGAAAAGTTAAGTTCTTCCAGGGCTTGAACCCTGAACCTCAGGGTTTGCAGGCTATGTCTGCGCCACAGAGTTGTTAACCTTTGAATGACCAGAGGGAAAGGTTGTTAGAATAATAGAATTGCATAGAAGACCAAGCAATAACCGAAACTCAATCGATTTGCTTTTAGTTAGCATAGCTAGCATTTAGCTAATTAATATAACAAGCTTATTGTTATCAGCTAGTTATGCCATAGTCTAATAGATCAATTCAATTAATCCCCACTTACAAGTAACTACTAAGTTTGGTGAGTTTTGACTCTACCATCTAGAAGCTGTTAGATTACAGCTAGATTAATTGTTAGATTAATCTGAACATTAATTAAAAATACAAATCTAGAATAACTTGAATTAAGAAGTCTACACCCCGCTGAGTTAGTACCCTTGATGAAGCAATGAATTACAGCCATGAGTCTGTTTGGATATGTCTCTACCAGCTTTGCACACCTAGATTGGGCAATGTTTGCCCATTCTTCCTTACAGAACTGTTCAAGCTCAGCCAGATTGCATGGGGACTGTCTATGGACTGCACTCTTCATTCCACAGGTTAGAAGCTGTTTATATATATATATAACAGCTTCTAGACAGTACAGTCAAAACTCACCAAACTTTCATTTCTGTAAGGCAACAAAACGTGACATTTTTGAGATGGGGTGTAGACTTTAAAGGGGCACTGTGTGTGTGTATATGTATATATAGATTTTATTGCTCAGGAATAATAATAATAACAACAAAAGCCATGAGGTTCCATCATGTTCACTGTTTGGACCCCTAATAAACACAATCTGCAATTCCACAATCATACAACCCTTCAGAAAACAAGCAGCAATAACAAAATCATTTGCCACGTTCACAACAATGTAAAGGCCGCAATCAGTGAATGGATGCCTCCCCGTACACTGTGAACAGGTTCTACAAGTCTAATCATTGTTTCTGCCTCTGGATTTATGATACCAGCTCTATTACATCTGATACTCGGGGAAACAAAACAACAAACTGAAAAGTACAGCGAAACAAAAGTACAACAATCCCACAGTAGCTTTTGGACCAGTTTGATGACAATGCAACTTTAGAAACATAAAAATCCTTTAAACCCAATCACCATCGCATTATTACCACTTCTGCATGCAGTTCCTGATCACATTGTTATTGCTTTGCGTGGCAAATAAATTGGACAAATCTGTTAGTTTTGAATTTAGAGGTGGTAGGGTAGTCATTTTCATGAATTTGTTGAATCTTTTCCAGTCGTGCCATATTTTCTGAGACAGACTCTACTTTGTGTTAGACCCTACAGAGAACAATATTAGCATACTAATACTGGAAAATATAATCAGGAAAACCACAGTAGGGGCTTAACCACTGCAGATAGAACATTCGCTCTTATTGAGCGGAGTGATACCATATTCTTCTCCAGGGCAGCTTCCCTGTTCAGAACTAAGGTGTTACCCCAGAAAGTCCGTTTGGGGTGACCACACAAGCCTAACCATCTGACTGCATGCGTCTAACCAGGCTGTGTGTGGAATCCTCATCCTCCGCAGGGTGACTACGACCCACTGAAGACCAAGGTGATCCACTTCCGACTGAACCCCACCAGCCTGGCCAAGCAGGAGCGGCAGGATGACGTGGAAAAGCTACGGGAGGAATGCCAGCGCCTCCGCGAGCACGTCCGCTCGCTGCAGGCAGGGGGTGCTGTGGCCACTGAAGAAGGGGCCTTCAACCTTCCACCCTCTCAGGAAGTTGTAGGTACTGTACAGCGCAGCACCACGCCGACCCCTCACAAAAACATGCACTTTGGGCACTGAGCGACTTTGTTTTCCGCTGCACACCCCTGTGGAGTGTCCTGGTTTTTCCTACAGTTCAACAAGCTGCAAAGTCAATAATTTGCTATTGTTTTGTGCTTTTTTATCGGTACATATAATGCATAAGCGGTGCTTACGTTTATGTGCTTATGTTGTAATGTGCTTTTACATCATGCCGTGGCTGTGCTCCCAAGCATTATTGCCGTAGCTCATAGCATTGATTTTTGAAGCACAGGTTTTTATTTGTCAGGTGATTTCCTGTGTCTGCTGTTGTTCAATAAGTGTCTTGCCTAATTGGAATCGTTAACTTCAACGGCCCTGGGACCAGATGGTCCATTAGGGCTATTCTGTCGTATAGACTGGAAATAAAACCCTCTATCTATTAAAAAGTGCAGGAGAGCCATAGCCAATTAATCAAGCTTGAAAATGATTCTCAATGTTCAGTCCCAAGCTATGCACAGAGTCTAAAATTGATCAAGCCATGACATGAAAGGATGAATTCCTGAATCAAATAAGTCCAGTCAGGATATATTTAATGCCTCTATTGATTCCTGTACTTTTATTAATTTTAATGTGACTTTCTTCAGGCTCATCTTGCTACTGAGGAAATTGAGTCAACTTCTAAAGGAACATTACTTCCCTAATCTAATTAATGCAGACCTTTCTGTTTCTCACTTTTCCGGTTAGTTTATACTATGGACACTATAGTATACTATGGGAGTTAATATTCCCATTTTGAGGCCCCTTTGTCTTTCTTTAACATTGTGACATTTGCAATCTGAGCATAACATTCATTGATCTGTCAGTACTATGAAGATTTTCTACAAAAAATGGTGTGTCCACATTTAAGACCAATGATGCATTGTGATTTTTTGTTGGTCAGGCCAGGTAGGATCAGAAAGTACATGCATTATTGATTCTTCACCATGTATTAATTGCAGAAGTGTGGTCGTAGTGGTCGCTTTTCTGTGCGTTTTAAACCAGCGTGGAACCCATCCTCATATTTTACACACAGAAAGCTAATACAGGCAGAAAAACAGCAAACTAAATATTTAATTGGAGTGGAGCGAGTAGCCGTTACACATTTCCTAAAGGGTAAGTTATTGTTTGCAGTTTCAGTATCACAATATTTCCCGTGACAGGTTGGCGTCTCATTAATGGCAGTGGGCCATGAATATAAAAACAAATGCTTTTGCTTGTAATTGGCAGTCTCTTCCTCTCCGTTTCATTTGTATTTCCCTTGAACAGTCAGGACTGTCAGGACTAAACTGATGCGAAGGCCTATGTTCTTCGTGGTGCTTGTTTTAATACAGGGATTTAGCGGGTGACTTGATAGGACTCTTCATTGTCTGGTAACCCAGGCATCATGCACACACAGATGCAAGCGGTTTTGATGTGTTGTAAGCCGCGACATTAAAGATAATTATACTGTGTGCATTTCCATTATGCATTCAGCTTATTGTGCCGTTATTGAGATGTTTTGCACTAATTAAAGTGAGGGTGATCCTGAGCGTTTATGACTAATTGACTAGTAGCTTCGCTGTCAGTGCTGGATTAATTTGTGGTCATCTGGTTGCTTTGCTCTCATTCCTCTCTGGTTTTATCTTTGTTTTTCAGCAGTTGCTGTGTTGCAGGCAATGCAAATATTTTTGCCGCAGTTTTAATTAAGCACGTCAAATGCTTTGAATCCTTCTGAATCTGTTTTTGTGCTTTGATATTTTTTTGGAATTAAATTGTGGTCATTCCTGGTCTCATATTTTGTAAATAATTTAGTCTCCCTAGGCAATGGCTATAGGTCTGGTTCAACAGAGTCCCTAATGATCTTTTATGCACCCAATATTTAAATGAATACAAACAGGGTTTTTTTTTGGTGAACAGACATCTGTACTTTAACAATGAGAATGGAATTATATATCACAAATGAACCCATGGAGTTGAAGCACCAGCAGTGGACCAATTTAATATGTCCTGTTGATGAACGGAGATGAATATCTCAACAGCGGTCGTTCTGCCCTCCTGTCAGTACTTTGATGTCTCACATCTTGACTCCTGGAGAATCAAGAAAGCCAGAGTCAAGCCTCAAGATTCTTCAATCAAACCAAGGGCAGCCCCCAAAAAATAGTGGAGGCTTTATTTTATAATACAATGTTACCTTTAATAACAAAGGGACATTTTTTTGCTTTACAGATGAATGGAAAAGAGATTCATTTCATTTACTTGCCGCTCCTCAAGTTTCTGTTCTGTGACAGTGCAGGCTTTCAGAGGATTGTGGTTGACATTAATTGAAAGAGTTTTAAAGCTCTCTCTTTTGCTGTTCAGCTTCCAAGCCATTATTAAGGGACTGCACATGGGTAGAAAGAGCCTGCCTCGAATCTGTGGACAGGTGATTATATGAAAATGCAGACTCTGAGGTTTCTGGAAGGTTTTTTTTGCCTAATAGGATGTTAAAGATTTAATAGGCACGCCTTAAAGGTATACTCTCACCTTGCCTCAGATTCTTTTTCTTTCCTTTAATTAACTCCACTATCATTCTCGCTGCGCTCTTATTATGCAGCTTTTTTCTTTTTTCTTTTTAAAGAGATGCATAACATTAATTATTGTGACTTCAAGTCCTCTATTTTCCATGCTGATTACGAAAACACTTCAAAGTTAATCTGCTTCCTTGTGAATGTGACCGGCAGGTTACATCTAAAAATATGCATCTATATACTATATGTATATGTATGTTTAGCATTTGCTGATTTAATTTGATTTAAAAAAAAAAAAAAAAAAAAATTGTGACGGTTGACCTTTACTTAGCAGAGAATTTTATGTAATGAATGTGAGATCATTTTTAATGAATCAGTTGTGATTAGTAGGTTATTGGAAATAAGAAGACCCCTATTTCCGCGTTGATACCTATTTGCATTGTCTTCTCTGTTCGCGCGTGTTTATGTATGTATACATATGTAAGCAATAAACCACGACAAGCCGTGCATTCTCAGGATATATACGCACACCTGGGGTGGTGCTGCAGCCGAGTGCCTTCCCGTGCCAGAAGTGCGTATACATCAGGTGAACGCAACGGCAGCCACAGTGCGCTAGTACAAGCTCACTGCACATCAGATACACAGTGGAGAGGCGAGGAGGGCGGGAATGAATGAACGCCATGTATATATATCCTTTTTGGTTGGGAATTTGGCCAGAACACCAGGTTAACACCCTATTTTTTTCAAGAAGCGCCATGCGATCTTTTGTGACCACAGAGATACAGGACCTCGGCTTTTACTGTCCCTTCCGAACGATGGACATGTAGTCCCGTGGGATCAGACCCACAACCTTGGCATTGCCAGTGCCATGCTCTACTAACTGAGAAATATAGTTCCACATTTGCCCAGGTTTAGAAAGAGATGAAAGCATAGTAGATGGCACCAATAGGCCAAAAAAGACCAGTCAGAAATCAAAATAAAACATATGGATATTTGTCAAACTATTTTGGAAACAGACATTTATTTCAGTCTTGTTTTCAAGAACACTGACAGAATTATAGCAAAAAGACTGTTAGCTTGAGTCAAGATTAGCTCAAAGTAGCAAAGAAGGTGAAGATAAAACATATGTAAGTCAACAGCGTTAGTATTAGCTAGCTAGCTAGTTAACGTTAATTACCTAATTTAACAAGATTGTAAACTACCGAAGTACAGTACGTTGCAGTAGCAAGCTAACTTACCCAGTTAGATTAGTTACCTAACGATGCATAAAGCCAGCTTGCTATTGGAGTTTGTGGGACTCAAACTGTAGTTGAGGAGCTATAACAAGTTAATTGCGGTTAGCTTGTTAGCAAACTTTTAATGTATGTATTACATAGTTTGCTACAATGTTTGACTAGTAACCTATATAAGTAAATATGCATCAAATAGTTTCTCGCAAATGTTTGTAGTTAGCAATGGCTATCAAGTTAGTTAGCTAGCCAGATATTTTGTCATATATATAATCTACTAGCCAGACACGTTAGCAAGCTAACAATTAAGGTAGATAACTTATGTGACAAACAAGTGTTAGAGTAGCTCGCTTGCTAGCACTAAGTACTCCAACTTGTACCTCTACAGTATGGTTTCAAGTTAGCAAGGCAGAAGTTATAGAAGCTGTATGGGTATGTAAGAAAACAATTCCACTTAGTTACTTCAGTCTTTTGATCTAAGCAAACAAGTCCTGTTTCTTCAGCAAACTCCCACACAGGCTTTCTGAGCGATTGTCTGGACGTTCATTTCCATAACTTGACAGAATTTGGAATCCTAATCATATAAATGAGATTTGTGCGTGTGCGCACGTTCCCACTTTATCAGATTCCACGTCATTGGGAGCTGATAAAGTTAAATAAAAAAAGAATAAAGCAGTTATGCTTTGGGGCAGTTGTAAATGGGTGTTCTATGAAATATAATTGTTAAGAATGACTTGTCTCATGATAGTGCAGTCTCATGATAGAGAGCTGCCTTATGATGGCACTTGTATCAAAAACCAGTTCAGGAATCAAGGGAACATTTCTGACAGAAAATTATAACTTTATTCTTGAGATTCTGCTTCTGAATTGGGAGATATCACCTCGTCATCTCTGGAGGTTTCAGGTTTCTCAAATATGTATATGTGTGTATATATAGGTAACTGCCAAAATAAAGTAAACAAAGTGTCTTAATAGGGCATTGGGCCACCACAAGCTGCAAGAACTGCTTTTGTGCGCCTTGAGATATATTCTACAAATGTCTGAATTTCCATCATTTTGTGTTTTGTTGATGGTGGTGGAAAACGTTGTCTCGGGCGCTGCTCCAGAATCTCCCTTAAGTGTTCAAGTGGGCTGAGATTTTTGAACTGAGACTGCAGTGGCATATGGTTTACATTATTTTCATGCTCATCAAATCATCCAGTGACAACATGTGCCCTTGGGGCATTGCCATACTGGAAGAGACCACTTCCATCAGGATAGAAATGCATAACCACAGGATGAAGGTGATCACTCAGAATGTGGGAATTTGTAGCTGTCATTAGGGGGTTTTGCACTGCAACCTGATCATGATATCCCTCTCTGTGAAGTTCTCAATGGACTGTTCTTAATGAAACTGCCTGCTCATGCCCTAGATTGACATTGGCAGTCAACTGATTCAGAATTGCTTGTCTGTTTTGCCTTGCATCTCGAACCAATACACGGACATCACTGTCGATGAGTATGCACGTTTGACCACAGTTGCCCCTAGTTAAAAATATATTTCCCAACATCACCTTAGCCACTGTACCTTGTGAAACATCAGCTGTCTTCGTCACTTTGTGCCCCAAGAACCACCCCTCTTCAAAGTCAGTGAAAATCTCTTCTGGCTTCTAGCCTGTCCAGCATTTTTATACATGGCCCTAAGCATGATGGAATGTTAATTGCTCAATTATTTCAGGAACCACACCTGTGTGGGAGTACCTGCTTTCAGTATACTTTGTATCCCTATAGTTTGTATTACTAAGTGTGTTTTACAGCTTATGGTCAGAGTTTGAGTTGGTGTGAAATTTTGTGTTGGGAATATTTGTTCTATAATAGTTCCAGGAAATGTTTTGATGTGTCTTCATAAAACTTAGCATTGAGAAAGATAGCTGTCAAAATGTTTGTATCCCCCTTCTTTATTCCCTTTTTTGGTTTTGACAACCTCCATTTTCTACAAAATGAGAAGCTGTCCTTTTTTTATTTGTGAAAAACTTTTTCCAGGATTTTCAGTTGAATGGTTCAATTTCATTTGACAGGAAAGGGCATATAATTGCTTTTGTGATGAAAAATGTTAAATGTTCAACAAAAGCTTCAAAAAAGCATGACATTTAATCTAAAATTCAATGATGGTGACATAAATCTCTTGAGAGTGCTGATCAACAGCTGTAATATGAAATGTTTTCTATTATGTACAGTATCTTTCGCTTGTTTTACTTTTCCGATGCAGGGTAGGCACCCAAACTCCAGTACTAGGCCTGGTGCTCAGCCTTACAGCTGGGAGACGGGGGAGTGCTTTGTTAGACTAAAATTCTTAACAATGGAATTTTCCCCATTGACCAGCAGCATGTGATATAACTGGGTACTGGGAACAGCTTTCAGTGCCTGTCAAATTCAATAGGCTATCACTTATTAAATTATACATATGAATTATTGGATCAATAATTGCTAGAAAAGATGAGTAGAATTATTTTAGTATCAAGCATAAATAAAAATATGAAATACAGTATTAAAGATGGCCAGTGATTCCGCGGCCCTGACTGAGTGCGGAGGATCATTTCTCCACCGGGGGGTCAGGAAAGAGAAGAGAAGAGCGAGACCGCGAGGAGCAGCTGCCTGGGGCCCGGAGGGATGGAACAGTCAGTTTGCCAGACGGAGGGGTCTGGCTGGGGTGTAGGCTGTGATGAGTGTCTGGAGGTAGGAGGGAGTGTTTCCCCTAGCAGCTTGATGAGTCAGCGCCAGTGATTTAAACTTGATGCATGCTGCAGTAGGGAGCCAGTGCAGAGAGGTGAGTAGTGGGGTGACATGTGAATTTGTGTTGGTTGAAGACTAAACGTGTGACTACATTCTGCACTAGTTGCAGTGGCTTGATGGCATAGGCCGGTAAGCCTGCCAGCAGGGAATTGCAATAGTCCAGACGTGAGATCACTAAGGCCTGGACCAGGAGTTGTGTGGCCTCTTGGGTGAGGAACAGATGAATTCTCTGTTGTGGAGGGAGAATCGGCAGGTCCAGTTAATTGCTGCGATGTGGCCTGAGAACACAGCTGGACATCGAGGGTCACTCCAAGACTCCTGGCAGACTGGGATGGAGACACTATGGAGGCTTCCATAGTCATTGAAGCATCAATCATCGGGGTGCACTTTGTTGGGAGGAAGAGCAGCTTTCTCTTCCCCAGGTTCAGGTTCAGCTTCAGGTGGTGGGTGGACATCCAAGCAGAGATGTCTGCCAGGCATGCAGAGATACGCGCTGGGACCTGGGTCTCAGAAGGGGAGAAGGAGAGAGAGTGTCATCAGCATAGCAGTGATATGAAAAACCATTAGCAGAGATAACCAAACTAAGTGACTTGGTATACAGGAAGAATAGGAAGGGGTCTACCACCGAGCCCTGCGGGACTGTGGTAGAGAGGGTGTGGGGAGAGGAGAGGAGATCCTCTCCAGGCCACCTGGTAGGATCGGTCAGCCAGGTTTTATTTAAACCATGCCAGTGCCAATCCAGAGATTCCCATCTCGGCGAGAGATGAGAGCAGAATCTTGTGGTCATTTGGTGTCTAACTCAGCTGATAGGTCGAGGAGGAGGAGGGCGGAGCTGAGTGATTGAGACTTTGCCGAGTTGAGAGCCTCAACTGTGAGCAGAGCAGTTTCCGATAGGATTGGTTGGGATCAAGCAGGTAATTCTGTAGAGACAGTTGATTATATACAGCCCGTTCTAAGGTCTTGGATAGGAATGAGAGGAGTGAGACTGGCAGTTAGAAATGTGAGATTCAGAGAGGGTTTGGGGGCATCCTTCTTGCAAAAGAAGGATGCAAAGTCATCCACAGTTAGAGAGGAGGGGGGTGGGGGAGGAAAAGGGGTAAATGCAATATATATATAAATGCAATCTATGATTATTCTTATTCTCCCGTAAGTAGAACATATCTGCATAGATGCTTTGGACTCTAAATGTGTTCATTTAGCTTGTACAGTGCTGACCTGTACAGTACAGTGATGCTGGCTCCGTTTTTATTCACACCCTTGATAAAGATGAACAAAAGAGATGAGGTATATTTTATAAGTATATAAGTAATGAGATGTATTTTATGCTAGAAAAGTGCACAAAATTCCAAACCTATGTTACTAATACAATTGTTCAGAAAAACATTTTGTTTTATTAATAATATTTTTTTCCAGAAATCATCTGGATCGCAATTATTCATACCCCTAGCTATTCTTTTAAATTTAATCCAACAAAAACAAATCTTCATAGATATAGAACTTATTTGAAGTTAATTGGAAGGGTATGGAACTATACAGTGGCATACAATGTTTTCCTGTTTCCCTTGGGTATAAAAAGGAGGGAACATACATTTGAAATACTGTGGTCAGCCATCATCATGGTGAAAGGCAAATAACTCCCTGAAAGCATCAGACAAATGATTATTGACCTCTACAGATCAGGAGATGGCTACAAAAAACTAAAAAGTTTAAAGATACCGCTTTCCACTGTCAATTATTAGGAAGTTTAAGGCCTCTGGAACAGTGGCTAACCTAGACGCAAGTCTATCTTGCCCCCATGTGTAGTGAGACGGATGGTTCGAGAGGCAAGAAGAAGCCCAAGGGGCACAGTTCAATATCTCCAAAACAACCTGTCTTGGGGTTACAATATCTTTGACCAAACACATGACAATGGCCTTATGGCAAAGAAACTAAGAAATCAACGTCTTGAATTCGATCAATATCCTGATTGTGATGCTTTTGGACATGCCATCTGTTTTGTCTCCAAACCTGAATAATGTTGAAAAGCACCTCATTCTAACATTTGGGTCTTTAATGCTTTGAACCACAGGCCCTGGGGCAAAAATAGATAGAACTCCAGCATGTCCAAGACATTTTGTCCAAAAACCTTGTTCCCTCTGCCAAGAATCTGAAATGGACCTTCCAACAAGACAATGAGAACAAACATCTGCATGGAGGAATGATGTTGAGGATCCCAAACCTGAAAATTTAACATTTGTTTTGAACCATAAAGCAGTCCACAAACGTTAACCCAAGAATCTGAAACTAAACAATTCTGCATGGAGAATGGTTCCATAACACTACAGACTACTTGCTGTTATAATGGCCAAGGGAGGAACCACAAAGTACTGATAATAGGGATGTGAATATTTGTGACTCTTGATTTTTCTGGGGGGGGGAAAAAAAAAATCTGAATGTGCTTCGTGCCAATGCATTATTATCAAAGAATATATATTCCTGATTTTTTTGCAGAAAATATACCTTATATAGTTTATTTTATACGATCTCTTTTGTTCATCTTTATCAAGGGTATGAATAAAAACGGAGCCTACTGTATTGGGTTATAAACTAGAAGAGGCTTCTGTTATGATAATATTTTTCCTCTCCATTAAACATAAGCCTATTTTCTATTGGTGAGTGACTTAGTGATTCTGAGCGGCAGTGATGTGCATGTTCTGGGCTGAAGGCCCCAATGGAGTTCAGTTTTGGTCTAGAAGTATGGGCATCCTTGGGAACACTGCACTCCTTCAGAGCATAATCTTGGTCTGCTTGAAGGATAATGAATTGTTTTACATTACTCAAGTCGTGTGGCTTCACACCATCTCATATGCTGGGAATTTAGACCAGCAATCTGTACTGTATCAGTTTATTTTACAGTAGTGTTATAAAATACTGCCCTGCTTTAGCCCACCTTATTTTTGAGAACCTCTTAGATTGTAGGTCTTAACCTGTATTACTCCAACATGCCATGTGAACATATTTCAGAGCATTTTGAGATTTTCACAGGGCTCCGAAGATGTGAAAAAGGGTGAAATTAACGAGGGAAGTCTGACCTGATGGTGGTGCTGCCCTCACGTAACAAATCTCCACTTCCTCATCCCTACACACAGTATACACAGTTTACAGGAGCGCATTTGATGAACACACTGACCTTATCCTTGGTTGTCATTGTTCAGAAGACAAATGAGGGGTAAATGCAGCTGTGTATGTATGTATGTATGTATGTGCATGCGTGCATGTGGGCGGGGGGTTGAATATGTATATGTTTGGAGAGGGAGGCTACCATGTGTTGGAAATAAATCAATGAGTGCTTGTTATAGTCAGTAAAGCAATGATAAGGGGAGGGGAAAACAGAAGGAAAAAAAAAAAAGGTTTGAACACATTTATTGTAATTGGCTTTTGACAATTGAGACTGCTGTTTGTGTCAATGTATGAGATGCATACAATATTTTACCTTGATTGTTCCAGTAGAAATAAAGTAGGCAATAGCACCTCTTATTTTCTTTGTGTTCTTCAATTTGGGTCAATTTGCTCTGTATTTTGCAGTCTGTATATGAACTGTTTTTGAGAGATGTGCTGCCTAGTCTGTTAATGTTAGATGAGCATCTTGTATCATTCAGTACTGCTTGCTTATAGCAACATTTTTTTAAATTCCTGATTTAAATTATTTTGTGCATTAGCATGTGACATTTATAAATGTGTATCCAGGATTCTTCCACAATTTTGGTTATGTGTAGACGGCAATCATGATAAATAATGCAGTTAAATGAACTACCTGCAGTCATTGTTTTACAGATTTAATTATTCATTTGCCTTTTCTTTTCGGAGGCAGCGTGGAGCGACCACCGTGTGTGAACCTTTTGAAAGTTAAGTGGCTCATTAATATCATCAGGAAACTGCATCCCAAGTATTAATGAGCAGAACTGCCAGGTTTACTCAGATGTACAGTGCAGTCCATAACTATTTGGACAGTGACAATTTTTTTGTTGTTGTGGCTATGTACTAAATCAATCAGAGACTAAATATTAGGTGTGTCAAAATTAACTGTTTGGTACATTGGTAAGAAGCAAGAACACACTGGTGAGCTCAGCAATTGCAAATGACCTGGTAGACCACAAAAGACCAGTGTAGTGGATGACAGAAGAATACTTGGAATGGTGAAGAAAAAACCCTTTTCAACTGTTGAACAGATCAAGAACACTCTCCAGGATGTAGGCATAGATGTGTCAAAGACTAACATCAAGAGAAGACTACACCAGCATAACCTCAGAGGGTTCACTACAAGATGCAAACCCCTGGTAAGCCTAAATAATAGAATGGCCAGGTTACAGTTTGCAACAAAGCACATAAAAAACCTCTAAAGTTCTGGAACAAAGTGTTATGGCCAGATGAGACAAATATCAGCCTGTCCCAGAGTGATGGAAAGAGGAAAGTGTGGAGGAAAAAAAGGAACAGCTCATGATCCAAAGCATACCACCAGATCTGTCAAACACGGAGGTGGTATTATGTCTTGGGCATGTATGGCTGCCACTGGAACTGGCTCACTTGTGTTTATTGATGATGTCACTGCTGACGGCAGCAGCAGGATGAATGCGGAAGTATATATCTTGTCTGGTCAGATCCAAGTGAATGCATCAAAACTCATTGGATGATGCTTCACCATACAGCAGGACAATGATCCCAAACATGCAACCAAAAGCGGAATGCTCTTCAATCAAGTCAATCACCTGACCTCAATCCAATTGAGCATGCGTTTCACTTGCTGAAGACTAAGTTTAAGGCAAAAAGCCCCCGAAACAAGCAAAAACTGAAGATGGCTGCAGTACAGGCCTGACAGAGCATCAACAGGGAAGATACCAAGCATCTGATGATGTCTATGGGTCAGACTCCAGGTAGTCATCGATTGCAAAGGGTTTGCAACCAAATATTAAATATGACGACTTTATTGAAGTTTATGTTAACTTGTCCAATTACTTTTGGTGCCCTAAATTGGGGGGACTATGTATAAAAAGGGCTGCACGGTTCACCCGATATGCGATATGGATGTAAATACTCTCAAATTAAAGGTGACAGTCTGCACTTTAATCATAGTCATAATTTCCATTTTTTATTTAAAATCCAAATACTTACGGACTGCACTGGTTTTAGAGTGGTATTAGAGGCAGAAGGACTATGACAAACAGTAGCTTTTGATCAGGTAGACCCATGGAAGTAGGTCATGGCATGCAAATATTTAAATGTCATAAATAAATCAGGGAAACTCAATGCTCGGAACAGTGAAGTCAGAATAAAAATGGTCTATTCCCAGAATCCAGTAGCCTTAAGAGTCAAATGCCCTTGTTTAAAGTTCAGCACTCTGAATACTGAACACAAGTGGTATTACATGTTAAAACACCTCACTTATCCTACATGTAAAATATATTTATTTGATTTACTATAATAATTACTACACAGGATACCAATTATCAATTAAATCACCAAATGTGTTGATAGGCAGAGCAATCTGGTGGATCAACCTTCATCAACATATACAACTCACAATTCAATTAAAATTAACAGCTGGTTTATTAAGTTACAACAGTGAGACAAAATATTCAACGTCCAATCTACAGACGTAGGTTCAACTACCTTAACAAATACTAAATACTAGACATAAAATTGACATGTAACAATCACAAAGAGATGAAATGGAAGAAAATGATACCAAACCAAGCTTGTCTCTCTCCAAAAATGTAAACGCAACCGAGCTGTGATTGGGACCAGATCTTCCAAGAGGGAACGGGAGGGGGGTTTGCTCCCTCCCTTCTTAGCCCATAATTTACGATTTGGGGGAAGGTCCATCAAAAGCCAGGCTCAGACCCCCTTTTTATATTTTTGTTTTGGGTCATTTACTACCACAAGATATCTAGGTATGTAGCCACTGATATGTTCCTTTTTATGTTGAATCTTGAATATCAAACATCACTAGGGCCTGGGAAGCCAGCTTTGTTTTACAGAGGTTGAGCTGATATTTGGAAAGGCATAATATGGTCAAGAACATGGCTACCAAGTGACAAGGCCAATCATACCATGTGCCCTGGCCTCACTCACAGAGCAGTAAACCCGCCAATGTTGGCCCCAGTCTGCCTGCGCAGGATGACTAAAATGCACCTCCCCGACAGATTTATTTGTGCTTTGAAATAAATCAATGCACTAAAATCACAGTGTTTCGATAATCTTCACTAGTTTTTATTAAGTGAAAATCATTAACGTTTTGTAAGACATATTTTTGCACCCATATTGCCTTATACAGTTTCATGTGCCTTGGTTTTTATTACAATTTAGATTTTTGGAAATGTTCTATTCAAATGAATGGTGAGAAGTTAGGTTGTGTGTTAGCAAGTATAACATATGTTGGGTTGGAAACTGGAAGCCATTGCAACACACAAATCCATTATTTAAAGCTTGCCCACTAAAGTTCTTATGGCACCCGTGTTACTTCCCAACGACATTTACACTCCCACACAGAGCACTAGCGGCTCAAAAACATTGTTCACGGCTATCTAAGTAAGGTTAGTCAGTCTTTGGGTGTTGATTCAAAGAGAAAGTGTTACTGAATCCTCAGCAGCCTACCCAGAGGTGAATACATAGTTACAGTACAGTAGCAGGTATAGAAGCATTGTGTGTTGGAAGACTTGTCAGTACATAGGTCAAGATAAAGGTTGAGATGCTTGTGTGAATGTTTTGCTTTTAACAACCACCATCTCTCACTTAAAACATAGTTTTGGGATTTCATTTGAATGTAAATCTCTTCTGTTTTTCATTATAATTAAAAAAAAATTAAATATGACTTTACTTGTCATGCTTCAAGATTTAGTGCCATGATTTAATTGCACTGATGGTTTAGCACATTGTATTAGTGTAAAGTAACCACCCTTGCCCAATTCCAGCATTAAAAGGGCATTTGTATAACTTATTATCAGAGGCTATGAATGAATCATGTTCTACATAAACTTGTCAAAAGCTGGCTCATTATTTTCTAAATGTATGAGGTTCTCTGATGTTAATGATCATTTGTGCTTTATAAAGATTAAAAACAAGGCAAGCTCTTACCAGTGTGCCAGGCTTGGGAGAGTTGTTTGGATAAGTGGAGCCAGCTTAGCCATGGTACTCTGCTGAAATCACCATCAAGTTCTACTTTTTCATGGTGGGAAAGAGTAGGGGGCACTTCACAATCGTCATTTCTTCCCACTGATTTCTTTAAATCCAGTGTGTGCCTCACTAGCTGTGTTTTACCCCGGTAGATGTTAACATCTTTTAAGGTATTGAGTAAATGTCACAATTCTTTATTCAGATTGGTGGTTCATGCCACATTTCTTTTGTGAGGGAAGAAAATTGGTGTGTTGTGTTGTGAAATCATTGAAGGGATAGTTTTTACAAGCGTTTAGTTAATTTTAAAATGTTTTTTTTAAATGCTTGTAAGAAGTTTCCTTACCTTAAAGGTAGCCTACATTCGCAGACAGATGGGGATCTTTGATTTCTGTGTGTTTATATTGCCACAGCACAACATACAAATGTTAGCATAACCAACGGAGACAGATTGAAGCCCTCACAAGCATTTTCTAAATTGTATGCATACTAAAATCCACCAGTTTTTATCAATCTAATTTTAACCCGTACATTCATAAGCACCTAGAATCTGAGTGCTTACAAATGTATGCATTTGCCTGTTGTCAAAGACAAAGACAATGTTGATAATAAAGCTGTTTTATTTCCAAAATAATATTCTATAAATTTCCCAGTGGCTTTTAAGAGCCGGCCTTTTCACTGTAGCTGTGTAATGTATTGCCCTGCCATATGACACGTCAATAACACAACTGTACCTAGCAACCTAGTGCTCATTATTTCCCACTGGTATTGGTTGAGGAATTGGGATGGAAGGTATGCCATCCAAGGCATTGACGAGGCATAACCCATATCTGTACAGCACCAGGAGTTTGGCACTTTTCAGGGTTTCTCATAAAATGGCCATAATGACCACACACTTGCAGTCCATACAAACATTAACTTCTATACCCTCTGACCTCATATAAACACACTGAATTCAGATATAACTTCACAAAGCCACAAAAGAAATCCCCAAACTTTGGGTTTTTTAGTATTTATAATTTCCGTATCATCATCTTCTGCTTCTTCTACTTCATCTTATACACTCTTGGCTCAATAATATCCTCACATGGTTTCTCCTACCACTGCTATGCTGATGATACTCAGCTCTTCCTCTCCTCTCCTTTCCACCCACCAATGAGCATGTCGCTTCACGCATCAAAACTTGCCTCGATGACATTTCAAGCTGGATGATCAGTTGTTGTCTCAAACCTCAATCCCCCCCAAAACCGAGCTGCTCTATCTACCAGCTAAGTGTTCCCTCTAAGAGACCTCTCCATTACTCTCGATAACACAATGGTTTCCACATCCCAGACTGCCAAGGGCCTGAGAGTAATCCTTGATGGCAAGCTGTCCTTCACTGCTAGCATAGCAACAGACACGGAACTGTCGATTATTTCTGTACAATACCTGCAAAATACACCCATTCTCACGGCATATGCTACCCAGCTCATAGTCCAGGCCCTAGTGCTGTCCTGACTGGACGACTGTGACTCTCTGGTCTTGCCAGTCTTCCCACATGCCCCGTCAGGCATCTCCAGCTTTTCTTACATTTACATCTTACTGTCGGACTGCTTTTAACGAAGCAGTGAAATCATAATCCCTTGTTGCAGACTGATTGCTTTTCAGTTTCCCTAAAATCACTAGTAAACATAATACTATTGAATCTAGTTTTGAATCTGCATTCCAACAATAGCTTTGAAAATTAATGGGGAGATTTGATATGAAAATATAATAAAATTATCATGTTTTTAAAATAACACTGTTTGCCCATAATCTAACCAAATGGCAACTCAAACGACCAATAATGCAATAGACATTTTTAACAGTAACCTACCCTAAGTTCTACCTTGGGAAATATTATCTGCTTTGTTAAAGTGACAGCCCTAATACACAGTATGCTTTTTGTCATACGAAAAGATAGTGAGGGCGTTTTTCATACCACCAATTTACAGTATATCCATGTAGGGTCAGTGCTACGTTTGTGCATATTAAAGCTATTAGAAATAATAATAGCACATGAAGTAGCTCCATAATAATGTGGAGTTGTTCTGAATGGTTGGACCATTGCTTATAGTATAGTTTGAAAGTAGGAAGTATTTGTGATTCTTCAAATTTTGAGAATTATGAAGTATGCATTCATATGTGATGGTGCTTACGTTACATACTGTGCCAGGATTGTATGTAATGTTTTAGGACTTCTAATGTTCTCACATGAAATCAATTCATCAATCAACACCATAGGAATGTTCTCAATCAACACCATAGGAATAATTTCAATATGTTTTATGTAGTGTGCCACACAGAATATGAAATTATTACAATTATTATGCACCATGCACAACATACAAATTATTTAATGTCCATTTAGACATTTTGGAATGTGATGTAACATTTGAAGAAATCTAATGTGAGATGAGACTAAGTTGAAGAAACCCAGGGCCAAGTTACTTGAATGAATGTAGGAAGATATGGGTAGCATTGGTTTGGAACAGTGGTTGTTTAGTTTCTGTTAAATATATTTAATGCCAGTTGTCATTTTTATAGCAGTAATTTGGTAGGAATTGTGTTTAACAGATGTACAGAGAGTATATGGTTTGTATACGTATGTGAGTAACTTGGCTTTTTTATGTTGAAGACATTTTTGTTGAGAGGCTACACTACAGGAGCAGATCACCTGTCAAGGTGTGAAAGTATCCCAGATCTGTCCTATGCTATCTCTGAAGGTTTTGCGGAAATCTAGAGGCATATGCGTATTTGGAGCGAAGTGTTTCTTTTTAGACTATAAAAAGCAGTTCTGGGAATGTACATCCAATATGTGTTTCTGTGTAAACATCTGCCTGTTGGGTGAGAGAGAGCTAACTAGAACTGGCATGCTTAAGTGCAGCTCCATTTCACTCCACCCCTTTGTTACTGTTCTTTGCAACGATGTAATGTAATGGATCTAATGGATCTATAACCCCCCACTCAGAAAGTTTGGTGCATACGAAGTCCTACTCAAGCAACACAGTGCTTGAAAAAGCACTTTTCACACCACCTAAGCCACAGCTTTTGATATGCTAATTAACTGGTGCACATTTTGGGAAAGCTTCTGAAGCAGGAGATAAGCCACTTTTGTCTATTAACCATTAGATGTTAGTCCTTGCACAATATAAGGTGAGGAATCTGATCATATCAATGCCATGGGTGTGTGTAACTATTGTTTTCAATCAGTTGACTAAGTATTACCATTAGTAGCCCAAGGCTGTAACTTAACCTGCCAGCATATGTGTTTGCACACTCACAATTAAAAAGACCCAGCACAAAGTATGATTTGGCTGCAGCTATTTTTTGCAATCATTTTTTCTTCAGGATTTTGGTTTTGAATGATAATGATGTCATGTTGAATCTCCCAGAAGTTTGGTATTTCAGAAAAGAATAACATTGCCATGCAGTGGAGTATTTTCATCAACTGCCCTGAACGGCTGTTGAATCTTAGCCTTTAACAACAATTTCACAGAGGGATACACACAGGATTTTTGCATTCACTTGGATTGTTTGCATTTGGATTGTTTGTGTTGACACTATTAGTGTGTTCACAGTTCAGTTTAGTGACTAAATATGTGCATTTTATTTACCTTGCAAAGAATATTAGGCTAGCTAGCTAGCTATAGGATATGACAGGTTAGTGAAAATGCTAATTTACCTCACTAAGCCTATGAGGCTAGCTAGATGCAGCATTATAGGATATTACAGGTTAGCAAAAATGATCAATATTTTATGATATCATTACTGTGACCTTAACAATATACTATAGTCATGCTTTTGTGAAAGTACATGCATTTAAAATTGAGCAATATGAATAAAGTTTTGATTTGTTTTCCATATGAAACATAGCTAGCTAGGTAACATTAGCTGCTGTGTCTTAGGCTGGGCTCACACTGACAATAGGGTATACGTCAGGTGTACTGGAAAACCGTGAACACACCTACATTAAACCAATAAGGCATTCATAAATGTCAGTCTGACGTATACCCTATTGTCAGTGTGAGCCCAGCCTAAGACTGATACTCAGGGTACTGTATCTGCCTGGTGATTTTTCATTTTTCAGAAAAGATTCATATCCTAGATGAAGTGCTGTTTCGACTGTCCTAATAATAGTTTCTAATCTCTGTAATCCATTAAGTTTACACTTGTCTTTTATGGTCCATAATGTATTCACACCATGAGTATGAATATATTTAGAAATGAATTTCTGATCGAGCAGAAAAGGGATTGTTCTCACAGGGTAAACATAAGTCTGAATTAAAATCCCTTGCTGTCTTTGCAGAAAGAGCTGTGTATCTTGACAAGTTGATTGAAAATTACGCTAACCTAAGAAATTATTAATATGCCCAACACAGGAAATGTCTTTGACCACAGTAGATAGTGAAATACTGTAGCAAGATATGATGCTGTTCGGAGGATTCATTGTTCCCTTTTTTATTTAACGTGAAAGGTTTTAAAATCCACTAGGAGCTGTCCCAAGCAGTTTTCTCTCATCCTTATCATAAGATTAGCATTTTTAATGTCCAACTTGAGAGAGAGTGTGTTAGGTTTGTGTATTTTCCCATTTGAGAGTGCGTCAAATCACTTAAATTGAATCCTTTACATAATTAGGCTTTGTATTGATATGAAAAAATGAATTCCTTTATATTTCATGCATGTTCTGTTTGCCTATAGATATTAATATAATCTTTCTTAGCATTTTTCATGTTCCATTAACGGGTGTTTTGATAAATTCTTTAAAAACATATCAACTGTTCTCGTGAATCACTGCTATGAGGTTGTATGGTTAAAACAGAGTTTCACTGTTTCAATTTCAGTTTCAATTTCAGTGACATTTTGTGTAAAAGTAGACATTGAAACCAACTGAAAATGGACGTGCATTCGCTATATCCATAGCAGAGAATGGGAAATGATGAAATTAAAGGTATTTTTGCCATAATCACAGTGCACATAATAATAGAGAGAATACGATTGAGGGTGAATAAAAAGAAAATTGCAGACAGAGAGAAGCTTAGGTTAATTTCATTGTCACACAGTTATTGATTCTTTACAAGCGACTTTGGAAAACACACTGTGATCAGCATCTTAATGGAAACAGTGGGGAGTCTGTATTCCTATCCTTGCAGATTAGTTTAGCATTTTAAATATTAGTGTGTTCTTTAATTAATTGACACCCTCAGTGTCCACACATCAGATTTCCCTCGAAAGCCTCATGGAAATGCTGTAATTGTTGGTGTCTTGCTCTGTTATTTTGACCGAGCATACCCGGACCTGAACACAAGAGTGATATAATTGCAGTATGTCAGTAGTCCTGAAATCCAGAGAAATTGCACACTGTTGCTTATCAATGACATTGATTCCTTCGTTGTGTAATACACACAAAGGGGGACTGAATTACATATAATTTGAGGTTTGTCATGTCACCTCATGAATAAACCATGCAATTTCAGTCACTCTGGGTCCTTCACAGTAATAATAGATCCAGACAATACCATTGTGTCATAGATCCACCGTGATGGTCTACAGAAAATCTGGTGGGGAGCCTACAATACTTTAATAAATGCATAATTCACATTTCTCATACAAAGAAAATAACTTCTGGTGAACTTCAGAAATAAATCAAATTGAAAAATATTAAGATTTCCATTGCTTGGCCTATAATTTGTTACGGACAAAGAATTAAAACAATATGAATTCAGTCGTCTACAAATAGAAACATATTGAAATTAAATGTCTTGTTATTTCTTGCAGTGTGATAGATGAAGTTCTTTATTACTCATCATAAGACGGATAGTTCCAATCTTGGATGCTAATTAGTCAACTAGCTTTCTCGGCAGTGCCGATACTCATGATAAAGCATGGTTAAATAGAATGTTTGTACATCATTTTAATATCATTGCGCCTTCCACTAACATAAACATCCTAGATGTGAAACATTGTAAGCTGTCAATTGTAATAGAAATGGAAACTGAAAATCTCATTCAGCTGCCTCCGTTGAATGTCCAGATCCTCCCATGTGGGCTGAACAGTTTTGCACTTACACTTATTGGTGCGCAGAGAAGAATATTGCACTAACCTCTAAACAACAACGGACGGCTAAATTAATAAGATTCTACGTGATTCCTACTTGACTCATTGCTTTGTGATCAAATTACTTTGCTAATGGAAGTCTAATAACAATGGTACTTTTCTGAGTCTATATGGATATTTCTGTAAGGATCCATTTTATAATAGGGATTTGGAACTTAAACAGCTAGTGGGCTGACTAACAACACACCCTAGCCACATCAATATTTATGATATAACATGGGTTCCATATTGCTTTAGTATACTTTTGTATTTGTTAAACACTTTGTTTAGAATTGAAAGGTATTATCAGAATGTCATACAATAATTCTTACTTATTATCATGTGGAAACATAGCTTGGGGCTCCCTTGTTTTCTAATAGTTTAATAATTTGACAATGTTGTGTTTTGGGTGCTGTATACATTGCCATTAAATTGTGTCTCAGAAACATAGTCAGCCACAGCACAAAATACTGTATACGGTCACACAGCATGGGGTTGTCTTTACTTCTGTTATGAAGTAAATGTCTCAGCCTGAGTTTCACTGTGATCACACTTTATTTCTGTGTGTAATTACTTTCAAAGCACTCCTCCAGGGTGTTTGGTTTAGTTGAAGCATAAAACCGCTCATCCACATTAGGAAAAACATGACCTTTTCTTGGCAGTATAGAGTTTGTATAACAGTCAATTATGCTTGCAATTGTTTTCTCAGAGTTTTGTGTATTTGAAACCTATCTTGTAATCATGATGCTCAAATGAGTGAAAGTTGCAAATTAATTCATACTAATAAAAGGGACGGTGGGTTTGTACTATAAATTCACAATAAAAGTACATCAACATTTTATGCTCAATCACTAAATGTTTAAAATCTTGAAAGCCAAATAGTGGTTGTTTAAAGTTAATTGAGAAATGATCCAACATAAATATACAAAAGTAAACTTTTTCTTTGCTAAAACCTTGATAATTATATATATTTAGTCATTTGAAATATATACTGTATTCCATAAGTTTGCTTTTTGGCTTGGTGAGATGATTTGCTCTGGCTCTATCTTCCCGTGTGTAAGGGAAGAGATGCTTATGACAGAAATATATTTAGCAAAAAATGGTGTACCCTTTGAAATATTAAAAGAAAATGGGAGTATTCACACATGAATTCTCATCAAAAGTCTTCCCATTCAACTGATTGGAAACATCCATTATGTTTTCTACATCCTTTCTCTGTTTGCCATTATTCTTCTTTATCTGTTAAGAATCTGTAGGAAATGATACTCTGAATAATTTATGAATTTCAATACAAGTGAGGAGCATTTTGCCTGCATCCCCCTCCCCCCAAATGAAGTCATTAAATGTGCGCAATTATTCCAAATTGATTTCAGACTAATTAAACTAATTTCTCATTCCTTTCTCCTTGAAATCATGTTATTCCACCATCTGGGCTCAAATGGTGAAATCAGGGACTCATCCATCTTAAGTGAACTGTGCATCCTTCTGTTGGGGCTTCTACATTCAGGCCCCCCGTTCCCACTTAAAACAAGTACCTGCGAGCATCAGTGATGCTCAGTGCAAGATGCACGTCATGAGCCTGCAGCTATAAGATCCTTTTATGTTTAGGCTTACTGTATGGAGTAACTCAAGGTGGGAGCTCATTGACTTGGCATCCATGATGAATAAGATGGGGTTATAGATAAACATATTGTAAACCGCACTATATTAGTCTGAAAAATGTCATTATTGATCTGCTTCTTTATGTCTGTGCTTTGCGAGACATCCAATTCATAAAAAAAGAAAGAGAACCTCTTGACACCAGTCCATTATAAATAGATAAAGATTTCAAGATCTTTACTTGAATGATCAATCATAACGTTTTTTTTTTAGATGCTCTTCATAAGGCATTCGAGACGGATCTGATATTTTCACGAGTCTGTTTACTTTATTCCACATAAGCCTATATAATGTGTGAACTTTAAGCTGAATGACTAACATTCACAGAGCTTGACAGTGTCAAGTTATTGACTTTAATGGTTGACATTGTCTGCAGTGTAACACGGTCTGTAGAGAGTGGTCAACAATAAGAAAACCACTCCATACTCTACTGCTGATCAGTGACAACAGATTGTTTCTTTCACCGGGGAAGGTATTTGGAAAAGGACCCTTGGAAAAGGACAATTGGCAAACCTGTATTGTGTTCAAGTCTCTTTCAGCACAAAATTATGGAACCTAAACACATGTTTTCAACAACCTTAATTATACAATCGATTGGCTGTAATTAAAACCAGCAAACACAGTGATACTCCAGGACTGAGTTTGAGAACCACTGTTCTAACACTTTCTAAAAGTAAATAGAATAAATGTAATAGAATTTATGAGTGAAATATGAAATTAAATAAAAACTGATTTAAAATTTGATTTAGCCTGTCAATCATTTATGAACTTGAAGGGCAACACTTCTAATTGTAACATTTGAACAGTGTTTGTTTAATTAGGCATGGTATGGCAGCGATTTTCAAAAAATAGTCAAGTGTGCATACAGCTTAACTCCCATTACGTTTCTAACAAAGAGGCTTAACTCCCAATACCTTGGTAATCAAACTCATTTACATGATTAAGGAAGAGCCTGTCAATCACATCTAATATTTTATAGCAAGGGAGGAGGTAGAGGAGGATTTCGCACCCCCCTTCCTCTGCAAAAAGAAAAAGAATACTAACAAAGACGAAGGAAACCTTTATCCTTATGGTGCCCGCACACTGGTAGAATGGCTTTCAGCAAACCAGGGCTACATCATTTTATGGTCGCTGGAGATGAGAAAGTGTGAATACTTCACACCATTGTGTGTCTGCACACACTGCTGGGAAGTGCACTGACGATAGTTAGGCTGGCAGTGTAGTGTAATGGTTAGGGAGCTGGGCTTGTAACTCAGAGGTTGCAGGTTCAATTCCCAGATGGGGCCCTGCTGTTGTACCCTTGAGCAAGGTACTTAACCTGAATTGCTTCAGTAAAATATCCAGCTGTATAAATGGATTGTATGTAAAAAGTATAAACTGTGTAAGTCACTCTGGATAAGAGCGTCTGCTAAATGCTTAAAATGTCAAATGTAGTTACACCAGTGCAACAGCTGGCAGACAGTGAAGAGGTTTTCTATTGGTATAGTCTAGGTTATGCATGTAACCCTGGTTCCCTGCCTGAGGGAAGGAGACGTCACGGCTATGGGAACACGCCCACGCAGGGGTGGATAGGCTGAAGTCTGTGGATACGTTTACACCGTCTGATAAAAGTGACCCAATTCCGATTTTTTGCTCACATGTGGCACATATGGATATATATTATGAACGTGTAAACAGGAAAAAAGCACATGGAATCGGACATTTTCAGATCCGTTTTGGGACACATTCATATGTGGAAATAAATCTGATAGGAGTCTGATATCTGCCAATGTGACCATCATCTAAACGCACAGATCATTTGCACGTCATTCAAAATGCGACACTCTTATACTTGTTTCACATTTGAATGACGGTGTACCGTTTCACATGCACAACCAGATGTGAAAGAAGAAGTGAAATCATGGAGGCCAGTGGACGAATACCAAGGTTGCGTGCCTTTTAAGCCCGTGTGGCGAAGATAAATACATAAAACATGATTGATTGATTATTTCTATCTCGGGGATCTCGACAAGGCCACAGTGTGACGTCTCTTTCCCTCACTCAGGGAATATTTAATGTGGACGTTCCCTTTCGTTTGGCCACTTTGACATCACAACGCATGTGCCCACAATGTGTAACAAATACTCAATAAAAATATCTATTGTAGGGGCGCTGATCTAAAGAATCGTGGAGGAGCCCTTGCCCACATACATAGAATATAATTGAAAGAAAGCGGACCGATCTAACACTGTGAACCCAGTGAAATTGGAACTGTTGCATTAGTGCATGTCCAGGCATAAGCCATAAAGATTGCACAAAGTGGGATGAAGTATGTCACGTTTGTTGCTACAGACCCATGTAGCCAAAGATCGAATGGCATGAAAAATCCCACCAATATGGGATAATGCGTACATGGAGTAACAAAGGCCACTTGTTACAACCCGATGAACAACCCGTCACATCAGATGCCACTGTGAACATCTAGCCAGTCCTAACACATCAAGATAGCACCACTATGGTGTAATTAATTCTTTCAGTGACAATAAAAATTCTGTTGTGAGTCGTTGTGAGCCGATCTGCCATAGGTGGCCACCACGGAGCAATCAGAACGGCAGAGCACCTATCCCTCCGGACTATATCTAGTACTGCAGGGAGGAGAGGGATTCGATGAAATTCATGAAGATGTCAGCCGCGAGTGTTTCTGGGCATACATTGCTAGTGGGGGCCTGTATCATTGGGGAAGCATGCCCCTCAAGCTTGAGGAGATGGGCTTTCTCGCTGTCGGGAAGTTGAGCCATAGATGCCTGTGTACGGCAACCACAGCCATACCATTGTGTGTCCAGCTACCTGCGCTGTGCGTTTAGAAATTTGCAGGACGAGGTTGTGGCCGATATATTCTGGCCGATGTGCACAACAAGCCCCGGCAGAAGATCGGCTTGATGTGCTCGGCGCAGCAGGACGGAATTAACGGCGAGGCGTGTCTGGCCACTGGCCACGTAAATCTTTTCAGCGAGGGAAGCTGTGCTCCTCCAGGGTTTTGAAGACAGCGTGGGCTTCTTAGTCCAAAACTCTCTCACAGATGGGGGCACCAGGTAGGCGGCCACCATCTGTTCCACTGTGGGGAACGTGAGGAAGCCCTCCTCAGCAGCCGTGGCCATGTTGATATGAGAGGCGGAACCCTGTGCAGGAGACCGAGCGGAATGAGGGCGGCTTTCTTCACCTCCTGCACCACATCCGGAAGAATGGGGAGGAGGTTTGGGGCTTTTTAAGGATCGTCGCTGTAGAAGCGGCCATCCATATAACACACAGTGGGTTCAGGAGGGGTGGGCAAAGTGAGCCACAGAAAAGCCACCTTGTTAGAAAAGGCAAATTTAGTGAGCCACAGAAAAGCCACCTTGTTAGAAAAGTTTGGATTAGTCACCGCTACATTTAGCTTACATGGAAAATTATGTGAAATCTATCAAGTATATAGCTGGTTGGTTGTTGCATAACAGAATTTGAAGTGTGATACAATATATGTTAAACCAAATGGGTTATCATGGAATCTATATATATATGTCAAATAAATAAATTCAATTTAATTGATTTTGTTTTGCATGTAGACTACCAACATACTAAAAATTTTCTTATTTCCAGTTTCAGATAAAAAGAATTTAATTAAAAGTTTAAAAAATCTGTCCAACTGCTTAAAGCAAATGATAAATTTAGTGGGTGCGGCTTTTAGGCTGGACCTGTTTTTCAGACAGAATTCAACTGCTTAAAGCCTGGATTTGAGATTTGGTTTAATTTGGTTTATCCATGGATTACACTAACCTATCTTTTTTTCAAGAATTTATTTCACCTTTTTCTCCCAATTTTGTGGCCAATTGTACCCTCTTCTAATTCAACTATACTCCGCTCGAGCTCAACGCTGCAACTCTGGGACCGCCATTGGCAAAGAGGTCGAACCGCCTTCTCCGAGTTGGAACTTGCCAAGCCATTGACTGTAACTGACACACACACAGCCACTTTTGCATGCGGCAAGTTCTCGCAGACAGGCAATTGTGGCCCCCGATTAAATTGCAAATCTGCAGAATTAACAATATAAGTCAACCCCTGGGAATATCATACCTTCACTGATCCCATTTATCTGTTCTTTTCTTCTTTTCACTTTTTAGATTTGCGCAGACAGATGGAGAGTGCAGAGTTGAAAAACCAGCGTTTGAAAGAGGTCTTTCAGAAGAAGATCCAAGAATTCCGCACTGTTTGCTATGTGCTGACGGGGTACCAGATTGACATCACTACAGAGAGCCAATATCGCCTCACCTCTGTGTATGCTGAGCACAGGGATGACTCCCTGCTCTTTAAGGTAGGAAAGGTGTTTTGCAAAGTCAAATATCTTATATGCTGTTGTGCTTTCTATATAACATGTCTGGAAAACTCTATGTTCCTATTTTTTGTCCTCTTTTTAAAACCATTTTAAGTTGTCTGCTGCTTAATTTTAAAAAAAAATCTATCCTGATATATACCAAATAGAAAAACTACTCCTTGTTTTCCAAACACAAACTTGTTTCCAGTAAAAACAATGAAGGGGTGTTGGAAATCTTGTTTGAACAATGGTCAAACGAGTGCAATAATTATCAAAGCATTACTGTTAATCACTGGGGGGAAATGCATTTTTTTTTATCAGCCTGCTACAAAGCTCAGATGGATACCAGCTGAGAAAAGGGAGAGCTGTGGTTCAGGAAAGTTTTGAGAAATTGTGTCTGGAGGACTAGGAAACGGAACTGGTGTTTCAGTAAAAGGTTCCATAGAAGTTACATAACCGTATCTGCTCCACATTTTTCTCTAGTTAAATTTAGACCAATTTGAAAGTCCAAGTCCTTGATTCCCAACCGCAGCACAGCAGGTTAATTCTCTTTATTGTTAGAATGTCTAAATATATCACCTTATCTTTTGTTTGGGAAGAAGCTAACTGGTATAAGACAAGACTGTCTCTCAGGAAATCCAATTCACCCGGAACACCAGCAGCATTATAGCCACACTTACAATAAATGTGAATACACAAAGAGTTACTTCCGCTGCTATTCCGGCTGTCCCCTGACTGCTCTGCACTAGGCCTGAGGCTCAGAAATAAATACAGTTCTGTCCATGTGAAGGGACTTATGTTATGTTCTGTTTGATATCTTTATGCATTGTGGTTTGTTAACTACACAGCATGTAGCTTTTCAGGAATTGATCTCGGAAATAATTCTGACATCTTAAAGCATGAACAGTCAATACATATTAGATTTTAGACCATGGTGGATGTTTCTTTTTTCTATTTGCAACATCACAAACTTAATAATAATTAAGTGTATACATGTATTGTGGCATGGGGAACGCAGCCATAGCGGGCGACACAGCACACTGACAACAGAATCAAGTGCTAATTATGTTTTATTTTTTATTTCACCTTTATTTAACCAGGCAAGCCATTAAGAACACATTCCTATTTACAATGGTGGCCTGGCAAAAGGCAAAGCCTCTTGAGGGAAGGGGAAAGGGTCTAAAAGGGAATGTCAAAAGTTAAGTAAAAAAGACAGGGGCACACATCCAAACATTTCAACAGTTAAAAGACAGCAGCACACATCCAAAAATGTCCAACAACACCCTCTACTTACATACAATCACAAACATCAGACAACCATCAGGAAATACAATGAAAGAATAACAGAACAACAACAGAACAAGAGTAGCATACACAAGCATTAAGACAGACAGGCAAACAAACGGCAGCATCAAGAAGGCAAGAGCATGCACGGGACGCTAAAATGAAAAGTTAAAGGTTAAAAGGACAGTGGCACACATTCAAACATTTCCAACACAGTTAAAAGACAGCAGTACACATCCAAACAATTTCAACACACCCTCTGCTTACATACAATCACAAGATCAGGCAATACAATAAAAGAACAGCAACAGAACAAGAGTAGCATACACAGGACAGGCATTAAGACAGACAGGCAAAACAAACAGCAGCAAAAGCATGCATGGGACAACAGTAGGCAGGCAACAGACAAGGGTTAGGGAATATTAGAGGGTTGGGAAACAGCAGCATGAATCAGTGAGAATGTCCATAATAGAGTCCTTGAGAACTGACCAGTTTGAGTGTTTTTTAGGCAAATTGATCCAGTCTCTGGCTGCAGCAGCCCGGAATGACGATAGACCGAGTGCTGTATTTGTTTTGGGGATTCTGAGCAGAATATGGTGAGCAGGTGAGCTAATGCCCTGGAGAGGTGTTTATTAGTGCCCCAAAAACAGTGAGTCCCAAGGTGGCTGTGCAGGTCAGGGTTTGTAAGGCAAGGCAAGGCAAGGTGAGAGATGTCCTTAATCACAAATAGATGCATATATGTACTTCAAAGGGCGCTTTGTAGCTTACAATATCACTGAGTTTCCTTCTTTTTAAAGTATAAATGTTTACAAACCTTGTTGCTGTGTCCAGGGGCCTGTCTCATGAAGCAGGATTAGTGGGTTAGCGAGCTAACCTTGGGTTTAAGCCTGGGTTTTCGGTCTCACGACTGTGGCTCACTTTTAACTGGGTTGTATCGACATGGTAACTTATGCTACGAACCTAACCTGCTAAGTTCAGTTCAGGTTAACTCATCAAATCCTATAATAAGCCCGCCCCCTCACCAATCAGCTCTGGTAAATGGCCTCGCCAATCCTAGAGTGTTTTAAAAATATATATATCAGAGATAGAGATACAATATTCGCTTTGTGGAGAAAGAGCCGCATGTCACAAATGCCACTCGTCTAAGCCATGCGATCACTGTGCAGTAGTATGTATACATTTACATTTTACATTCTTATCCAGAGCGACTTACACAATTGACATTTCTTTACATACAATCCATTTATACAGCTGGACATTTTTACTGAAGCAATTCAGGTTAAGTACCTTGCTTAAGGGCCGCCTATGCATGTACTTGTATGTATGTATTGCCCTACATTTTCGAGCAACTGTATGTATTGCCATACATTTTATAGCCACCGGAGAACCTGAGTAAACATAAACATACAGTTTATATAGTTTTTTATATATATATATATATATATATATATATATACAGTGTATATATATATATATATATACACCGATCAGCCACAACATTAAAACCACCCGCCTAATATTGTGTAGGTCCCCCTTGTGCCACCAAAACAGCTCTGACCCGTTGAGGCATGGACTCCACATGACCTCTGAAGGTGTCCTGTGGTATCTGGCACCAAGACATTAGCAGCAGATCCTTTAAGTCTTGTAAGTTGCAAGGTGATGCCTCCATGGATCGGACTTGTTGGTCCAGCGCATCCCACAGATTCTCAATCGGATTTAGATCTGGGGAATTTGGAGGCCAACACCTTGAACTCTTTGTCATGTTCCTCAAACCATTCCTGAACAAATTTTGCAGTGTGGCAGGGTGCATTATCCTGCTGAAAGAGGCCACTGCCATCAAGGAATACCATTGCCATGAAGGGGTGTAGTTGGTCTGCAACCATGTTTAGGTAGGTGGTACGTGTCAAAGTAACATCCATATGAATGCCAGGACCCACGGTTTCCCAGCAGAACATTGCCCAGACCATCACACTGCCTCCGCCGGCTTGCCTTCTTCCCATAGTGCATCCTGGTGCCATCTCTTCCCCAGGTAAACGATGCACATGCCATCCACATGTTGTAAAAGAAAACGTGATTCATCAGACCAGCCCACCTTCTTCCATTGCTCCATGGTCCAGTTCTGACACTCACGTGCCCATTGTAGGCGCTTACGGCGGTGGACAGGGGTCAGCATGGGCACTCTGACCGGTCTGCGGCTACACAGCCCCATACGCAGCAAGCTGCGATGCACTGTGTGTTCTGACACCTTTTGCCAGCTAACGCAAAGATACCCTGACTATGTTGAACTGCCTTTGTGAAACAGGCCCCAGTTGCTCGGCTTACACCAGTGTATGGTGAAGGAAAACAATTGGATTAGGCTTCACAACCTGGAAGCCTAATTTTTTTGATAGTTTTATTTTATTTTTGTGAACTCTATCATCAGATGTTGGAGCAGAGGTTCTGGTGATTACCCATACCCTCAATTCCATTAACGGAACTCAACTTTAAAGCCCATCTATCATTTCCACTGTCTTTTTTTATTTTTTAAGGGTTAGTGGGGTCCTGCTCATGCCTCTGAGCCTAGAAAGGCCAGCAGGGCTAAGGACAGAGACCATATAGAAGTGTAATCAAAACATGGTTGATACTGCAACTGTTAGAAGTCTTGTTAGGCATGATCTAAATATATTATGCCCGTTGAGGTTCTGTTTCCATCAATTCTAGATATTGGGACAGGACTAATTTACTAATGTAAAGTACTTCTGGGCAGCGTGCTATGCTTAATTGCCCACCATTAGGTGTAATAATAATCAGTTGAATATCATCCCGTATATATCCCATATATAAATATGCCCGTAATATGTGAACTGCAATAACGTTACAGGGGTTGACCTTTTATGTATTCTGCTCTGTTAAGATGACATAATTACACACTGTTCAGTCTATGTTGACTTTAACTGTAGAACCTGAAGGTGCAGAAGATCCTTCCATTACATGACATTTCTCAAGGCTCAATAATAAATAATAAAAAGTAAAATTTGAGGTATTGAATCATGATTCTGTTGTTATCGTGATTCATTCGAGAAATTGGGACAAACCATGATGTATTGAATTGTGGCATGTGTATCGTGATCGTATCATGCGGTACTTGCCAATACCCAAACCTATTAACGAGCCTTGCCCTAGGAGAGAGGGCAAAGTTATTGCCCGTTTGCTCGTTCGAGAGTGACTCGTTGGGGCACCCGCAGTCTGCTTGCGCCGGCTGCAAAAGTGTATCTTGCGTTAGAAGTGTCCCATAGCACTTACCTTGTTGGCCTTTTGTCTGCGTGAATCCTTGGAGAAGGGCAGTCTCTTGGTGCTGTGTTAGAATAGAGACAGTCATTGCTTCTCCCAATCCAACGCTGCTTTGCAACTCTCGCTTGGTTTCTCCACTTCTACATGCTTACAATAGTTCTGTTTGACTGGTTTGCATGGTTAAAACCATGCTATTTTCTTAATTCTCTCTTTTTGTTGCTCAATAAATAAGCAAGTAGTCTGAAATACTGCAGATTTGTAAGACTAAGAGTAATGGACATTCTGAACAGCGTACCGGATATTGGACAGTGTGGCTATAACAGTAATTCATACATTTTCATTGTTGGCTTTGTATGGCCTGCAGAGGATGCTTCTCTTAGGACTGAACACGAAGGGAACCATAGAAGAACTCAAGAACCGTAACTGTTTAAAATTGCAATAATAAAATCATGAACAATTACTTACAAACCAGAATGTCTGAGTAGTCATAATGCACAGCTAGAATTGTTTAAAAGTGTTGTCATTTATAAAAAAGTAGTTCACCATGTAAAAAGTCATATGCTGGATGTAAACGTTTAAATCATATGCCATGGCCGTCTCAGTCACCAGATCCCTACCCAAATGAACACTTATGGAGTGTTGCCTGAGACTGCGTTTTCCATCACCATCAACAAAACACCAAATTAGGGAATTTCTCATGGAAGAATGCTGTTGCATCCCTCCAATAGAGTTCTAGATACTTGTAGAATCTACGCAAAGGTGCATTGAAGCTGTTCTGGTGGCTCGTGGTGCCCCACTGTCCGATTTAGACACTTTATGTTGGTGTTTCCTTTATTTTGACAGGTTTGTACTGTACACCAAAACAGATTTATTTATTTTAGTTTTGTTACATTGAAGTTTGATATTCACATACTCGGGTATTTAAAAAAAACTAAGTCTGATAACAAAGTTTAGAATGTAAAAGTTTTGGGATTCTCAGAAGTCATGCAAAAGCTGTCAGTAACATATTGCTGTTCATCTTGTGTCTGAACTGTTGAGAGGACCTGTCCACTAGCCAAGCCAGTTTTGAGCTTATTTTTAGCAGATAATAATATAAAAAGCACACACACAATGAAAAACTGCAGCAGCCTTATAAAGTTGCCTCCTAACTGTGTGGTTTTTATATGTCTCGTCACATTTCGCTTTTCTATTTTACACTTTTATTTGGCATTGGAAAATGCCTCGGTTATACTTGATGACTAGGATTTGACTTTTAGGATTTGTCTTTATGACTTCTTTATTAGAAGTGAGTCTGGGCCATCTTCCCGCATTTCTCATTTATCTTGAAGTGGCTGAGGGGTTTATGGGCTTCACCTGCTGTTGACCAGGACTACTTTATATCAAGAATTGATCCTCTCAGAAACGCTGTTGGTTTGTCTGCAACTTCAAATCATTCTGAAAGGCGATGTATTTATACTCTGTTGGTGGGGGGGCATTCAGCTGAACACTTATTAAGGTGTTTGCTTTCTTGAGCCAGCGATCATAGTCAGTATTCAGCGGGTCAGACTAACTGTGGGAGTCTTTAATATTTTGAGACGATATTTAAAAATATTTAAATATAGTTATATTTTTATTAACACTATATTGACAAATATTTTAAAAGCTTTAATATTTTAATCTGTGCAGGAGTGCATTCGGTCTGACATTTCTTAGATTTATTTATTTTTACAGCCTGTTTTAACAGCAGATCTGTTTTCTCTGCCTCCCGTTGAGAGCTTGTTCGAGTTTCACATACAGCCAGCTGGGGGTAGCACATCTGTAATTGTATTCAAGTCGTGTTCCCCTCTGCCTCAGCACAGGGGTTTGAGCTGCCAGGCTAGGATTGATGGATGTGCAGGACTGGAGGGGGATATCGACTAGCGAGTACGTAGCGCAGCATTGTGAAGGCAGCGCTCCTTCCTTTGAGCAAGCCACAGATTGCCTTCCATCTGATGGGAAGAGTAGCATTGTGAAGGCAGCGCTCCTTCCTTTGAGCAAGCCACAGATTGCCTTCCATCTGATGGGAAGAGTAATTAGAATGTTGGTGGAAGTCTGTGTCATAAAAAAAAGCAATGAATGTATTTAAGAAAATGTTACTTATGAACTATTCCCATTGTCCTGAAACTGTTGAGACGTAGCATAGAGTACTGGTCTTTGTGAACAATACTGTATACCTTCCCTCTTAAAATATTTTCTCATTGTAATAGTCACTCAGTGTAGTGTCATACAGTGCAGTGTTAAAAGTTCCTTCTGAGGAGGATTGGCCTATGCTGGCCAATAGAGAATGGGGATATTAATGGGGATTTGCATATTCAAAAACCATTGGCAATAACACATTTGCCCATTTATTTGTTGTACAGCTCATATGTTTACAATCAATTGTTCATTTTTTATTTGTAATTAAGAAAAAGCTTGAGAGTTGTTTTTTTAATGTTTACATTATACAGTATCTTGTGTTGCTCAGTGGCAAGAAATCTCAATTAAATCCATTCTGATTCCATGAACTAAGAAAATATAATATGAAAAATGGCAATATGGGTGAATACTTTTTATAAGCACTGTATATTGTGTATGACACTTATATTGTGTATGTGTGCCTATGACTGCTCTGGGGACTGTTGCAAATACATTCATTGCAGATACTCTTAGATTTTGTTCAAGAGCTAAGAACAAATTGGTGAAAACCCAAATTTGCGTCAAACTGATCATACGCACACTTTACGCATAGTCCTGAGCATGTACACACTGTTTGTGAATGAGACCCATAGTATTTTCACAAGTTAAGTTGTAAAGGAAATGGCTACAGATGTGAAACATTCCGTTATGGGTGTCACAGCAATCACAATACACACCTTATGGATGCATGTGAAAGTAATTTCATTTGGAAATATGTCAGGTTTTTTTTTTTTAAGAACTGAACTGGAGCTGAAATATATTTTTAATGTAACTGTGAAATCACCCATTTGATAGATGTTCTCTATCTTGAAAACAAGCTTGCTTCATTTATCAGAATGCAGAGGTTTTAAAACTTTTTCCTAATTACAACTATAAAAACTGTTCCCTAATCAGCTATACAGCCGAATGGGAAATAAAGTGAACGTGTGGAGACTGGGATATATGGAATAGAGTGTAGCCATGAAAACAGGTACAGGAATACTCCATTCATCATTCAGATTAAAATATATGTACATAGACGCGTTGCCTTAGATTGAAATGTGACCACCATTGCCGACAGCTCTTAAACCCTTCCTCTCCACATACATAAGGTTCAGGTGTGCTGTCTGAAACTGGGTGAAGTGGTTCCCCCTTAAACACCAATTTTAAGCAAACAGAGGGATCAAAGCAAGCTTCCATCAAGAATAATTGAGTTTTGATTGACTGTCAACTGAAGTTTCACATTTCATACATCGGACACTGATGCAGGAGAAAAGAGAAAACCAAAAACAGACTAATTTCTTCAAACATTTATTAGTATTATTGTGCATGAAAATGATAAAACTGTCACCTTTCTAAAAATATGTCTGTTAATTACACTTATGACTATAGTCTTTTTCAGACCATGATTGGTAAATTAGTTGAATCAGGTGTTTTGGTGCTGGGCTAGAACCCACAGGGCTGAGCTGAGCCTTTGACTTAAGGTGTATGACATACATTTTTGTGCATTTCAGTACTTAAGTGGCTGGCATGCAGTTTTAGTATTTATTGTGTATAATACATAAATATTGTATTTTTTATGAGCTTAGTGTGTGTACAAATGCAGGCTAACTAGCTAACAATGCATTTTCTTAATATCTGGCCACGGCCTCCATGTTTATGATAGACAATAAATAACCCCTTCCTCCTCGCTGTGCACTTCTTTTTGGTGTTAAATTAGCAAGCAGTGTTGGCAGTGTTTCCATGTGAAGATGATGCATCACATATCACATGGAGCACATGAATCAAACTGGGTATTATGTTTTTGAACAGTTGTGTGTGTGTGTGTGTGTGTGTGTGTGTGTGTGTGTGTGTGTGTGTGTGTGTGTGTGTGTGTACATGCAAGAACATTCTAAAAGCTGTTGTACTATACTAAGCTACATGCAAACAATGCAGCCCTATTTTCTCTGTTATGACTTCCTCACAGTAGTATCCTGATTTGCTACAGAAACAAGGAAGTGTATTAAAAAATCATTTTTATATTTGGGGGGGAGGGTTACTGTGTACTTTCATAGAAAAGTGCTGTACAGGTGCAATATTTGTCCTGAAGCTTCTTTTTTTTTTTTTTTTACCTACTTTTAAAATTAAATATTCTAATTACAGTATTCCATGTGACAGCTCTGTACCCCCTGTAGTTGTGGAATGGGGGACATTTTTTAATGATAATGTGGTGAATGATGCAAACTCGTTTATAATTGAGCTCATGAATATGATGAATTTGCTTATCAATTTTATAATGGAGCATAGTCTTTATCAGAATCCACAGTCAGAAGTAATTTAGTGTTTTTCTTGCATTAAAGCACATCCATCAAACCATTAAGCTTGACAGATTGAGATTGCGTAAACATTTCTCCAACCCAAAAAATAAACCAATCAATAAGGAGCCATGGATTAAATGCTCATTTACATTTGTAAGATGATTATACATTCCTTGCACCTGGGTGAAGTAGTTTCCATACATAAAATGCTATAACATCAAATTCCAACACAGCTAAAATCCCTTCCAAGAGTTTGCTCTGTCTATAAATATAAAAGTCACATTGTTGAATATCCTGTTATTTTTCACCTCTGCAGTTCCTCATATCTGTTAGTTCATGTATTATTATATACATGACTATATTATTTATTCATTGCAAATGTGATGCTGTGATATGTATTACACACTCCTATGTTATGTTTCAACACATATGAGTTGCTCCATGGCACTTCTTAAGGTGTTACTTGGTACTACGGCCGTACTAGTGCTTCCGAGTGACATGGCAGGCATTTTGGCTCTGGGAAATTCCACATTCTAAGAAATAAAGACTCCGTTACAAGAAAGGCCAATAGTAAGGGGTGACATTTAATGCGTGAAGAGTGGAGATTTATGTACATTGAAAGACCGACATAGAAGTGCAAGCAGTGCATAATTATGGCTCTTTCAATACAAAGTACAATACAGGGGCACTTTTGAGTGCTTCCATCTGCACAATTCCATACTTAGCATGTGCCTAACATGTCTCACTTATATAATTCTATTAGAATGTAAATGTACTGGGGCAGTATAAACGCTTCTCATTTGAAATGGGCTTTTGAGTTGGGAGGGGGCAGATCACAGAGCACAGCTCCCTCCGCCTCACTCTCTCTGCCAGGCCTGCAGCTTCTGCTTCACTACCCCCTCCCTGCAATAGTTTAATTGGATTATGTGTTCCACCCATTTACAGTAGTTGTATTTTATTTCCAGGTCCTCCTGTCTGGTTAATTAGAATCGGGCCATTGAGAATTGCCTTGCCACATTCTTTTCTTTTATTATTGTGTTTTTGAAGATTATCTACTCTACAAAACAGATTAAAAAAATGATTATCAGAGCTGTGGCTGGTGAGGAAATTGGAAAAGCTGAAAATGATTTCACTTTATCTTGGCTGTTGTGTGTGCATATATTCATCTGTCGTTTACATATTTCAAAGCGTCCAAGAACATGATTCAAAGTTGTGACAATGTGGTTTCACCTGATGGAATTAGAGATTTTTCAAATAAATGACAGACCGAAAACCTCATTATGGGATTCTAAGGCATTTAAATAAATAACAGTTTCCTTTTATCACCCAAAGTATTAGAGCAATTTGACTGAACACCCTACGTTGTTGGTTGTTTGAAGTGATATGTTTGTTCCTCCACATATTGTTCATGTTATTGTCTTTAGCTTTTTTAGGTTTATTGCATTAGCTGACATTGAATATATAGGGGTCAGATAGGCATGATTATACTGTACTGCACCATCACTGAGACTACAAAAATAAACAAGATCTGTTTGAAAGCGCAAGTCTTTCAGGAATGGAAAGGTTAATGCACTAAACAGGGTAAATACAATTATATTACAATTGATTTGATCACATAATGTTCCTTGTGTACAAGACATTAAAATAAGATTTGATCAATTTGTGTGCAGTTAAGGTATTACGGAGTACACATAGGCCTCCCTGTGTGACTGCACACTTTGCATTTGAAACAAGCTCCTTTCAGTATCGGAATCAGCATCAGTATCCACAGGTCCTGATGACGAAATAACAATTATTTTATCAGTGCACCCCTTCCAGTGGCATAATATTTAAACTGAAATACCAATTCATAAGCACATTGTTTTTACTAAGCACTTTTCTATATATTACAATGGCCTATTTGTTGAGTACTGTGTTTTATCTCTTTGAATATGTAATTTAGGCCTGTAGAATGTAGCTTTATAAGACAAGTATAAATGCAGTCTAAATGTCTTAATCTAGCCAGTCTGGATGTTGAGTAATCATTCTTTGTCTTTTAACACTGGCTACTTTATAGCATTAGGTGTTCCTGAGGAAAATAATTGCATAATCAGAAGTGTATTCTGCTTATGTATCATAAATTATTTGTGTGGGTGCACACAATGCCTACCATAGGTTTCTACTATAGATGCACCGATATGAAAATTCTGGACCGATACCGATTATTCAAATAACACAATTGGCCAATACCGATACTTTCTCATTTATTGTTCTATTTGTGCCCTGGCAAAAAAAAAATCTGCCCTTCATTATACGTGTCAATGAGCACAAATTAAATCATACAAATGTATGTAACAGCTTTTATTGTAACATTCTTTCACATACTCATTGTTCTGTGCTACATGTCTTTCTTGCAAATGGCTGATCAGATTTGATGTATTAAAATCCTTGCTTGAGTTCCCTCCTCTTGAAATCTCACTGGAGCATTTGTTACAAATAGCAAATCGGTTGTCTTTCTCCGACACCTTGTAATGCGCCCACACAGCCAACATTTTCTTCGCTTGACAGTGTCCACAGAAACAGCACGTCTGGAATCAACGAGAACAGCGTGCATTAGAGCTGGGTGATAACCAAATTTTACACAGTTATCGTAATTTCAATTATCAAATGTACAAATTTTGATGATTAGGCTATAACATTGTTGCGTGTAGGAGAATAATTCCTGCATTTGTTTTGGCCTTTCTCCATCCGCAACACGCAACACAGCCAATCACAGCCAGCCTTGATATGAAGTGCAACTTTACTGTGGTGAAGCCAGAGGGAAGCGCAATCAAAGTGCCAAACTTGGAGCTAGCGAAGCATGGAGTGGAATTTGTTCAGTCAGTAAACCCACTAAACAGGGTAGGCCCAGACTAAACGTGACAATGAGATTCAAGACAAACTGAGTTTAGTCCCTAAGAAAGGCTGTATGTCAGTCGCTTGGGTTACTTTGGTTATAAACGAGCTGACAAAGAGCAGAAAGGAGGAGTGTACTGAAACAAAGCGATCCCGGCAGCAGACCGGAATACATCTAATCTATTCCATCATTTGAGAAGTGATCACAAAAATGAATATGAAGAATAAAAAGAAAGGCAGAGGCAAGCAAAAAATCATATGCAGACGTGAAAAGGCAGTCATATATTTACGGTATATATATATATATATGCATTTATATATTTGAAAACTTACCGCACATAGAAGCATTGAATGTTAAATAAAGTTGTTTGAATAGAGTTGTCTATGTCATCATAGAAGTATTTGGTCAACATATCATGCTAATTATTTTTGCCCATATTGCCCAGCTCTAACGTGCATCTTGTGCAAGACTGCGTGCAGTGCCAGAGTGCTTGTGATAGCTAGTCAATTGCAGCATCACCAGAGGAGTAAATTAGCCATGGTTTCAGTCAGTTTAGCCTGTAAATAAAAGGTGCTGCCCTTCCATTCAAGTTTGAACACAATCACCAGATTGACACAACACAAATTGATAGATAATTACCGGCCACTGCCATCTGTAAATTTATCGACCGATAAGCCGATTGCAGTCAACAAGGCAAATATCGTCTGATACCGATAGCCCTAGTTTCTACCTCATGAAACAATTGTAAAAATGAGTGCTCCAAAATTCTGTCACCATTTTGTAGCTTGAGGGAAAACCTCTCTGATACAATATGATGTCTTTTTTCATGCATATGGTTTGAATCTGTTCTAGATAGCAGTCAATGATTTTTCCCTCTCTGTTTCCGTGGCACACTAAGACAGTGTCTGTAAGAAAACTCATCAGTTTTGATGAGAGAGAAAATTGACATGAGAAAATGAATGTATTTATATCTCGTGCAGGGGAGAGAGCGTGAAAGTAGTGTTCTCGATGAGTCAGCAGGTTGTGTGGACGCCGGCTGAATGAGAAGCACAGATTGATCGTCTGGTTTAAGACATTAATTTGAGTGACTTCACAGCGCAGAGTAATTTATTAATGGTTAGAGGATTAGGAGACAGGCTTGAGATGGTTGCTGAAATTCATGTGTGAAATAATGGCTTGCTGTTTTGAAAAGAGAAAAAAAAGCTAATTATCAGCATTTGTTTTAAATGCTATGGTTGACAAACCCAACATGAACAGCTTGGTCTTACAGCAGTTAAACAGAGATCGTGGAGAAAGTGAAAACTTTCCAATGGCCAGGGAACATAAATAATAGGAATATACCCAGTCTGTAATGCAAGTATTAAATTATTTTAAGTGTGTACTGCCACTGTCTGTGAATAATACAGATCTCCTCTGTGGTCGAGTATTAAAATCCAAAACCACACCACTCACAACAAAACAACTTTATTTATGTCCAGCAAAACAGGCATTCATGTTTTAGTTGCTTAAGAACAGGCCTCATACCTTAACATGAATCCCATTAATGATACGGTTGAAATGCAAGAAAGTTCATTTCAAACCTTTTATAACCTTAAAATATATTGAAAGTAAAAATTAGGGCTCTCATGTTGGTCATAGTTCTTCCCCATGCAGTCAATATCAATATTGAACGATGCTTCAAACTATATTTGAATCACATTTAATTAAACAGCATTTCATTTAATGAAGGTTGATACGAATGATTTTGATATGTTTTGAAATCACCCTGATATTAAGCAGAATGACAACCATATGAAAGAGAAAACCCTTTAAAATGGTTCAGTTTGAAAAATCGTGTTTTAAGATTCTCTAAAAATAGAGACATTGATTTTATTTTAGGTTATACTTAATTGTAATAGATTTTGCATAGAATATACAGGGGGTAGAAAAATAATGGAAACCCCAAATTAAAAATGATATTTTGAAGTAACTAAATCGTAGTTAAAAAGTCTACACGTGTTTCATATTAATGTAATATTTATAATATATGCCATTTAGCAGACGCTTTTTATCCAAAGCAACTTACAGTAGTGAATGCATACATTTTTCAGTATATGTGGTCCCAGTGGGAATTGAAGCGTTGCCCACGCCATGCTCTACCAACTGAGCCACACAGAACCACAGTCAATGTCAATACTAATTACCAATATGTTTCTGCTGTGAAAAAGATTTTAACATCAACACTTTAATATGTGACTTCCTGAAGCAAAATGATAGATCTCACAGATTTTGAAAGAGGTCAAGTAGTTGGTGCCCAAATTGCAGGTGCATCAGTCACAGAAATGGCTAAATGATTTAATGTGTCAAGGGGAACAGTGTTAAAAATCATGACTGCATTTGCAAAACAAGGAAAAACTGCATCAGGAAAGAGGAACAGTTGTTGCAAGTCAAAGCTCACTGGCAGGGACAGACGGACACTTAACGGGATAGTTTCTAAAAACCACAAAAAAACAGCATCAAAAATGAACAGAGAACTGAATCTACACCTCCGTGACACAGTCTGAACAAAAATGTTGTTCATTGTGAGCTTCACAAAGCTTATATTTATGGTAGGGCTGCCATTCGGAAATCTCTAAGGCCAATGCGCAGCAATGCATAATCTGGTGTAATGAGCACAAACCTGGACTTCTGAGCAGTGGAAGAAAGTAATATGGTCTGATGAGTTGTCTTTTGCTCTTTTTCCTACATCTGGATGGGTTTATATTTGGAGAAAGCCAAAGGAAGCCTTCAGCCCACATTGCCTGTTCCCAACTGTTAAACATGGTGGTGAATCTGTCATGGCATAGGCAGCCATTTTATGGAAGTCTTTGGGTCCATATTATTACTCTGCATGGTTGAATTATGGTGAAGGAATGCAGAGCCATTGTAGCACCCTATGGTGCAAACGTTGTTTCCTGAAGATGTTCCCAAATTAATTCCAAAGGGTTTCCAGAGTGGATTCATGAACACCAGGATGGCATGAAACACCTTCCATGGCCTCCCCACTCACCAGATCTAAACATCATTGAACCTTTATGGGATGTTCGTAAACACTAAGTAGATTTGGAACGCCGCCTGCTTTCAAAGAACTGGAGGCTTTCCTTCTTGAAGAATGGCCCAGTATCCCTAGAAACAGTTAAAAACACTTGTATTACAGCATTCCAAGAAAGATTGAAACTGTTCTGAAGGAAAAGGGTGACAAACCTCGTTATTAGTTAGTAAATATTAATATATTGTTTACGTTCCCATTATTTTATCTACCCCCGTACCTCTATGTATGTCAAGGCATGCAAGCATAAAACTTGTCTTGACATTTAATGGTCAGAAATTCAGATACCATTGTTAAGTTCTAAATTTATGTCTGGATGTTTTACAGACATCTAGCTATCTAGTACCTGCTTGCTACCAGTATGAGAAAGTGCTGTAGTAGTGTAGATGGAACTTTTTTGTAGCTAAATTTGAGAGTTCTTCCTTTCAATCACGGTTTCAGGTCATGATCTGCCTCTCATATTTATGTGCATGTCAACAAAATCCATGTTTTGAATAATAATAGTAATAATGAATTGCATTTATACATCTTGCCTTTGATTAACTTAATACCACCACCAATTAGGAAGGTGACCAAACCTTTTTAGCATACATAAGTCTGTTATAAGTATAACTTAACTAAGTCAAATCTGAAGAAGTGCTTAACTTGTATTGTTGCTTCAAGAAGGCCAATTTGGTATTTTGAAGATGATGAAATATTGCAACTATTATCAGTAGCCATGCGTTGCTTATTTTTACTACTTTAAAGATAGAATGCGAAATTAAACATACCTTAGTAAGTTAGAACTGCATTGTCAAAATATGTTCTCATTGTACTATTTATACACTATTTAAATCTGCAACTTTCAAAAAAGCCTCAGGTCAGGTTTTGTTATATATTGTTATGTGTGTATACACATTTTATTGAATGTCGGCAAATACATATTTGAATAAAGACTAAAAATTAAGATTTCGAGATGGATCTTCTCGCCTGCAGTATTGCACTGTTTTTCAAAGACTATTCTTCCCCCGTGTAGTTTAATCAGGCCACTTTCTTTCAGGCTCAGGGCTTCTGAATGTATGTTTAACAATCTTGACATGCACATCCCCCCCCCCCCCCATTATGATCATAATGATACATTTCTGCACAGGCATATCGGTCCCTCAAGCTGCCGCTGATGGATGAAAGTATATTTGGAGACCCCCCCCACCCAGAGACATTCCATTCAATTCCAAGGTCACACATGTGACGTGCTGCTGTCTGTTTTGAATTACACTTGATTGCTTCAAGAGGTTTTCTTTCTCTCCACATTTCAATGATTTCAGATACGAGCGCAAGACCACTTTGAGAAATTGCTTTAGCTTATGAGAAACGATTATTAAAGAAAGCTTGATTGTCGCGTACTTTAAGATTTTGTTGGAATATGGTTCACTCGGTGTAAATGCATTCATTTGGGGAGGGTGATAAATCGGTTAGATGTCATTTATGATGATGATCCTTACATGCGTATAAGTACAGTTCCAGGCCTTCATACGGAGGAAATGGCAATACTCTTACAGGTGATGGTGATGATGATGATGATGATGATGATGATAAATGTAAAAAAAATGTTTAAAACTTAATCAAAATAAATGGAGGGTGTAAACGCCTTCCAAATTGGGGAGAAAAAACTACATTAAAAAATGTCTATATAATAAAGTCAAATGTCGAAATATAGAACTTTAAAGATAAGTAGCTCAGGAACCCCCGCCTTTTACATGGCGTAGAATATCCGTGTTTATCCACCATAGCAGCGCAGTAATGGAGCACAAAGATGGAAATGCTGACCCTGTTCTACATTAACTAGTCTGTGACCCAAAGTTAAACAAGCTGGTATGCATATAACAGTGGGTGAAACATTACGCTCTATCCATTTATATATAATTCAGCTGGAACTTCAACACATTTTCCACATTGTGGGTAACTCTGAAATTCTCCCTGTCAAAATGTTCAACCTTATGCCCACTCTGAACATATATTAAGAGCGTAGACATAAACCAACAAAGTTAGAAATGGCTGAAGTGATGCGTTTCCTTATCATCCTCAAGTGACATTGAAATGTATCCCGAGGAATGCTAACGAAAATGAGTCTATGATGAGAGCTGGTCACAATACCAGAATTGTGCTATGTAAATAAGATGGTAGTTCAGTACCTTGCTGCTTGATAAGGGTTATTAAGCAGTATCACAGCAAGAAGCGTGAGTGGTGTTGAGACACCATTTAATCCACACACATGTTGCAGGAGAAAAGACAGAGTACAGACATTCAAACACAATACCTTCATTTTAAAAGTGTACTCTTATCCTAGAGTGGAACAGAAAGGTGATGGATCAGTTTTAAGTTAATCAACAGCTGTCAAAACATTCTATATTTATTTTATTTATTTTTTTATTTTTTTTTTGGGAATGGAAGACACTGAATCTGTCGGGTCAGAGGAAAGGCTATCTTGAAAGGTTCCTTGATTGGATATAAGTGGTCAAACTGTCAACACGATTGACTCCAAATTTCCTGGGGCCACATCACAAATGGATTAAGGCAGGAGGTGAAAGTCAAGGAGATAAAAAGCACAATGGAAGACGTACTTCCTTTGAAAGCTAAAGAAATGTAGAGTGATCCAACAAGTGAAGTAATAGCAGTAACCTGTTTGCATGGGCACGGTGATACCACTGAGCAAGAAAAGAGATGATCGCTGCTATATCTGTAAAGGTGATACAAATTATTTTTGAGTAACCCTGTTTCTCACCTCAGATCGGAAACACTTCAGATCTTTTAAAAACAACTCCTAGCTATTAGAGTTACTATCCAAAAGCAGTCCTGATTTGGAGTTTGGCAACGAAGCATAACACTGTTCTCTGCCCACGATAACTTGAAAAGTTATTCAGTTGAAGGCAGGTTAGTTCATTCAACATTTGCTCTAGAGTACATAGTGCCACTTAAATTATTCATATGGTAACTAGAGTATTCTTTTAAGGGTTCAAAAAGCTTTAAGCACATTGTTGGCTATTATTAGCCTTACCTTTATTGACATCTGACAACTAACCTTTTTACATGCCATGTTTACTGTGCTTTGTTTGAAATTTAGAACTTGTACTGTGTGTGAACCGATATACCAGTCGCCTTGGTTTTGATGGTCTATACCCATAAGGTGGCAAAGAACACATTCCAATCAACTTCAGCGAAGATGGCTATACATGTTCTTATATTGCTCCTGCTTGCAGTGCATTTTATCCAGTGGATGTTGGCAGCACTGTATCTGAAATACGGCAGACGGTTTCAGTATTGTATGTTAATTCCCGGCTTCCCTGTAATTGCATTTCAGTTTGATTTGACAAGGAGAGGAGCACACCTCGCCAAGGACAATCACTTGTAACTAATACAGCTTTATTTCACGGCCACAGTAGATAAGAGAGGCACAGCGCAGGGCTTGGAACTGTAATACGGAACTAAAGCTTATGGGAAATGAAGTTCCATCTGAAATTAGACTTGCATAAAGTGTTTGCAATCTGAGCCCAGCTACTGAGGCTTATTAAAACCCACCGAAAAACCAGAGCTGTCATTTTAACAAGATATACAGGGTTAGAACGCTTGAACAGTCATTGGCACTAATTAAGAATCTTTCTCTAATGTTGTGATTTAAATGTCGACAGTGAGAGACTCTGCTTAGCCTCTGTAGCCCCTCATTAGGATTTTAACAGACTTCTTTAAACTGCATATGAAATGAAAGAATAATTTGGAAGCAATGGCTGGCTTTTCACATTTATAACAATGCCCCGTGCTACAATAAACGAGTGCCACCCTTCCTTTTGTTTCGCTATACATATTCAAATGGCAGCATTCTCCTGGCAAAGGCAAAAGGAGCAGGTTCATAAGTGATATTTCCACCTGTATTGATGCCATTTGAATTATATATTGGTCATTGTCACCCAGCGCATGAGCCAATAGATAAGTGGAGTCATTGTAGAGGCTTTGTCACCAAAAACATTTACAGTTAAGAGATGAGACCGATATTTTTTCTTCATCTGTTAGATGAGAGATGGTTAAGGATTTTTGGAGGGATGCAGGTGGCATTTTGCTACAGAAACAGGAACTAATCCATTATGATTATGAAACTGCTCATGGGAACATTCAGTTGTAAGATGTTATCCATCTCTTGTAGTTCTAAATCAATAAATTAAGCTTTCAACCCTCAAAAATATGTATGCTGTGCAGAGAGAGAGAAAAAAACTGTTATTGCGAAATGTCTGTCTACTAAAAAATAGGTTTTGGTAATCAAAAAGTGGTGCAAACTGTTTTTCACTGCAAACATTAACAGACCCCAGGCCATAACCAGGACACTCTGTTTCACAGAGGTGACATTCAAACAAAGACCTTGGCTGATAATTGTCATGAAGGATTCTGTGGTACTTTTTGGAAAGAGTAGGGGTGTTCCCTGGTGCCCTGTCCAAATTCCAAATATGGCTCTCAGAATCTAGCCACATAGTAATTCCACACATTTGTGGTCGTTAAAGTAAGTTACACTGCAAAGTAACATCATTGGAGGACATGAATGGCACTATATAAATGCAAATAATTCATTTTAAAGAAGGTTTTGAACACTACTTCAACACCTCGATTTTACATTACATGGGAATTTTTTATATGCACTGCTGCTTTTCAGTTATATGTTGCAGTCCCAAGTTTCTAACAGATATGAATGAAACCGTAACCTAATCAATTAAAGCAGTGGGGAAAAAAAGCTATCAAAGCAAGCCTGGTCCATACTTATTTTGTGTATTTGTTTGTGTCCTTATTTTTAATTTATTTATGGATGCCAGAGATACATTTCATATTGTAGTCTTGCAGCCATTGCTGCTCCCGCAGAAAATCATTTTTATCCAGAACTCAGGGGATATGTTGCGTAAATGCAAAGCAAGCAACATGGTCAATCGAGTCAAACCCACAGCTAAGTTTGACCTTAATTCATCCTTTGCTTCTTTGTCATATTTATAGATGTAACTTCCCAGTTTGGAATACCCAAGGTGCTTTTAAGGCACAATATTGGCTGCGGCTCTGTCACTGAACTATCACCTGAGTACTCCTTGTTTATTATCCGTGGAATGGTAAATATGTGTCCCCTCTGCCTTCATTGAAAAACGCTCTGTTGACTAGGTGTGTCACATTGTATGTGAACGTCAAATCTCATTTCCAATCTGCATTCCAACACCGGTTTCAAAGATGAATGGAGAGATTCGATATTTACATTTTTTTCTTTAGCACTTGCTTTCTCTCAAACTATTGAATTGCTTTACTAGTTTATGGGCCAGACTTGAGTTAATATTCTTTCAGACCTGTCCTCATGCCCACTCTTCAGCTCTTGTTTTTGTAATATTTGGTGGCTGCTGTGCTAATAATTGTCTAAGATTTTTTCAAATTATCGTTTATTTTTCTTTGCTAAACATTTTACTTGTGCTTCCTTTCTACAGGTGATATGAAGGCTTTCATTTTTTTTATAGTCTTGATGGACAAAGTTGATTTTGTATTTTCATGTATTTGTGGTTGTCATCATCATTAATTATGATTTTTTTATATATAAAAAAGATCCCCTTAGCAATAAATGGCAATATAGGGATTAAGAGTGCAGTGAAATGGACCCTTCTCCTGAGTCATGATTTCAGGATTGTTCAGACAAGTCTAAGATGATTGATTCAAAGTAGACTCTGATAAATGACCTTCATGAATGCTTATCGAATCTCAATGACCCAGTTCCGAGGCCTGGATGTAAATTTAATATCCTCGTAAATGCTCCTATCTGTGGCAGCTGAATTGCCTTCGACTATTACTGTAGGTCGAGGGGATACTCTTTTTTTTATTACGTGTGAGGAGAGAATGATTTCATTTTCTCTGAAATAAGGCTTGATTTGACAAAACGTCCCTCTTCTCTCCCTCAGAACACCTCCAAGCTCCGTTGAAACATAAATGTCCGTCCTTCACAAAATAAGCAAGCTTATGTGCTGTCAAAGTTATTACTGTTCTTATCAGTGGTGGTATAATAATAATAATAATAATAATAATAATAATAATAATAATAGGGGGAAATGGGTTGAATAAAAGACGTTGATCTGATCTGCATTGCTTTTATTCCCTATAACAGGAGGCCGTCTCAGTATTGCTGTCCCGGAATGATTGACAGCATTACTGAGTTTTAAAGGTCCTGTACAGTTTTATTTTACATGTAAATGACCTTGGAGTGTGTCAAAAATCATCCATAATACTTTTTTTTTTTTTTTTCTTCCTGTATACAATGCTCAGAGTTTGACATATGTGCCTTATCTCTCATCACTGACTATGAGAAAGGCTATAGGGCAGGCTCAGTGGGCGGGGAGCTAATATTAGCAAGCTCTCTTATTTAGCCCACCTATTGACCTACGTCAGCAACGAGTCCTGCGTTTTTGAAATAGAAGACGTGAGAGTACGCTGAGCCTTAATAAATTGCAGCCATATTTCTCTCCTCTTCTTTTTTTAGTAAAATGTACAAGTATGTGTTTTGTGTATTAATTCATTAACTTTATGTATTCATTAGCTGAATGATCTTCCTTGTTTTTTCCCTGAATGGAGAATAAGCTATCTGAGATGCTGTGAGCTGCTTTCCCTCTACGTTTTCATCACAATCTCTTTTTAATTCCAGAAAGTAGCAAGACTCAGTCCATTTGCTTATCATGCCCCTGAGCTTGTTTTTTTTTTTTTGCTTTATTCCTGAATTACGGAATATGTTTTTAAAGTATTACCTGCAGCAAATGTGTATTAATATCATTTTTCCCCCTTAAAGTGCTCAGGGAACAGTGAGATTACTTAATAATATATAAATTACAGTGCTCAGACAATTTTTTTTTATGTTGAGTGCCCTACTTCTGAAGTGTGCCTTTATATAATACTTATTTTTAACAAGAAGACTATCAATTTTGTGTAAATCCACTATGGTACACGCAATTTTTTTGTACATAAATTGCTGATTTGAGTTGCTGTATGAGAATAAAATATTCATCCATGAGTTCACAAGTCCAAATCACGCTTCAGGATGTAAATATTTGACACACAATCAAGCACTCCCTTGACAAAACAATTTTGATAACTTTATCATGTCTGTTGCATATACATGTATTGAAACGCTTCTAAAAATGGTCAAAACTGCTTCTCTGCTATTGCCAAGTTTAAATTCAACTGGTTTTTGTGAACTTACCTTCTGGGGTACATTTTCCTCTCACTCCCCCAGTTGTGTAATTAGCCTAATCACCTTCAACCATCACAAGTACAGAGTTGTTGAACATCTGATGCCAGCAGAAAACCCATCTGTTCAGACGGCACCCTGATTGCCATAACTGGGGTGCTCAGTTCCTCATCACTTCAAACCCTGAATGAAATCTGATATTGTTTAATGCTGCTAAAGATTGTTATTGGGCACTGTGACTACATTACCATGGTGCAAGTTAATGCGGCTGCAGAATCTTGTAAAGAATAGTAAAGTTAATTTAGCTCTTTATTAGACCTTTATTAGATCTTTGGTTGTAGTAATTATCATTTCGGTGTCTTGCTCCTATTCATAATTGTTATGCTCTATGTGTGCCCTAGAACAATTAGTGTTGTATGTTTAGATTGAACAGTTTTTAGCTCAATCACTGTTACGAATGTGTTTTGTGCCAATTGTTAGGGGTGGAGTCGTAACACTATGTTTTATAATGTGCCATCGCATGCTATATGATATTTGGAATGGTCAGCAAAGGTTTGTCCTGTCTAGCTGCCTCAATAACTGGACTTTGGCAATTGCTTTGTCTTTGTATTACTATACACCATTTTTAGCTCAGTGTTTTTGATGCATTTATGCTCCCATAGTATGGACTAAGTTGCATGGAGGGCAATTCCTATCATAAACAGTATAGTCTTATGTTAACAGTGTTTGTGTCTGTAGAAATTGGAAAGATTGTGTATTATGATTTTGTTTATGTCCGGGCTCCAAGGACTGAAAGACTGACTTTACTTCTCAATTCCAGTTTGCACATAGCTGAAAATAAGGAAATAAGAACATATTCAGGGCAAATATGCTGTGCCAAAGAGAGAGGATTATTAGATTTCCAAGAATGTCAATGTGAAACGTAAAAGTAAAACATTTGTTGCTATCCCCTGCGTCTTTTTAAATTTGATGTCTGTTGATGCGATTGTGCGACAGACTGTTTGTCGTGCATGCACATGTTGGTGATTTCTTTCTTAAGCTGCTTAACTTTGGAGGTTATGCTCTGAGGAAAGGCAGCGCTTGGTGAAAGAAATTGTCTGGAAAGAAAGCCTCAAGTAAATGACCTTGAAGGGCGCAGTTCAAATGCGCAAACACTCAGGTTAGTGAGCTGAGCACTCCAGCATTGCGATTCCCTACAGAATGACTTTGGTTGAATGCGAGGAGATGGAGCCCGTAACTGCTCAGAGATGATGCATTTCGATTTTTTTACGTACATTTTAATAGCCCACACTGTCACAAACATGCTGTGATAATCAAAGGCATGATGATCCTGTTATATATTAGGTCATAGGTGGTTCAGAAAGAGCAATGGGGGGCGGGGATTGAAATTGATTTTTCTCTGAACAGTCTAGGGCTGAAAATATGCCACTCAAATGCATTTCTAGTATTCATGTCTCTTGTGGTTATGTGGGGGTGGAATTGTGGTGCGGGGGTGGCTGTGTGATGTCGTGGTTATGGAGCTTAGCCTGTAACCCATAGGGTGTAGGTTCGGTTCCCATGTGAGGCGCTGCTGTTGTGCCCTTGAGCAAAGTATTGTTTGAGTAAGTATCTCCCGGCGAGATGGTTATTTACATTGTATAGGAAGATTTATTACATTTTCTTCCTACCCAGACTACAAAAATATTTTTTATACATACATACATACATACATGTATGCACAATCATGATGTCAGATTTAACCTTCCAAAGCATAGTAGTATCTATCTTAAGCATTAGAAAACACTTTTCATATGTTATTTTGATGACCCCCACCCCCTTTTTATGTAGCCCGGGTAAGCAGAACAATTCACAATTCATAAACATCCTTATTTTTAACAAACCTATTCTAACATTTATTTTAGATACATTTGTTTAGCAAAAGTTTCTGTGCCAAACTTTAGGAAAATTGGAGAGGGTTATTTGATTTCACATGGAATTACCCACATCGTTCTGACACTATTCACATCACAGCATAGGATTTCAACAACATAAACAGTTCCGCATTTAAAAAGTGAACATATTTTCTGGCAGTTGTATGTCTGTTTGTTTTCCCTTCTTTGCAGGATCCGAAATTCGTTTAGCTCCCTGGGGCTTGGTGTAACTGTGGTCCTCCCTCACCTGACGTGACTCTCTTTCTTCTGACAGCGTTCGGTCCACTCCTAATTGTGTGACTTATCAACAGAACACAGCCACTCAATCCACTAAGAGACAAAAACAACTCTCAAGAGCGCACAATCATTATGGAAAGTTGGTGATTTTGTAGCATTCCCTGCCAGTACTTTGGAAGTTTTTGAGATGCTTATATCAGATGTGTAAGTGCTTCTCTGATTACCTTATATTGACTATCCTGGCTGTAGGTTACTACATCAAATTATATAGCCTCCACAGCTTATTAATCAGAATGAATGGAAAGGATGTACATAGTATTTATGTCAAACTTATATATGGATTTGCATATCCAGCTGCTAGAATAATCAAACGTGTACATGACGGACATACACACACACACAAACACAGTGTTGTCACTTTCCATGCCTGCCGACAGGAATTTTGTGTCCAGGTCCACAGCTGGCACATGTTGTGACAAGTAGTTGTGTGTCCAGAGAATGACCAAGGACCTCTGTGCTGCCACTGTGCACTGCTGCACAATTGTACGGACATGTCCAGTCCATCTGTGTAACACGTTCATAACTACAGCGAGGAGATCGTGTTCATCGTGCTTACTACACGGTGACGAAACCAGTCTGAAATATGGCTTGTATTCAGTGAGAATAGGATATTGCCTATTTATATCTTCCTCTTATTTTATCATTTTATTCTCCTTGGACAGTTGCAGTACTATTATGGATGATTATCTTCAATGCCCTCTCCGTGTTGTCTGGGTAGTCTAATTCTGGAGGGAGTGCATTTCTACAGTGATGAGTTGAGGTCAGCTTTAAAGCTCCCTAGTGCGTCATTGAACTGAAGTGTCAGTGGGATGGAACTTCAATGAAAATGTCACTAATGAACCTAAGGAATAATAAACTAGAATGCTAAATCCTCTATCATTCAAACGCCGTTTGTGACAAAATTACATATCACACAGTACAGTAATTGTATAAAAGTAAAGCAAGACAACAATTTGGGCCAACGATTTCCAATGGCTTGTATTTTGACAATCTCTTCTGTAAATGAAAAACTTTTTCCTCCAAAATTGACCGCAAAGTGTAGAGTAGGTGTCCTGTGTTTGTCGTTTGGTGACAGCCTCCGCTGAAATGCTGCAGACATCCTGCCTCAGCTGATGGAGCTGTCAGTGCACGGCCCTGTACCCTCCAAGTTAGAGCAAGAGCAATGTAGTAGCTGAAGCGCTCTAGCATAGCCCAGGCTATCATAAAAACACTTGCACATGGCTATCATTTAAAAACACTAACCTGTTACAGCATTGCCTGCAAACTGGCTGCACTGATCTTGTACAAGTTCTCGCCTTGTATTAATGCACATCTTGTAAGTCGCTCTGGATAAGAGCGTCTGCTAAATGCTTAAAATGTAAATGTAAATGTAAATGTACAAGTGTCGAGGCTTATGCGAGCGACAATGAAGTGTTCTCGATAAAGTCATTGAAAGACAGTGCTGACTGAGCGACTTACCTCGTTCGTGTAACGTGACGAGCACACCTCTCACTCGTAAAGGTAGGCCGCCCGAACCACTCGCGCGCAGAAGCAAGGGTTTTTAAACCAGTTCCCATATTGAACCTATTGTAGTGTATATTTTACACATTTTGCAATTTTATTTTTATTTTATTTTGCTCTCAATTTGTCCCTGCAATATTTTTTATTTGATCAAGAAAACAGATGACATTTACACGAATACAAATTGAACACTCTTTCTGAGATGACCGTGGTCTTTTAAGTGATTTTGTTGAAAAAGAAGCCTGCTTTTGTTGCTCATTCTGCTGAATATCATTATAAAGCCTTGATCTGGATTGTGTACAATGGGCACATTTTGTAATGTAAGCATGTAAATACGATACTGCATTGAGGGGTTTTTTTTTGTGGTTCTTTTGTTGTTATTTTAGACAGGCTGGTAAGTGAATGTAGACACTAGTCAGTAGTCAATGAGAGCATTGACTATTTAAATAACTAATTTACCTAGCCCTATCATTGCTCTTTATGTATAATTGTGTTTGTAAATTGTTTGTATATGGAATTATCCAATCATAATGAATTATGTCACATAGCTTTCAGTTGATCATTTCCAATCAGCGAATGCAGTAAACAATCATTGCAATGAATAATAAAGCAATATAGACTGCTATAAAAACCATGTTTAACCATGTTATCCAACTGTGAGGTGCAATAGGGCAGGTTCCACTGAGGGATTTTCATTAGTAATGACAAAAGCTGAATGTTGGACCAATTGACCACATTGGTATACCAAAGGTTATTCGAAACGCCTGATTTTCTTGAAATAAATCCATGTAGTCTACATAATAAGACAGGATGCTAAGCCTTAGCACCATGAATGCACTTATTTTTTTCCATCTGAATGAAACAATTGTAGCACTGCTTAATTTTGTTCAGCATATGTCCCTGTTTCTTATTGAGCTCAGTGCAGTGTTTATATGTATTTTTTTATTTAGCTGTACGATTAAATATAGCCACTGTTAGTTTGACAAGACCTACTTACCGTTCCCCAGCTGCAAGTGTGATTTAGTAATAGGCTAAAGCACAAATATGGACTCAGTTATGACAACCAGTAATAGAACTTATTCACAGTAACAGGTAACTGCCAAAATAAAGGAGGAGTAAATGAGATACAATGAATATTGAAAGCAGGTGCTTCCACACAGACGTTCCTGAGTTAATTATGCAAGTAACATCCCACCATGCCTAGGGTCATGTATAAAAATGTTGGGCAGGCCCAGTTGCAGACTATTTTGGATACCACAGCTATAAGAAGAGATATCGGTGACTTTGAACGAGGGGTGACTGTAGTGGCATGTATGGAAGGAGCTTCAGTCAGCAAAGACTGCTCAACTTGCTGATGTTTAATGAGAAACCATGGCTAAGGTGATGTTGGCATGTCTGAGGGAAAGACATTATCGACTAAAGGCAACTGTGGTCGAAGGCATACTCCTCAACCATGATGTCCATGCATTGGTTTGAGGCACAAGGCAAAACAGACAAGCAACAATCAGTTGACTGCAAATATGAGTCTCGGGCGTGAGCAGAGAGTTTTGTCAATAACAGTCCGTCAAGAACTTGACACAGAGGGATACTATGGTCGGGTTGCAGTGCATAAACCCCTTATTGCACCTGAAAATGCATGTGATCGAGTAAAGTGGTTCAAATAACACAGGCATTGGTTTACTGGAAAGTGGAAAATGACATATGAGTCATCTTTCACCAGTTCTCAACAAGCGGACGAGTGCATGTGTGGCGCATGCCAGAAGAAACCTTCAGGTCCGAGTGCTTGTTTCCCATGGTGAAGGGTTCTAGCGACTCTGTTATGATGTGGGGTGCATTTTCCTGGCATGGTTTAGATCCACTCAGACCCTAAGAGGGCAAGCTAAATGGCAATACATACAAAGCCATTCAGAGTGATTGACTTATGGTGAAGCATTTCTATCCTGTTGGGAGTGGTCTCTTCTAGGATGACAATGTCCCCATCCACAGGGTATGAGTTGTCACTGAATTGTTTGATGAGCATGAAAACAATATAAACCATATGCCAGGGCCATCTAGGTCATCAGATCTCAACCCAATTGGACACTTATAGGATATTCTGGAGCGGTGCCTGAGACGGCGTTTTCCACCACCAACAACAAAACGGTAAATGATGGAATTTCTTGTGGAAGAATGGTGTTGCTTCCCTCCAATAGTTCCAGAGACTTGTAGAATCTATGCCAAGGCACATTGAAGCTGTTCTGTTGGCTGGTCCAACGCCTTAGACATTTTATGTTGGTGTTTATTTTATTTTGGCAGTTACCTGTTTGTGATGTGAAAATGGCTGTCTCTCCTCTCTCCCAAAGCTATCCATGCACTGTAGATCCCAAACAGGACTTCTTAATATTAAATCATTACATTTTCTCCCAATTTAGTGGCTGATTTTACCCCCTATTTATATAGATTCACCCTCCCACTAACCCGCTGCCCTCTACGGGGCAAGCTAATTCCCTGAGAGCGGCGATCTCCATCTCTTCCGAGACAGAACTTGCCCACCTACTATCTGGGGCGCTTCTCGCCAAGTTCATGTCGGCTCACCCCCCTCCTCCTCGCCCTGGGGGTAGAGTGAAATGCTGCCCTGGCCAGGGCCGGTCTGGCACATTCGAGTTTCGAACCGTGACCGCAATAGGCAGCTCACACTCTCCCTCATTGATTTGGAAGTGACACCCATTGAATGTGCATGGACAGTAGTCATATTCAGCACTTTTCATTGAGAATTTCAGGCTGTAAATAAAAAGTGGAGTAACCTCAAAATAGTCTGGTCAACATTAAGACATACTGTCACTGGAATTAGAAGCACTCCAATACCTTTTTATGTAGTGTGATTTTTCTTTTTCTTTGAAATGATGTTGCTCTGTTAGACTTGCTTGTGACAAAATAAAGGGGAAGATAAAAAGTACATGTAGAAAGTTGTCAGAAGGAAAAGATAGCAAAATTGACAGGATGGACAACTGTAGCTGTTTGGACAGGACAGATTAAGGTGGGTGGATTAGGCCAGGCTTTAGCGAAGAACCGTTATCTTGTTCATTCCAAGAGGGTGGAAAAGATTTGTTTGCCTGTCCCCTGTAACAGATCCGTTGTATTGGAAATACATTTTTATTGTTAGTAGAAGATGAAACTAAACTCTGTTTGGCTGAAAATCGTTAAATCCAGTAGTATGTAACCCCCAAGTCAAAAGCGTAGCAATTCTTTTCATGGTTGTATAATTTGATGGACAGATTGTCAGCTTTCAGTTATCCACAGTTACAGGGTTTTGACTGGAGCTTTAGAAAAATATTAAGTGGATATTTCTGTTGTGGATAAAGTTCACATTTTGGGTATAGCTAGTTTTTATTAATCCAATAAATATGTTTTCACACATGCCTCTGACATTTGTTTGTTGTTCGCTCTAGTATTTTTAGAGGGAGCTTAGAATTTTTACAAGCACTCCATAAAATCTATTTTATATGTCGTTTTTACCTGCAATATTGTATATTTTAAGGATGCCCAAGGGATTTGTAGCAGCTGTGTAATTATTTTCTGATGAATTATTTTTTATTTTGATACATTTTCTGCCCAATACTGCCCATTGCATGCATCAAACTTTGTCAGGGTCCATTTTGAACAGGAGGAAGTGTAGTGTACTAATGGAAATCATTACATGTAAATCAGCAGAAAGACAAAACAAGCTATTGCTTAGCATGCCATGGCTAGATCGAGGCAATTCAAGCATTAGGGAGGACCATGGTGGCTTATTAGAAGGCATTCTGTTAATTACATTGTGAGAGTTTATCATTGAAAATGGAGCACTGTGTCCATTCACAAGCGAGATGCTACTGAACAAGACAGTCTCATGGCTAAGCTTTGGCTTAGAGGTGCCTGCATTTCCTTTGCGACAGGGGGGAGAAAGATAATCTATACTGAAGCTAAGAACCTATTCTATATATTTATGAATGACTCTTTTAATCATTTTCATTCTGCTGGGCTGGATGTGAAAATGTAACTATTGTAATTTAAGCCCAAAATGTAACCTTTCTTTGAGTGTCATTTTAGACCGAGCCATTTAAAACACGCAGTTCATCAGGTAACGTCTTGCACCCTGCTGTGAGATGAGCAACTGACGGACTTTGGAGCAAGTCTGCACCAAAGAGACTGTTTCCCTCCTTTTAAGGATTTTACATTTTCAAGTTGTCATCAGATCTTTAGCAAACACTCTTTAAAGGTGATCAATACCACAGGCAGGTAGCGGAAAGGATGTAAATGATGTCGCAGAGTTGTCTGATAAAGTGGTGTTGGTGCTCTGTACCAGCATTTCAAAGTCATTCATTAATGAATGGGTATTATGAGTGTGCATGTATATTGATGCATATGTATAGACACAACAAGACATATTAGCAGAAGCAGCTCATTGGTAATGTAAATGGCAAATAAACTTGAATGGATCTCACTGTCGCTTGCAGATGTGTTTTACGGGTACAAATGATCGTTGAATGGAAGGTGAACATTCCATTATTTGGGGCTCGTTAAACATGTCGCATGTAAAACACATTAAAGCATTCTTTTCCGCCACATAAAATAATCCATGGTAAAAGTCCTGATACACATCCGGGTAAATTAAATCACGAATATACCAATGTTTTCTTTCTTTTGAACTCTTCCGTGTTTGTATGTTACATACTTTCAGTATCACACCAGTAGCTCCCGTGTTTGCAAATGTGTGTAGAGCGTGTGCTATCGTGAGGGCATTCTGGGTAAATATGAATGCTCCTTCCTGCATCCTCCTCGTCATGGGATTGATTTTAATATTTGTAATTCAAGCATTTAGTCCACATTGTTGCATATGAAATCGTTATGACCACCAGCACACCATATCATTCATTTAAATGAAGGTAATGTAGCCTATACCATGATTTGGAAGTTCAAACGTTGGTAGTTATATTTTGCTTCAAGGAAGGGACCTCTGAACCTTCAGAGTGTTCAGGTCAGCCTGAGGGAAAAGATCTGGTCTGGGGTTCATTAGTTGATCTTGTTTTTCTTTCATAAAACGCACTGAGGCCAGATGATCTGTTGATTCAGTTCTTTCAGCTTTAATGCAATCAAGTGCAAACGACACTGAATGCCTGATTTCCAGGCCCAATTTCTGGGCCACTTTATATTTTCTGCTCAGTGGGAAATGTGCGTGAAAAAAATCTGGAACGTTATGGCAGTTAATATGCTCTGCTGACATGCATATATTGCCTAAACTTTCTGGGTTTTCTTGTTTATTTTGGGATCTCTGTTAGCCTATTGGCTAATCTTCCAAGAGTCCTACAGCAATGAACATACAGTATGCAGTGGAGTTAAAAAATTAACAAAGTAAAGTATAATAAAAAAAAAAATTTAAAGCCAGATTTGCAATTAACAACAATGGCAAGTTAAAAGTAATTAGCCAAAAATTATAATGCAAATAACAACAATGAAATTATTATATTGATAATGAAGTGCATTTTTCTCTTGTGTACTGTTATAAAATCACAGTGTTGTTGGGTTTTCTTTTTCAAATTACAATTTCCAAAATGATGAAGTGCTTGGAAATAATCTTGTCGTTTTTATAATATATGGCATACTCTTCTGCACGCCGTTCATCCTAAGAAATAAAATATAAATGTTAAACAAGAACATTTGTTCATAATTTAGCTAGGAACAAAAAGAGGCTTCAGCTCTGTCTCACGGCTTAATTAAACAGCCATCTCCTTGGCCTTTGTTGAGTAATACTCTGTTTGTCCGATTAGGTCCGAGTTGAAATGCCTGAGCTTTATAGATACAAGCTTTACAGAGAAGTTAATGAAGCAATCGCTGTAATTACGGAATAATTATATTGATGCAACATTCGGGCCATTGTGTCCATCTTCCTACTAATAATGCATTTTGATTTGGCCACACATCTGCATTGTGCCTTCCTTTATCAGAACATTATCTGCACCTCTTTCATAAACAATATTTCACCTTTCTCAGCCAGCTGTGTACTAGTAGCTGGGATGTGACATAACTTAGGCACCCAGTATTCGATGTTGGGGATTTACAGCTTTAAGTATGTCTCTGTTAAGCCTCCCGTGTGGTTCAGTGGTTACAACGTTCACACTGGCCACAGCAACCGGGGTTCGATTCCCCGTCACGCCAGAGTCGGCTCTGGCTGGGAGCGCCACCAGGGGCGGCGATTGGCTGTCCGCCCCAGGGAGGGGGGAGGGAAGCCGACAGGATGTTCGCTGCGCACAGGAGTGGCCCTGTAGTACCGGGTTACAGTCGACGGCCTGGCGAGTGCCGTCTCAGAGGAGATGATGCTTCGCCTTTGTCACTACCGGTCACAGGACTATGGCAGCGAACTCACATAACCAGGGCGGGATTGACATGAAATAGTAGGTGTAATTGGCTACTGAATTGGGAGAAAATTAGATAAAATCAGAAACAAAATGTTAAAAAAAAATAAAAAAATGTATATATATTTTTTTAATAATATATATAAAGTATATCTCTGTTAAGTCATATTTCAAAGAACACATGACACTGATGTAAGTTTACTTATTATTTTTGCCTCTTTAGCCCTTTCAGGTATTTATATCTTCCATTGCAAATCTTTCCTTCATTTCCCATTTTAAAGAACTAATCATTGCAAATGTGGCGCGCTAAATCATATTTATTATATCCTCAATTTTCTTTCTTCCCTCTTTGGGTGGGATTTATGCATATTTCTTGTTTTTTAATCTTTTTATTAAGCTAATGGTGTTCAATTTGTAGTAGTTGGAAATAGGCAATGAGATATGTTGAATTTGTAAGTTAGTAGGCCTCAAAGGGTACTTTGAATAATGGAAAGATTACCTGAGGGTACTTGGAAAAGTGGGGGAAAAAATCCTATTGCAGTTATTATTATGATCCTATTAAGAGATCAAGTAACTAATTCCAGTTTGTCCTTGTGCATAATGAAAGCAACTTTATTTGCTAAGAGACAGTGGATTTAGTATGCCAATGTAGAGGAAATTGAATCAGGGCACAACGTTTTTTAGATATATATATAAGAGAGATCGTAGGTAATATTCCATGTAGGGTTGAGTGTCCTCTCCCCATTAGGTCTAAGACATGGACACAAAAGTTTTAAGAGCGGGAGAGCCACAGGCATTAATCTTATGTGCTAGATCAATGGAGGCCTGAAAAGAGATTAAAAGAGTGAAGAGGAAATCCCTGACGGAGGGGAGTGACACATTCATTTAATGGAGGCGATACTTTGAAGGCAGTCATCGGGCCTCACTAATTGGTTGCCTGATTAAGATGTATTCAGAATGTGACTGCTTCTTTTGCACATAAGCTCTAATTTAGGTCTTTACTTTGTTTGCGTTCCGCTCACAGTTACAGAGGACTGGAAAATACGGTTATTACACCCACCAAGAGCACTCCTCCATATTCTAGGCAGGGCTTGACCAGGGTTGTATAGATTGTAACCAGGTCTTCAATGGGTAGGCCACTTCTGGCAGGATAGTTAAGAAGGGCAGCCTTTTTGAGCCTTTCCTTACAGTCACCTCCGGGTGTGTGTGTGTGTGTGTGTGTCCACAGAGGCTGGAGTCCAGATGGAAACTAGAGCCAAGTGGGGCCAGCACAGAAGGGGGTGTTGTAGTGCTTTTACAGTTTGTGATGATTAAGTCTAAGGCGGCGTCCCTCCTGTCTTGTCTTTGACCATTTGTTTCAAGTCTTTGGCAAACAGTTCAATACCTCTAAGGAAGAAAAATGGTTACCCTTGCAATAAAAACTCTTGAGTCAATTGAATTAACTAAATGTATTCAACACAACACACAACCGCACACCGGTGTGTTTGTGACTCCGGGCCATGTGCCATGTCCGGGCCCGTGTGGCTCTCGTACACAGTCCTCATTTGAAGAACACGAGAGATGAGCTGCCAGTCATCCGTGACAAAGTACGTGCATCGCAGGTAAGAGCAACGCTGCCTGATTTCCTGAGCAATTCCACAGCGTACACCCTTGCCTCCTTATAGAGATTGGGCAGTGCTCTGTCGGTGAGGGTGACGGTATGGCAAATCTTGGCTCCAGCGCGTTGTCCACGTAGCGGAAGCTCTCGGTTCGACTGCGTCCGATGCCTGCGGGTGCTTATAAATGAATTAATTTGGTGATCCCACACGCAGGCTGTTGTTGTTTTGTTTCCTCCCTCTTTGGATGATACCGTGCGAGGCAAGCCCTTATGTTCGTAGCGTTTCCCCAGTATCTCAATTTCGTATGGTGTAGCTTTGCATACTGCATGATTCTTATCACACTCCGCATTCCCGTCAGTAATGCGAAAAACAAAATGCGCCCACACGCTTGATTTGCTGCTTGTATTGGTGGCTCCTCTGCCTCTGCCATGCTTTGCGGCTGTAGCATGAACGGATATAAACACACTTCCGTCCTGTCACAACGTTGTCCTTTCGACATTGCACCATCTATAGGATTGTAAAGCAATTTATTGTTATCGCTCAAGTTGCCAGGGGGAAAAAAAGTTATATAATAGCCTGAAAATTGAATTAAAGGAGTTGATTTTTTATATACAGTACCAGTCAAAAGTTTGAGTGCACCTTCCATCCGGATTATGGCTAATAGGGCACTCCTTCATTCTTCAGTAAGATAACAACCCAAAAAACACCTTGAAATTGTGCAAGAATGCAAGGTGAAGGAGGAATGTGAAGGACAACTCAAACTAATGACCTGGCCTGCCCAGTGTCCAGACCTCAATCCCATACAACTTGTATGGGACAAACTGGACAGAAGAGGCAAAGCAAAGCAACCCATAAGTGTCTCTGGGAATTGCTGCAGGAGAGCTGGGAAGACATGTCGGGTGATTTCCTGCTGAAACCTATTAACCGAATGGCTCGTGTTTGTGAGGCTGTTATCACGGCAAAGGGTGGCTATTTTGAACAATCCAAGATTCAATTTTCAATACGATTTTCTTGAACATTTCTTTGATGTTCCTTTTGTTTATTGTTACATGTGTTTTTTTGTAATTCTCAAGTATTTACAGAAACTTATATGGTGTAAAACATTGTCAATTATGAGATAAGCCTAGTTTCGAGCAGGTGTACTCAAACTTTTGACTGGTACTGTATATATATATTTTTTTGATGCTGTGCATCGATTCAGTGTCATGAAAAATAGAATATATACTAATATATAAACATAAATAGTAAATATACACACATCGATTTTTCCTCTCCATCCCTAGGAGTTGTACCATGTCCTTCTTGTTGAACTGTTTAGAAGTCCACAGCCTGGTTTTGCCGCATCCGAATATCAGATGAGTCATTTAAACCCCAGCAATTTATACAGGCTCTTCCACAAATTTTGAGTGAGACAACTACACTTTCACAATCATATTCTGAGTATCGAAGATATTATTGTCCTTTCCTTGTTTGCATTTTATTTAAATATTTAACCATGCAACAATTACCTGAGATTTTCTGTTACTTTAGAGTTGTTTTTTTATTTGATGTTATAGAGTATTTTGTGTTAATCAGTGGCAAGAAATCCCAATTAAATCAATTTTCATTCCACGAAGTAAAAAAACTAATGTGAAGAATGCCAAAGGGTGTGAGTACTTTTTATATTTGTGCCTTTTCCTTTCAATGTGTTTCTCATTTCATTAAGTTGAATGAATTAATGGAATTCAGGCTTTTTCTAAACTGGTGCAGTTTAATAAAATGTTCATGCATAATTTATGGGTGTCCTTTGAAAAAGACAAAAAGAAAAGTTTTGCCATGAGATATACGGTTTTAATTTTAGCACTCAAGAAAATGATGGTTTTTTTCATTTTTAAGTGTTTCTGATGATGTGACATACAAACAAGAACTTACAGCCTTTAAAATTTGCTTTGCATATCAAGGCCTATCCCCTCCTGTGTGAACACAAGGCTTTTCAAATGCTAAAGTTACAACTTAATCTCAGTTATTCAGGGATAACAGTCCGCGATGGAAACAGTCATTACTCATTTCGACTCTTCGACTCTTTTTATTAGCTTTTGGGAAAGGCAAAACAATAGTGGAACAGCCTACTATTTGTGTAATTATTTATATTAATTAAAATGAACAATGTTTTAAACAAATATGGGGACCGTCTATTCTCAAAAATAAGAGCACTCTTCAGTAGTCAGAGCTTTGTGTAGTTTGCTCTCTGACTTTGAGTAGTCAGAGCTTTCAAATATAAACCATCAGCATTTACTGTTCTCCCTTCACACAGCATCACACCATGAAGCTTCACGGTTCCTAAGTCCTGCAGTAAATGTACTCTTAATTGTGATTCTAAATCAAATACGGGGCTAGCATTATTTGAAAGAGCTCAAGAGGACAGGATGAGGAGGTTTGGGTGCAGATCCCCATTGTCTGCCCACAGCATAGACTCAGCGCTGGCAGCAGTAGAGAGAGGCTGGGATATGTCCTCTGCTGCCTGTGGCTGAGGTGCTTGCCAGACAGAGGGGGGCTTTACTCCCAGCCCCCACTCAGTCCTTGCTCTTAATTTACACAGCAGAGAGCACCCACCGCTGAAAGTGAATTAATAGCCAGCATATTGGTACTGTTTCCAGAGCAGCTGCGGCTTCCCTCAGACCCGCCACGGTCGCGCGTTAAAACCGACCCGCCGACGCGCCATCCCCTCCGCTTGGCCTTGGCTTCGCGTGTTCTGCGTTGTGTTTTGTCTTTGTTTTTTGGCCCCTGCTGTCGCCGTGTACTGAACCTCTTCGCTGTCGTCGCGGGACACGTCCGGAGCACATTTGTTACCGAGGCAGTCGTCTGTTCCACTTTTTGGGCTTCTGCCCCCGGAGGTATCGCTGGCTGTTTAGTTTCACTTTGACTTTGTTAAAACTCTTAACAAATGTACATTTCGTGGCAGGGGATACACTGGGGTAACGTTGTTATCCTCCAGCGGGACATGAGGAAACAAGCAGTGTCGGTAATGCACTTCCCGACACTCATTCGCGGGAACCCAGCAGCGAGAAAGGCCTCAAGCAAAAACTCAGTGCCTCTCCGTCCCACTCTGTCACCAGCCATACAGCTGTCCCTGTTTCCCCTCCTCCGCTCCCCTCCCCTTTTTCTCTGTTTGATGGCTGAACAAATTTATGATATTAACTGATTATGGAGGTAGATTAATTAAATTATCCATCAAATGCTGGTTGGATTAATGCTATTACAGAGGACAGGACACAATTGAATGAAGCGATGTCATTTTTTTTTTTTTTTTTTCAATTATCTCCCAAGCAAATAAAGTGTGATTCCTTCAAGCCAAGAAAATGCTCATGAATTTACTGTGGACACTCACCGGAGATGCGCCTTTGATCGTCAAGCACTTTAATTTGATAGCCATTCAGATGAACTGCGCTAATATTGTGTGTCTCATCCTCGTGACTTTTAATTGCACTTCAGTAGTTTCACATTGCAGCGAGGGCACTTCTGCCACAATTAATTTTTACAGTAGCATCTTGCATGCCCCCTGAATGGGAGTACAATGGCAATGGGGGAAAGGTTAACGGTAATGAAAAGTAGCAGTTCATCAAAGGGAAGATGCAGTCAGCCTGCAGTAGCTGGTTATAATTTGCTGAACTGTCCATGAAAACACAAAAGTTGCATTGAAAGGGCTTCTGAGGCTGTGCAGATCGCACAATATGTGCTTTCCTGATCTTTTCATTTGGAATCTGCTGACAGAAAAAGATAAAAAATGGCAAAAAAAACTAAACGATTATACAATGGAAAGATGCTTGAAGCAACACTGCAGGCAGGCAGTGTATTAAGAGTCCTTCGACTCCCAGTGCTTGAACAGTACAGCCGATTTTTCAGTTTTTATGCATTAATGTATTTGTTTAATTTTATGAGTCTGTATTTCCACAGTAGAATGGGAAGTGACACTATGCTTCTTTTTTTTTTTGTCGTTGCCATTTTCCATTTTTTTCCTCAACCAGAAGATAGAAAGAAGGGTGAAGTTGGGATTGTGTGAAAAGGTCTTAAACTATCAACCCTTAAGCTGTGGAATAGTTTGACATTAGACCATGTGCTGAGTTGAATCAATACTTTTGAAATAATGGCAGCCATGTTTAAGCCTGGATTCCTTATGGGGTCAGATCTCTGGCTCACAGCTGCTTGCTGTTCAATTAACCTTTTGAAGGGGGCAACAGGTACCATTTGTGACCCTCTGATATCACAAATGGTCCGTGCGTGCGTCCATGCGTGCGTGCAATTGTGCGAGCAAGTGTATCGTCAATCAAGATGACCTTTGAATACACTAATGAATAAATGAGCATGTCTGCTTTGGTCATTGACCGATACTAGACCGAGCTGGTGGAATTCCTCTCTTGGTTCCTCTCCCACTCTGCAGCCACTGTCCTTGACTGTTGGTATCGCCAGCTCTGAGTGTACAGAGCGCGATGGCCTTTTCAGACTTCTCTGGGAACAAGCTATTGAGCTTCATTTAGCCTCTTTGAGGCTAGTAGGGCTTTGTGTTGTATAATCAGCAAATCGCAAAATAAACTGTATGCTCTTTCCTCATTTTCTTGGTACGAAAGCTGGGGTCAGTTGAGATTCCCAGTTAACATATTCGTACAGTTAAGCATATTTTAATTACTTTTCATTTCCTGGTTCGTAATGGTTTGAGCCCATAAGGTAAAATAGAAGTGTTGTGCAATTTATCAGTGAAACCCTTTTTCACATTGCTCTGTTGTTTGTATCGTTATACTGCTGGGTGTTTTGTGGGGAGAGTGGTCTCGGTCCACGGAATTGGCAAAACAATTTCCCGGGGTTTGTTTTTGTCTCCTTTGTTTGCTTTTTATTTTCTTTTTCATTTGTTCATTTATTTCTTCTTGTAATATTTCCTTTCCCTTAAAAACAAATCTGAATAAATGTGTTTCCATCATTTTCTCCCTGGATGAGCATGTGTGATGTGAAATCAGTCATCGTGTTTTTCCCCTCCCTCCCCTGCTCTGCCTGAGAGGCTGCATGGCGCTGTGTCTGCCGCGCAGCTCTGTAAATAGCACTCTCCTGCCTGCGATCCGTGTTTGTCAGCTCCAGTGTGTCAAATCTGGCCTGGAGAGCCCACCTGCGACCCTGCCAGATAGATAATTCACTGTCAATATTTATTAACCCGGGGCCGTTCCCCACAAACATGTTCCTGGATTTTATGCGAGCGTCTCTCCGCCAGGGATCGGGCCTGACTTCGAGCTTTCTTACGTTTCATTTCAAATGTGATATTAGACAATCAGCCGCAGCTGATCCTCCGACTGGATTACGGACGTGCGGCTCTGCCTCCCCGTTTCATTCGGACTCGTCGTCCGGGCTGCACTGAGAAGGCATGCAAATCTGCCATTAGGGAGGGTTCTCGAGTTCCAATGAAGAAGGCTGTCGACGGAGCACGCAACATTGAAATTGGGCAGATTTATTGGGGAAACCAAGGAGTGTGGTTAAGTGTTAATGCACCGTAATGGGGCAGGTGTTGAAGATTTCACGGACAGGGGGTCTGTTCCCTTTATGCATAGATTGTGACAAGGTCAAGAGCTCCAGGAAGACCAAGTCAGATGCATTTAGGCCAGTGCGATTCATAGGAAAACCCATATGACCTCCAGTGTTTCTAATGAGGGCCTGCGCAGCCTCTCTCCTGGCAGAACAGTGTAACAGGACACGTTCCTATTGATGGACAGTAGGGAGAACTTTGCTGGCAGCGAGAATCCCAGGAGAGCGGTTTAAGTTGATATGCTTTTAATCCTGACAACCTGACCAGCTCCTGCCGTTTCTCAATTATCCATGTCTTCAAATTGAATTGCTCGAAATGCAAAAGTTTTGTTGCAGCCTCGACGGCGGTGGTGTCCAGTCTTGTCCGAGAAGGGCGGCTGTGGGTGCAGGCTTTTGTTCTGGCCCAGCACGAAAACACCTGATTAAACCATTCAGCCATTCATTGTCTCCAATCAATACCTATTAGCCCAATAATGTGCTTTATTGCTGAAACAAAAGCCTGCACCTACACTAGCCCTTCTCTGATTGGACACGCCAGCGGTACGTTGTCAAGGTCCATTCAATCTGTATGATTATTATTTATTTTTTTAGTAAAGTGGTTTCTTTTATTTTAGTGGCTCCATGTAGCTCAGTAAGTAGAGCATGACGCTGACAACGCTTAGGTTCTCTGTTCAATTCCCATTGGGGCTACATATACTGAAAAATGTATGCATTCATTACTGTAAGTCACTTTGGATAAAAGCGTCTGCTAAATGGCAGGTATTATATTAAAACATTTTTTTAAACTTCATCTGAACACTTCTTATTTACTCTTTCAAATTGTCCTTCATAGCAGAGTCAAACTTTTAAAACATTTATTTTAATGTACAAGAGGATAGAGTGTTCTAACTGTGAATATCTGCAGTTGATCGCGAGGATGTGTCTGTGTTTGGTGTACACGGGCACTTGTGCTGTGTGAACATATGGCCTTCATTAAGGCGGAGTTCCCTTCGAATTCTATATTCTCTCCCAACTTCAATTGGCCCGAAGAGGCAAATGACGGCCCTGTTACCTGGAATGCCTTGTAGAATTAAAAGCAATTATTTCCATTCCTGTTTTCACTCCTGAGACGTAAAAGCACATGCAAAATCAGGGCTTTTTATGTCGATTTTAAGTTTATGAAAGCAAGCTTTAAATTCACCTCCAGTTAGAGCAGTAAAATACAGTATGTTATTTCATGGTTTTATCTGGTGAGAAATTTCAGCACATTCCGCATTATTCCATTACAAATAAAAATGCAATATTGCACAGAGACCTTGTCTTTCCACAGCATACTCTGCGTATCCTACTGCCAGTTAGTTGGCTTTGGCTCATTAATATTGAGAAATGTTTCTGACTGAATCTTTACTTGGGTTTAATAAATTGTGTGGTTTCAGATGATAATATTCAATCTGATGGCTATCTTGGCAATTGTAAGAAATAGTTGGGAAGGTTCTGGTCCTGTTATGTTTGAATGTATGTGCATACATACACAACAACTCTCTGCTGTTACTTCCTAGCTCACTGTAAGGTATACTGGAGTCGAGTGAGGTTAAAATACATCTATGAGGTTTTGAAATAAAGTTATTTGAAGATTTTATTGTCAGCGAGCACTTGGCTTGATTTTTTTAATCATCTTTATCTCTCAAAAGCCTTAACCTTTAAATACTTCGAGAGTAATATCTCACTACCTGTCAGGAATTCATTTTTCTGTGGTAGTAATAGTCTATGTCATATGAAAGGGCTGTGTTAAGCATATTGTCAAATAATATGATTGTAATTTGTTTGAGCTTTTTTCCTTTTTTCATAACCTTTTAACTTTTTTAACTTACAAAGAAAAAACCTATAGGTAGCATAGGTTAATTTATATTAATCTCCTCACCAGTTTTATTCAGTTTCACACTGGTCTTTTTTCTTTTAAATTCAATTCTTATGCTGAGTCAGGCTCAAAAAAATGTACTGTCTGAAGGAGATAAAATCAATGCACGGTTTATTGACTTGACAAATGGCATCTCTAAACACATTATATACCACTAGGGCTGTAGTCTTCCACTCGTTGTCTCACCACCCAAAAGGGATAAGGATGTGCTGCTCACACAAGATTACAGCATGGATCCCACAGCATAAATATTGGTTCCCCCCTCTTCGTCATTGGTACCTCAAAAGTTCTGAAAATAAAGTGTTAACTCACAGGTCCTGCTGCATGTCACATGGATGAATTGGTAAACTTGAAATGAAGCAGCAGACAAAGTAAAGCTTTCCATATACTTTTCTTAAAGATTTAGTTTTGGATTTTTCCCCATTTTTTTAAACCAATTTAGTTGCTAATTGTACCATCTTTTCATGTCAACGTCAACGTGTGAGCTCGTTGCCGTAGTCCTGAGACCGGCACTGACTCTGAGCCGGAATTCACCGAGCGGTCAACTGTAACTCATAGAGCCACTCTTATACCCAGCGAGCTCATATCGGCTTCCCTTCCACCTCCCAGGGGCGGGCAGCCAATTGCCACCCCCTAGCAGTACTCCCAGCCAGAGTCGGACTGGCACATCCGGGGAATCGAACCCCGGCCGCAGTGGGCAACCTGACTTCACATACATCAAAAAAATAAAATAAAATAATAATGCTTAATCCTACCTATTAACAGACTATTGTGTAGTCTTTCAACTCAACTTCAATGGTATGTATTTACTGCATACGTAACGATTTAAAAATAAATCAAAGCACTAAGAAATGTTGGAATTTTGTATCTCCAGGCAGACAAGTATTTTCAAATAAATTGTATCAAAAAGTAATTCACTGTATGCACGATGCGCTATGCTGTGGACGTCTTCTATAAAATATGCCATGTTTACTCAAGGTCATAACTAATTACATTCTCTGTTTCCTTTCCATGCTGCTGCTGGCATTGTTTCTTTCCACAAACTCAGGTAAGAAAAAAAGCCTTTGATGAATGTCAGCATCTCATGTCTGCACGGTCCTTATCTACCTAAGCAGTCCCTGTTTAATCAAATGCTGTAATTAAGCAGGGCTGACAGTGTTATTCGGCCCTGGAAAGCTTCAGGGTTTTACGCTGGCAGAATATGAGAGTAGTCCGTGTAAGAAGATGGTGTGGTTCAGTGGTTAGAGAACAGGATTTGTGACCAGACGTTTGCTGGCTCTGTCCAAGGTAGTGCCCTTGAGCATAGTCTCCTCCTGCATTTCCTCAGTAAAGATCGATCTTTATAAATGTACAATATGTTAACTATGTAAGTGGCTTTCGGTAAGGGCATCTACTGAACAGATAAACAATGTGATGATACGACCCCTTCATGGTCACATCAGCTCCTTCAGGTGATGCTAATGCAAGTCTGCCAGATCCGCCCCTTGGGAAAGAAAAATAACTCTCTCAGAATTGTCTTATTAAACATGTTGAACAAAATCCAAGGGGACATTTCAGCAAAAATACTATCAAACCTCTCCTGCTTTGAAGAATTTTGAGTAGACACCCTGGAATTCTGTGGTAAAAATATAATTCTATGGTGTTTGAAAAAAGTGTTTTTTAGGGGTATCCAGGAGTGTTTTAACGCTTTAATTGAATTGAATCTCATTGTCTATTAATTATAGGTATACATAAAATAAAACTTATAGCTGGAATTTGAAAATGCTGTAAGTGCCTTGGACATACAGATAGTTCAGCCGTTTTATCCACCGTACAACATCATGGAGAAATTTGCACTTATTTTGTAAACATTTTTGTGTACATATTTGGTAAAAAATATATTTTTCAATCAATAAGAACTACCTGTCATGTTAAAAATATCTGTGCAATGTGTATAATCCAAATAGGCTTGGAAATTCATGTTCTGGGATACTAATCTTTAAAAAATTTAAAACATTTAGTCAAAATAACTTCTGTTGTCTCATGCCACACACCAAATTTGAGGAATTATTTTTGGATATCCCCAATAAATCTGGCATAATGTGGTGGAAAATGTACTTGTCATTTTATGGAGATTTAATTAAATATGAAATGAAAGGTTAAGTGCAGTTGGCTAAATATTTTGTAGCAGCAATGAACTTTGAATCAGCCATAATTAGTTTCCCATTCATTTGGCTTAATTGGATATATTAAAGCTTTTGTATTGCTCATGTACTGATCACCAGTAGCTAATTATCAGATTGTCAATTTAACAGGTGTCTCATGTTTAACAGGGTGTGTGTGTGCGTGCATGCGCGTGTGTGCGTGTGTGCTGTCTAAGCTATGGATATTACTTTTGAGAGTTTTACTTTGCTATTCATGGTTGGATGAAAGTGCATTTAGAGCTAAAATGGAGATTTGCTGCAAGTTTCTAAAAGTGTAAAAACTTGAATTATTATTATTTTTTAATTACAAAAAAATTCAAAATGAACTCACATCTTCCGAGCGCCGCTACACATGCATTCGAGGCTAACCGGCTTTTGTAACATTTCATGTATGTCATATGCTGGTGCCGATTTATTGTGTGCGATGACCGATTTGTGTGTACTTTATCCCAAACAAATGCTTTGTAGGTTAAACCTGGCCCTAAATCTCATAATGGGTAAATGGGTGGTGTTCAGGTGATTTGTAATGACAGAAAACTCCTGCACACTGCATTAACTTGCCAAAAATATCACATTTATTATAAACCTTGCACACTGCATTAAATGGGGGTGTTCTGATTTGTAATGACAAAAAAAATTAACTCAAAAAAAAAAAAATCACATTTATTATAAACTTTATTGTTAGCTATAGTATCTGTAGCTATATTTTTTTACATTTTAAGGTGTTAGCATGGGAGCTTTTCAAATGAAGTCACTGTGACAATATCTTCAGCTTTGTCTGCCATCTCCAGTCATCAAATTACGTATCTTAACCCAGTGTATGGACTTTTTTTGTTATGTATATTAAAAATCCTCTTTCTCTCCCCCCCCCTTCCTTTTCTTCAGCGCTAGTGGTGGGCTTGATCATAAAATGTAAAATGACCGGATTTAGACCCAGACTACCATTTCTGAACCCCTGATTTAGTATTAAACTGGAAATATGCGCTACATCTTTTTGTACCTTCACGTCATATGAAAGGATTTGTAACCAGAAGTGGCGTTAGGTGCTTCAGATTCAGGCTGGTACTGAGCAACCCTTTGATATGAGTGAATTTCAGGAAGGTCCTGAGCATTATGAATGGGAATAATGTAAGCAAATACTCGTGTTTACACAAGAACATTGAAGACCAGCCAGCTGCATCAGCGTCTCAGCAAACGCAAATAAGAACTAATGGGCATACTGCGGTGTTTGTCAATGGGTACTTGAGCCACTTGTGTCAACAGCATTTTTGGGATGCAAAAGAGCAGTGCAATGAATGAGCTGAAATTGAAATCTGAACCGATATGGGAATGAATCCTTTAGCATCTGTGCTGATGAGGCCATCCTTATAATGGCTCTTCAAATTACCCCACTGTTCTCTTTCTCCATCTCCTCTCTTTCGGTCACGAGCCATGTGTTTACCTAGAGTGTGAACATTAAAACAGAATAATCTGTCCTTTGGACTGCCCCAGCAGAGCTCTCTACATATTGCCGTGAAATAGAAACCCCACTCATGGTGAAAATAAACTCCATGATCCATTACCCTCATCACCCATCGTCAGACGCAGGCCCTGCCACTCTGTATATCCCTGGAATCAGACACGTTTCTCTCAGGAAAGTGGCTCAGAACAAGGCACGGGGCCGTGCCTGCCGGCCTCATATCGAACCATTTTTACAGAATGAGACGTTCGGGCGTGCAGAGAATTCTGGGTAATAGCTGAATCATCACACGAATGGGTTCCTGCCACCTGCTTTCCTAATGCATGCTGGAATCAGAAAAGCCGAGTCCATCAATCATGTCCCTGGATCCGAGGAATCAAATTGGCTAAGCAAACTGCATTTTTTTTTCTTCTTTTTTATGAATTTCTATTTTGTGGTTGGGTTGGCTTAAACTTATACAAATGTAATACCATTATTCTCTCTACAGAAGTTGTTGAAAGAGGGTTCCCCCTCTGTTGCACAATCGCCTCATAGGGATAATCTGAGTGGTTATTTTAAAATTGAAAATTACAAGGATTTTCTGAAAGCGTGTTATCATTTATCTTTTACCAAAGTGAGACTAGATTAACATTTTTATTCAAGTGGTTAATATAAGAGGCACTCAAGCTTGAACGCATGCTTTTTTATTTTACTTTATACTGATCTACCGTAAACGAGCAGACAAATTGCCGTCTTAACCGCGATGTCCTGGTGATACAAATATTTGAGCCGTAAGTAAAGCCTTCACTTACGGAGCGATAACGATACTCGTGTGAGACAGTGCCGTGCAGCTGCGCTGATCTCTGTGAATTGGCTTCACTCTTGAGGCGATTGGCCGATCGTGGTGCTCATGGTCCCATTTGCGCCAAATAGGACTGCGGTCAGGTGTGACTCCTCCCTGCTCTTTGTGCGCCCCTCCTCATTCATGCTTCAGCTCATCACCGTTCCCCTCGCCCTGTCCGTTCGGCGGGTCCTTACTGCTCATGCTGTTTCTGTCTGACTTGCTCACACTGAAGACACAGGGAATCGTATTGTTGTATTTGCCACCTAGAGCACTGGCGGAGACGGTTTATACGGGCCCGTTTGAAGATCCGCTCTTTGCCTATTCGACAAGATGCAAAGTAGCACCGTGCGCACATTCGTTTCCTTCCTTCTCCTCATCTCTTGCGAGTTTTTAAAGTTTTTTTCCTGCCTCTCGCATACGGTATAAATGCCTATAAATGTGCCTTTCCTCACTGCGGTACCGTTCTCCCAGCTCTGCCTTCAGAGATGTTTCATAAATTTCCCAGCCTTTCGATGCAATTGCAGAGACGAGTTTATTACCTAAACCTTTTGTTCTGTCTGCACTTCAGTGGTATTTTGCATCTGGAAGTGTCGCGCTATATATCAAGCCTCGTCCTTTCAGTGTGGATTAGCATCGGAGCTGAAACTGTCCTCTCGAGATGGAAACGGCACCGTCTGTCACTCAGAATCCCGCAGCACAACCACACACTTTCTTTGGTCAGTGCTTCAGCGCCTGCTCTGCACCGTTAAAGTGGTACGATCAGGCCCAGCTGTAAAAACTTCACGGGCCACAGAATCTGGCCTTGTCATCAGATTCTGGAGCCTCCAGTGCAATTTTTTGCCTGCTGTCACAACCCTCCCCAGAGCTATATGAGAGCGAGAAATAATATGATCTAAAACACCTTAAAAATATTTTTTGGAATACATTTTTCTCCCCAGAAATGCACTTCAATGCTCTCCGAGACCTGAGATCATCAAAAAATCATGAACCTATTTTTGAGAAAAACCTCAGAGCGCCACTTTCTATTTACTGCTTCTTGACTTTCTTAACATTAATTTACCCGTTTTTGAACACTAACTTCACACACACGCCGTTTCATTTTATGGCCTTGTAGCATAGTCAACTTTATTGGCGCAGTAAACTACGGATACAGTGAGATTGATTGTCTTTATTAAGTAATTATAAATATTTCAATAGTTGTTTTCTTTTTGCTCCGGAATGCTCGCTCATAAAGCCAGCAGAGGAGATGTCCATGAGGGAATGAAAGGAGAGCTTCGGAATGTGCTCCTTCCCTACAAGTCCCTGGCTGCGCTCAGCCCTGGTCTGGTTGTGTTGACAAGCATGCAGTAAAGGCGTGAAGGTGATCGTTTAATATCTGTGCGAGGCTCTTGCCGACTGCCGTAAGGACGTAATTCTAAAGGTTGAGAGGTACGGGAGATCCCAAAGGCATATCTACGTAGACGGAGAGCAGGGGTGAAAATGAAAGAGCGGCGTACAACACGTATTACTGATTCATCCCCCCCCATTCCGCTGCGCCCAGGGACACCCTGCTAACTGAAGCGAGCGGCAGCGAGTAACGTTCGGCCTTGACTCATCTCGCGTCGGAGACAAATAAGCAGTAATCCAGGTTGAAATGGGACAACCTCGGACACACGGTGTGTTGTCAAAACCTGCATTACGCACACACACACACACACACACACACACACACACACACACACACAGGAAGTAAGCCTTCTCTGCTAAAACCTAACATTTCGCTGAGGTGCAGCGTATGCGTTAAAGGTCACGCACTGCGTCCGGTGTTTCCGCAGGCTTGCCCTCGGCCCAGCGTGTGCCCGTTTACGGGAGTCCTTAGCCTTCTGATCCCTGCCCTCCTGAGGCCTCTCAAGCCACCAGAGATGTGTTGCCCTGTCACTTCTATCTGCAGGTCCCTCTGAGCACTGTCTCACCAACAGCCCCAACTCAGCAAAGCTGGACCTTTGCATGGGCCATGTCATTTTTTCCCCCTCTCTTTTATATGTATATTTATACATGTATGGCCTCAGGCAGAGAAGGCAATGTCCCACCTTCCACTGACCGGGGATTTAGTCCCATTACAGTTATGGTTTGCAAAAGCGAGAGTTTTTGAGAGGAGAGTGGTTAAAAACCAAAAATAGCCCAGATTGCTGGCTGAGAGACTGCTTGTTTGTTTTTTGTTTTTTGCCATGCTCGCTCACGCACTTTCCTTACATCCTTCACTTTGTTCACTGAACCCACTGCAGGGTTTATCGGTACCTGTTTTCTTTCTTCTGTCTTTACATTCAGCTTGAGAAATGATTGCTTGAGATATTGGGACCTGCGATCGCAGGTCATCTTCGTCTCTTCTCATAATGATGTCCCTAGCAAGCCAGAGCAAGTGTGCTTGTTGTGAAATTCGCATCAATCTGCTGCTTTCTAAACTGTTTTAGGACATTTGTATTGTCAATGATGATTTTGTTGTTGGTTCAATTGGTCTGTAGTGGATTATGTAAAGGATCATTTCATTTTCAGTTCAGTTAATTCAAGGTTCAGTGTGAACAGATTCATTTGTAAATTAATTTGTTGAAAAAGATTGAAATGACCAATTTTCTGACTCGGGAGTTAAGGGTGTTCCTGCGAGGTTCTGGTCAGTGTGCGTTTCTCAGCTATCACCATGGTAATTGACAGAGCCTTCATCTGAAGCTGTCATTGCTCGAGCTTCGATACAGATGGCCCACACAGCGACATTGCGCATTGTGAGGAGCGCGTGTCTGCAGAGAGCAGATGCAAAATAATCCTGCAGTTTGCGGCAACGTCGCCGAAAAGGACGATCTTCCCGATTATGGGATTAAGACTACCGAGAGAGAGGCCCTGGAAACCAAAGACGGATCCACTTTAATGATTACCATCCCTGGCACAATCTGCAAATCCACTCAGCTTGGGCAGTGTGGACCTGCAGGCTACTCCATTTAGTGGGAAAGGCACCACGGGGGATTGAAATACATATTCCTTTGTTTGCACTAAATGAGGAATAGTTTTGCAGTCTGATCTCACCCTATTCATTATTCATCCCAGGACATCTGTGCAGTATAGCTCAGTATGTATTGGAATCACTGGCAGACGAAATGCTTTTAGTTTTCTTTGCCTTTTCAGTTTGGCACCATTGTGTTGGTTATGGTTTAGTAGAGCTTCTTAATGAATAGAAAGTTGGTGTAGTAACATGACACAATGCAGCTTTATCCTGTCGGCAGCAAGAGGTTTGTGTTTTTAAAAGAAAAATGTATATTCAGGAGGAGGAATGTACAGGTAACTGCCAAAATAAAGGAAACACTTGAGTGGTTCTGTTTGGCTCAGTAGGTAGAGCATTGCCAACGCTTAGGTTGTGGGTTTGATTCCCATTAGGACCACATGTACTGAAAAATGCAGTCTGCATTCACTGCTGTAAGTCGCTTTGGATAAAAGCGTCTGGTTAATGGCATGTATAAATGAAGGGTTCTGGTGGCTCTGTTATAATGTGGGGTGCATTTTTCTGGCATGGTTTAGGTCTACTCAACCCCTTAGAGAGCAAGGTCAATGCCAATTAATATAAAGTCATTCTGAGTGGTCACCTTCATCCTATGGTGAAGCAATTCTATCCTGATGGGAGTAGTCTCTTCAAGGGTGACAATGTCCCCATCCACAGGGCAGGAAAATCAACAAAACACCAAATGATGGAATTTTTCATGGGAGAATGTTGTTGCATCCCTCCAATAGAAGTCCATACACTTGTAGAATCTATGCCAAGGCACATTGAAGTTGTTCTGGTGGCTCCCGGTGACCCAAACCTATTGAGAAACGTAATGTTGGTGTTTCCTTTATTTTGGCAGTCGCTTGTAGCTTGGTATATTTACAAATGCACTGTAGATATTGTACTAACACAGTGGGTAACATGCCATGGTTTTGATTCTTAAGGCATATTCAACTACTGCAGTCATTTTTTTCTTCCCTACTTCTGTGCCCTGAAAAAACAACAGTATTATCAACCACAAAATGGTTGCTAATATATTTATTAGGCTTAAGTGTTAAAAGAGAATGCAGTGAGTCAGAATTGTTTTTAGTTTTCTTCTGCTCTCAACTATGACTGACAAACCATGACAAAACTCATTGTTATTCAGTTTCTTTGACTTGGAACCTAATACACTTTATACAAGCAGGGTTCCTTTGATGGCATAAAAAGGGGGTGGCATCAAGAAAAATCGACATTAATACCACTAAATTAAGTTGACAGGAAAAACTGCTTTTTGCAAGGCCACGGGCTAAAATAAAGTCTGTAATTGAATGGTTGATTGATCCTGAACTTCAAACATTTTTAATTACCATAATTTCACGAAGGAAAGTGGTGATTCGGTAATCAGGAGATGCTTTTAACATAACGGTAGGTATGTCAATTTAACGTGAATGTGACAAACAGTAGATGTCTAATGTGCATGGCCTCCATGCAGTATATAGCAGCTTGACAGGAATATAATGACCTGAAGTTCCATTTCACCTTGTGGCCCCCACCCCCATTGCCAAAGGAGTGCAGGAGGAGCAACCCGAGTGGTGAAAGAAATCATTCATTTAAAATCACATATTGCGGCAACTGATAAGCAAACTCTTGCATGGATAAGGTGTTTAGAACATTAAAATCAGATGGCGGCTCTCTGTAATTAATTTACTGCACACTTAAAGCTATTTAAAGTGCACCACCTCTAAATATGTCGACAGAGTGACCGGAGGCGTGCTTCCCATTTTACGATTTAACATTGCCTGCAGCAGAAGTGCTATACATGATGACTCGGCAAATTGATGAGAATTATGGGATACGGTACATTTAAAGTACACAATACTGTTGGACGAAGGATTATAAGAACCCATAGTGTTGAGATTTCTCCTGGGAAAAAAATAATAAGTGCAGCAGTTGCAGAATAAGATGATAATATGTATTGAATACTATGTGGTTCTCTTTAGTTCTTTGTTGATTTAAAAGCATATTGTGTCTCGTCTCATTATGCTAAACGATGTGTATACGAAACATATTGAAGACTGTCAGATCTACACCACACATGGGGCATGACCCTGGGAGAGCATCTCAAAAGAAGAAACGATTTGTCCATAAAAGTTTGTGATAAAAGCGATTAATTAGCCAACAGCTGTGGCAGCCAATCTGGGGGATGAAAGCTGCCCTCACTATAAGCGAAATGTTGACTGGGCGCGTCTTAAAAACCTACTGTGTTGCTGGCACGCTCGTGCCCGAGAGCGTGCCTTCCCCTGACAGCAGCAATCGCACACACACTCGTGCTTGTCCTTCGCACCAGCAGATGGCTTCTCTCCTGAGATTAATTAAGAGGACACAGTTGTCGTCTGCCACCTGCCCAGGACAGGTTCAATCTGCAGGTGCATGTCCACAGTCAGCGCTGTTATTGGTTTGTTACGATCAGCACTAAAGCAAAACGCCATCCCAGTGGCCCACACAGAGAGGAAGGGCAGGACGACACTTGGACTGCTAAACGCAGGGACGGAACAGTTGCTTGCCCGTTCCTCAGATGAACAGAGACACACTGGGATTGATGTCTTGGATTGATGTTCCGGCTGCCTCTCCAGGCATGACGGTTCACGTGTGTTGACTTTTGTTCTAGAACTTGAGATGTGGCTATTGAATGTAATTCCACTACAGCCCCGGGCTTACACCGTGGTGCACTGTAACTTTATATTTCACAGGCTTTTTAAAATTGTATTTAAATTCTTAGTCCTCATATTGGAGCACTTGACTTCACAAATGATTCAATGTCAAGATGGTGATTTGTAGTCTTTGGTTTTGTTTAGTCTCTGCTTTTTAGTCTAGTGTGCGATGGAGCTGTAATTAGATGAGTTGACTTAAGCATTACCCACTTTAATGTGTCTTAGGAATATTGTTATAATGAATGCTGCGGCATTTGATTCCATGCCAGGAGATTTGAAATGTAGCAAATGCATATTGATTTGGCAAACGCTGGCTCCGCTATCCACTGTAACATGATCCGGTGCATAGAATTACAAATGCATGCAGCTACCCTAGCCTTGTAGCAGAGTGTGGGTGCACTCATTTAGGATGGAGGGAATACAAATGTAAACAAATGTTCATTGGTCTATTGAAATGGCCTGTGTTGTTATGTCATGACTTTGGAGGGGGGGGAAAAAGGTTTTCCTTACAAAGGCTCTGCATTGACCACAAAATGACACTGACATAATTTTCCAAACTGTTATAGCATTTGCTTCATCCACTATTGTGGATATGACATAAAACTCTGGAATTCTGGATTTTGATTGGAGTACTCCTTTAACCTACAGTAGAAGGCGCAGTGGTCATTGCTATTAAGGGCTTGGTCTGGAGACTAGACGAATGTTCCCGATCCACAGTGCAGGTGAAGCGACAGTCAACCTCAATGAGTTAAAGTCTAGAGCCCCAGGGGTAGGAGGTAAGGAAAGGAGAATCCAACTTCTTATCTCAAAGCGCCCGTTAGTCTCACTGGGGTATTGTGAGCCAAGCTTACTTGACATCGCTGTTTATGCATGTCATGCCATTATCAGGTTATAACTGCCTTAATTGGCGCTGATTTGTGGCAAATCTCCAGCTACGGATACGACATGCTGTGCAGTAAAGCCGTACCTTTCAAAATAGATTTACTGGAGCACAAAATCCCGCATTCCTCGTGACAGCGAGCGCAAATGGAGCATTTAATACTAATAGTTCGAGATTCATTTTTGAAACATTTGTTTTTAACTCCCAAAACGGGGGAGGCAGCTGTCCTGATGTAGCCTCACATGGAGTAGATAAATAACCTGCATTATGTATTCATTGTTTTTGGTTTTAGTTTATCTTTATTACTTCTCTTTCTAATTTCTGAGTTTTGTGATTTCACTAACCATGCATATCAAGTCGAACCGCCCTCCTAGAGTGTGCATCTCGACAGGAATTCAGGAACTGCCCGAGATTAGCAATCAATACTGCTAATTAAATGTGTTATTATAACCCTGCTTTGTATGTTTTCCCTACCATGTGAAAAAAACGAAATAGAGAAACAATGGAATCAGTTGCGTTTGACAGATTCACTGTACGTGAGAGGATTTTTGATGTTGCATCCTGCTGTTGTTTAGTTGAAAGTTTTAACTGTGACAAACTTTCAGCCTATTAATGGATAGCAATTTTATGACATCACTGCGATTCTTTTTATAGAAATGTTTTGTGTGTGTGTGTGTGTGCGTGCGTGTGTTTGTTTTGTGTGTGTGGGTGTGTGTGTTTGTGGTCATACATTCTGTATTCCTGTGCACAATTGCATATTTTAAAATTACATGGATGAGGAAAAATGCCATTTTTTCTTGAAAAATCTTGGCAGTTTAAGTTTGGGGTTTTGCACAGTTTCCAGAGTTTATTGATATTCATGAAGCGGGTTGCCTGTGTGAATGCTTTATGTTGCTGCCGTGGCTGTCTCTTTCTCTGCTTTCATGAGTTTGAAAGCTGTGGCGCCCTGTCAGCTGTTAAGAACACTCTTTCTGTGCAATAAAACACTAGAAAGTGGACATCGAAACAGAAGCTTGGTGACCCATTCATGGATATATGTTTTTATTGCAGCATCTTTGTGAATGAAGGAGACTTTGAATTACTGTTACAAAGCTAGAACTAGATTGATTTGACGTTTACATTTAAGGCCACTCAATTAATTTGAAAGAGAGCTTGTCTTGATTTGAATCCCTCTTCATTTTAGTTAGGGTTTTGCCGGTAGGTTTGACACCTGAATTAGGCATTTTGAGAGAAGGTTTGAGCAACATGCCTGTGCCCAGTGGTGAGTAGCCTACATGTTGTTTGAAGTGCAGTAGACCAACGTAGCTGCAGTATTGTAGCAGGTGTCAAAGCTGTGTGCAGGAAAACCTTGTTAGTGCATATGTGAACTTAAAGGTTTTGATGCTCATTTTAGTTTCCTGTCTTTTTCAGCTTTTGATCAAAACCTTAAGTTCTCACTTAAAACATTGTTTTGGGGATTTAATAGTTATTAAATATTAGGTAAATAAATACTATACTGAGCTTGTATTGAATGGCATTGGAGTCATGCATCTACTTTGGGATTAGTAGCTTTGCCATGCCGTGCTCCATAAACATAAGCATTTAGCATGTGGAAGGCTACTGTAACCAACAGTTATGACCGTAGCTACTGTGACTTTTTAAATCCTTTCTGTGATTTTTGCTTTGACGATATTTGTGCATTCCCAATGATAAAAGGTGAGATAATTGCAGATCAGCCAATCAAATAACGGTATACATAATCCAGTGACCGCAGAAGGTAAGATGGTTTTACACTGAAAAATGTAACATCCTAATTAATAACTGACATACAGATATGACCACATTTTGAAAAGATGCATAGTATATATGTAGGCTTTTTTTATTGTATTTAAATTCTTAGTCCTCATATTGGAGCACATGACTTTACAAATGATTCGATGTCAAGATGGTGATTTGTAGTCTTTGGTTTTGTTTAGTCTCTGCTTTTTAGTCTAGCGTGCGATAGAGCTGTAATTAGATGAGTTGACTTAAGCATTGCCCACTTTAATGTGTCTTAGGAATATATGACACAGTATATATGTTAGGATATTAATGAATTGATCCCATTCCTTGTTTTGCCTGTGCAACATTGCATTTTAAAATGACTATCCAAGCACGTCTAGACCCAAGAGCATTCTGGTACAGTACATTTGTTCTCGTATAAACTGTGTGAGGCAAGCAGGAATCAAATTGCTGGCCTCAACCCTCACACCATGGCATCCAAAGAGACACTGTAATCTGTCTGAGCCCGACCCAGCCCACTGGGGCGGTGCCATTGCTTTCTGTAGAAATGCTCTTCTTAGCTGTGCTGCTTTACTGCAGTAGGGCAAACATTAGCACAAAACTATTGGCTATATACGTACATATATCACAAAAAGTATACGCTATATATATATCAGTGATAAGCAAGATAGTGTATGTTTGCTTCATACAATGCAGAGTAATATTTATGAAGACTGACGAGATGACACGAGATCATTCAGATATGTCTATATATACGAGGTACAGATACAGTACAAGATATATTCTTGATGTGTAGTTTGTGTTGGTTCTTTGTGTAGTTTGTGCTGCAGACGGTTGTTCATTGACTGGGGATGCTGCTCTGTAAGCAAGCCATTTAAAACAAATTCATCTGAATGAATAATCAGCCAGCCAGCTACTTTTTCCACCCCTTCATTCATCAGCACAAAGTACGGAAGGCGCTGAAGTGGCTTTAGGATTTAAGAATGGATGTGCTTGTAATTTGAAGAGCCAGTGTTTATTAGTGTAATATACGGCAGTAGTGCTGGCTATTAAAATATGGCCCTACCCTTCTGAGATTTGTTTTTACCTCAGGGGTTGAACAAGGGCTTCCTTCAATCATGGGACACCAGTTAATGAATTGACATTAAAAATTCATGATAATTTAGGAGGAAACTACCAGTGCCTTTAATTGTTAATCAGTAGAGCATGCTTACCTGCATTTAAAAAATATATATATTTTAAAAGACATGATTTGTAACCCAATTTGTAAGTTTTATTCCCAAATAATTGAGAAAAGACAGAATATTTTTTTAGAAAAGGTAATATGTATTTTGCTCAAACGAAGTAAGTATCTCATAGTTAAGTCTTTTTACAGTTTTACGTTGATGTACTCTTTCTTGTTTAGTTGGTCCATTGCTGGGGTCGTTTCCTTCGTCTCGTGTGGAGCAGCTGGCCTTGTGGCTGGATGCTATCCTTCGGCTGTGCACTGACGAGAGATCTGAGAGATCTTTAGTCTTTCTTTTTGGGCAAAGGCCCGTTGGCTTCGTGTTCTCACTCAAACCAGCGTCTTGTCCTCGGGCTTGCTAGGATCTTCCTTGGAGCATTGGAGTGAAGTTGCAAAGGCGAATCCCAGTCTATTCGTTTCTTACAGTGCCTGGCTTCTTCCAGGACCTCGGAGCCTGTTCTGATCGGGAACAGAGGAAGACATGCAGAGCTCCAAGAAGAGGAAGGAGCAGAACAACTAGAGTTTGCTGTGCGCTCGTACCCTATGTGCATCTGGTCAATCAGTGCTGATTGGCTCAGGATGAACACTTGCCGTGCTTTGTAATGTGCCTATAGTTAACCTTTTAGGGTCGGCTGGATCGCCGCCGATCCGAGCAGCAATAAAAATATATTTCTATTTCTAACTTCGCGAGATTTTATCATGCACACACGGCAAAAACTTTGACAGAAACCTTAGAATCGCGACTTTCCGATTTGAGCACTGGCAAGTAATATGAGATTACTGGCAAGTAATTTTTTTAATTAGGTTAATTAGCCAAAAAGTAAACCTTTTATTTGCCATGTTTTCAAATACTCATGAAAATATGTGAATTCCATGTCTTGTGATGTTACAAATTGCAATAGGCACTCAAGATCTATGTAAAAGTACTTTTCACATTGCAAATCAAATCTGCAAATTTTATTTCAAACGTAAATTACACAAATGGGGTCTGGCTAGGTGGCAAGTGGTTATCTTTACAAAATACTGAAGTTCTGTAAACATTGTAGGTACAGATCGTTTGTTAGAACACAAAAAAAAAATATGCAATGCCCTCTGCCCTCCTCCCACACATCCGACCTGTGGGGGTTAATATACCAAGGCAAGCAAGCTTCGCATCATGAGTAACTTGCTACCCAAATAATTTTATCATGGTTCATGCGATTTTATTTTGTCATCCAAATCCTTTCTCTCTTCAAGAAGATATCTGCTAATAGAGGTTCAATAGTAATTGCAAATGGGAAGGAGTTCCTTGTCTCCTTATGTTAGTGGCCACACTCTGGTGTGGAGAGTCGCTCTGCTTTCATCAGTAAACTCTGCCCCTGATGCGGGACCCTTACAGCTGCTGCAAGCAGAGGCGACACGTTCAGAAGGAGACGGCATCATAATTACAGTCATTTCAGCCCAGAGATAAGCTCCATTATGAGACAATTTGCCTTCCGACGGTACAAAAGGCTGCCTGGGATGATAAACCCACACAAAAGGCGAAAGTACATGAATTGAAGCTTCAAGGTGACTGCGTATCTGTCACAGCGTGCGTAGGGACCAAACAGAAGTCTGTTACTTCTTGTCCACAGGTTAAGAGCAAGCACTGGCATGCCTGAGAGGTGGAAGTTAAGTGCTTTTTCGTTCTTCTTCTGGTGTGATTGGCTTGGTGCTCGCAGGTCCCTGTCCAATGGTTTCCCATGGTTTCCAACCATGTTTACCTTGTCTTCATTTTGTTTGTGTCTTTAGAAGTACATAATGACAAACCAACCTTTCATATTATTGGGCAGAAGGCTTTTTTTGTTCTTTTTTTTTTTTTTTTAAACTCATTTATTTTTAACATTTATCCAACAAAGATGCACAACGATTCACAAATTGGCTTTTCTAAGCAGTGTTGGAGAGAGGGAGCAAGAAAAAAATATTTTCATGCACCATCATTGCCCTCCCTCATATGTAATGACATTTTTTATCAAATGATACTTGCTGTAAATACTACTCAGATTATCTCCAGTGTCTCCTAGATATACAACCTTGTATGTTGTGTATGTTAAGTATTTATGTATATTTCCCTTCTATGGCTCTGGCGTTTCACAGCCCGTTCATGTCGCAAGCTGTTTGATTGGACAGTGAAAGTGAAGCAGCTTCTGCGACCCGCAGTGAACCGTTGTTTTGGCTTTTCCTCACTTCCCTTCATGTTCCTCGGTTCCAAAAATACAGCCGTTTGTGTAGGAGCCAGTGTTGCAAAGTGGCAGGGTGCGCGCTGAAATGTTGCATCGTTTGCAGGGCTGCTTTCTTCTCGTGCCAAAAATAGTATTTCCTTCTGCTTACTCGTTTGACTCCCCCGTATAAGTTTTGTTGAGGTCAATGCTTCTACAGATAAGAGTGTGAACAAAGCAAAGTTCATGGGTGAGGGAAACGCTTTCCTCAGCTGCAGTGAGTGCTCAGATTGCTGCCGACGCACGCAGTACACCTTTCAGCAATTTGGTTTTCTTTGTGGGGGGTAAAAAAACACCTGAAAAGCAAAATGTAGAGACAAACTGTCATTTATTTTTTGATGATAAACCCTGTGTAATTCTCATGCCACTGAAGGACAGGTAATAACTCCCATCTGTTTCGAGAGCCTTATCTGCCCACCCCATGTGGATCAATAAATGACTAAGCATTGAACATCTGTAATGCTAAACTACTCATTTCCGGATGAAATTCATTTCATTTCATACCAATTTTGTAATCCCGGGATATTAAGATGACCAACAAATTGTCTTCCTTTTTGAGGTTTTCTTTTGTGAGTGAGTACGTGTGTGTGTGTGTGTGTGTGTGTGTGTGTGTGTGTGTGTGTGTGTGTGTGTGTGTGTGCGTGTGTGTGCGTGTGCGTGTGCGTGTTTTTCTCAAAGGGTTCAGTAAATTGTTGCAAAGAGTTAGAATGTGCAGATCAAGGGGGTTTCCATAGCAACAGCACAGATCTGTCGTGCAGTAAATAGCAGTAGACTAATTCAGCCAGACATGCACTGTGCTCCGTATCCTTTGTATCATGGAACATGACATTTCCACTATCATTCTAGTTTGTCACAAGGAATTGCAGCGCCTGCAATAAATGTTAAGTAACTTTCTATGGGCAATTGACATGCAGCATAAATTAAGACAGAAGTCCTCCATAGCAAATAAAATCTATTGTTGTTATGGTTCAAGCTTGTAAAGGCCATTGGAATGAGCATAAGGTGAAGGACCTTGTTCAACAGTTCAAAAGCCCACCTAAAATTCTGTTTATTGTATTTATTTATTTGTTATTAACAAATTTGGATAAAAGTACACTCACCTAATTATTTTAGGTCTTGACCTGAAAACATTGGGAATATAAACCTCTGGTTTACGTTAAACTAATATTCCATGTTGTCATATACTTTTTAAGTTGACATATTTGTTTAAGAAGGAAACCTAACATCGGTGGTTAAGTAAAACATTGTGAGGGTGGTGAAGCTCCATTGCTTTTGGTGTGGAGCTATTTTGCACGTGGAAAGACCTGCCGATCTTTTCCATGAAAGTGAGACGTTTTAATGGAGGACAGGAAGCTCGTCTGAAATGATATTTTGTAATTCAGGCGAATCATAATCATTGCAGCTGCAGGTGGTAAGGGAGTTTGCATCCTGATAACTGTTGTAATGATCTCATTCTGCATTTAATCACCAATCAGGGTGGAAATTGCATGCCAATGGAATGTGGAATAATGATGAACTTCAGTGATGATGAATTAATAAGAGAAATAAACATCAGTGAAATTAGAATGTCTTTCTCACATCTTTTTTTGTCAGCAATGTTTTTCCCCAAATACCCCATGGGGAAGACACAAGTTATACTATACAGAGTACAACATAGTTAACACAGATTTTTTTAAATATCAAAATACATTATTTCTTCCTTTTAAAAGGACATGCCTTTTAAAAATTATTTTGAAGGAAGTTTGCAAGTCCCCAGCAGCAACTGAATTTGGAAGTTCTCCCCTTGCTAGAATTTGATAGCTTGTGACATCAAGGAAGTTCGTGTTTCATCAAATTATCAAAGAATTGGTGTAGTCTATTATGGCAGCATATTTCACGATGAATAGATGCAAAAGACCTTCAGTTTATTCATGCTCATAAAAAAAAACTCATTCATGTTTCTTTCACAGTTTGAGTTTAATTTACATGTGAATCAGTTTCATCCCTCAACTAGATTGAGGCATCAGCACAGCATACCCAAAATTCAAATATGGACTCTCAAATTTCTAACTTGGAGCCTCGAGAGTTCAGAATACATTGTCAGATAATCCATTTACCAGGTTTAACTGTGTAATTTGATATGCTACATCATAATCCTCCCCAATTTTGATATTCTGTTAGCTGGTCATGAATTATGAATCCGTAATAGCTGCATATATATTCTCCTTCATTCATCTTAAGCAGATGAGCTTATAAAAGATTGCTTTTGCATTTTAAGAAGACAGCTTCTCTCACTTTCAGCACCTCTCATGGCTGGATATCCAGATGCAGTTCAGATTAAACAGTAAAGAACAATAGAAGAAGAGATTGTAATCTGACAAGACCACTCCAATAAATATTTATTTTCTTTTTTTACATGTTAAATGTCTGCCCTGCTGAAAGACTTGGTTAAGTATGCTATTGTTGGAATGAACAAAAAATAGACAACATCAACAGTTCTGTGGGTATAATTAATGTTCCGTGATCCCTGTATAATTTTTATTTGACATATCCTTTGAATAATTCAGGGATTATTTTCCAGCCATAAATTTACTTCATAAATCAGAAGGAAAAGAGGAAAAGTCATACTTTTATAAGAACATGGCTCATCATTTCCTAGTCTAAAGAATATCCAGTAGTGTATCAAGCCTGGACTTGAATGCCCCAAATGATTTTGTCTCCACTACATGACCTGGCAAGCTGTTCCACGCATTGACAACTGTGTAAAAAACGACTTCCTTGTATTCCTGCACGATTCACCTTTAACTAATTTCCACCTGTGCTCTCTTGTTCGGCTAAGTGAACTATTTCCTTGCAACTTTTACCTTTCACACCAGGTACCAATTTAGTTGCCCTTCTTTGTACTTTTTCAAGAGCTTGTAGTGTAGTGGCTACAATCTCAATGTCTTCCTTGTAGGGTGGTGCCCAGAACTGCACACAGTACTCTAAGTGAAGTCTGATAAAACCAATATATAACATCAATATAACCTCCTTTGATTTATACTCAATACCTTTTGCTATACATCCCAGCATCCTGTTGGCCTTTTTCACTGCTACAGCACAATGCTTAGATACGGATAGACTTTGGTCTACTACAACTTCCAATATTTTTTTTTTATTGAACACATTCCATTTTTCTGCTCCCATAAAATATTCCTGTCTTATATTTCTATTTCCCACATACATAACTTTACATTTAGCAATATTGAATGTCATCTGCCATGTTTCTGCCCACTTCTGGATTAATGTTATGTACATCCCAAACTGGATTTATGGCATTATTTTATGGCGTTATGTTATTTTATGTTGTTTAAATCATCTTGGATTACCTTGGTTGATGTTTGCTCATCTACAAATGTAACTATTTTGCTACTAACATCCTAACAACATATACACCTAGCTCTCCCTGCACCTGATTAAAATATAGAGACTAGCACCAAGTCAAATTTGCAAACCTCATCAAAGTTGTTCCGAACAGTAAGGAGCAGAAAACCAGGAATGTATAACTAACTTAGCTAGCAACCATGGATGTGTGTAGCAAGGGAGCTTGCAACAGCAAACAGAACCAGGTTACACTACACATTAAGGAAAGCTAACTAACTAACCAATATTTTCCTGCTTTTATATTTGGATCTTGAGAGTGTGAAAAACCACAAAAAAACTAATCGCTAACCAGTTAGCTGTTTAACCAACTAGTCATTGCTAGAGGGAGGAATAGGTGGAAAATTACCTCTCTGTCCCCGTAACGGCAACAAAGGTTTAAACCTTAAGAGCAAATCCGCTTACCTTCTTATAGACTCAAGTTAAAATACCAAATGAATATCCCAAGTATCCCCAATAATCACAATAAATAGTGGAGAGCATTTGACATCTGTAGTAACAAATATTTTGTATTCATAGCTTTCTTATTTTTCACCACTTTTTTTTTTTTTTTATCTTCCCCCTCAGATTTTTTCCCCCGTTTTTCTCCCAATTTGGTTGCCAATTAAACCCTCTATTTATTTTAATTCCCCACCCTCACGAGTCCGTCGCCCATCCTCCGGGATCGAGACACACATTCCTGGTTGAGTGTTCCCGCCTCTTTCGAGACGGACTCCTTAACCTTCTCCTCGACGAACTCGTACCGGCTCTCCCTCCCCCTCCCCGGAGGCGGACAGCCAAATGCCGATCGGGCTGAGACACGGGTTTCAATCCGCGTCCCTGACGGGCAGCGTACACCACTCCGGAGCGTGGTGCGTTACACCGCTGCGCCATCCGCCAGGCTAGAAGTAGCTTTTTAAGAAAAATTATACTCCCGAGTCTCAGGTTGAGCTGTTATACGTGAATTCACTAGTCTACTACTAGTTGTAGTGTGCTTTCCAAAAATAAAATAAAAAGCTAAAATATGTATGTTGTTTAAAAGCTGAAACTTTTTAGCAGAATAAAATGTAAATTACTCCCACTTTTCTCCCAAAAAAACTTTGGCTAACTTTGAGCACTTTGTAAACTAGCTGTGTGTACCGGCTACCTCCGTTTGCTGAAGGTACACCAGGGAAATTGAATGGTTGCACAGTGACTCTATGCCAGATCAACATCTTGTTTCTTGTCATTGCTTCGCGGAGGGTGGCATTTCGATTTTAATGACAACGGGCCTTTTTCTTGTAGCTAATGCATTCTAAATTGTCCATCGGTCAGCAGGGAAGCTAGAGGTTAACCGTTAGAAGTAATTGGTGTGGACCAGATGTAGGATTAACTTTTTGTAAAGGCTGTGCGGTATAGGGAGCAATTAAATTAGTGACGCACTAAGTACACAGATTAGTCATTTAACGCACTTGTACACAGGCAGTGAAAAAGTTTTCAAGATGCATGCGGCTCTGTCGAGCTGAACCGTTGTTCTCTGGTGACCTGGAGATTTTTATTTTTTATTCCCAGATGAGCTTTTGGCACATTGTACACGCTATTGCAGTAGAAAAGTACTTAACAGTCAGTCTTGGTAGATTTAATTTCACACTTTTTTTTTCTCCATCTGTGCAAGCAAGCAGTGGGAAAGAATTTATAGATTGAATCATTCCTGTAGTTTCTGTAATTCTGCCAAAATATTTTTTTATCATAAGGGTTACTAAGACTGACCTAATTTGATTGAGTGAATGTCTATTTTACAATATGTTTTTATTCTTTACTTTGGTACATACTGCACCATGTAAAACACTTTTAAAAGCGTAATGTACATAATTCTATTCTGTGACATTGTGTTTATTGTGGTGGCACAGCATTTACTCAATGGTAATAATAGAAAAATGCATTTAGATTTGTGTCACCATGAGCAATTGGGTTCAGGTGGGTTGAGACCTGGTGACTGACATGGCCATGCCATACGGTTTACACCATTTTCATGCTCATCAGACCAATCAGTGACCGCGCGTGCCCTGTGGATTGTCATTGTCATCCTGGAAGAGACCACCCCATTAGGATATAAATGCTTCACCATAGGATGAAGGTGATCACTCAGAATGGCTTTGTATTAATTGCCATTTACCTTGCCCTCTAAGGGGTTGAGTGCATTTAACCTTGCCAAGAAAATACTCCCCACCCCATAACAGAACCGCCAGCATCCCTCCTTTACCTTTGAAGTTACCTGCATGTGAAAATATCAAAGAAGTGGTATTTCCTTTCGACACGACACTAGGGTATTAAAGATTGGTGTATATAGCCGTTCACATGGAGGGGAGATCAGACTCCTCACTGTTTCAAGCCGGTGACAAAAGCGGGCCTAATGAGTTTGTTAATGTAGCCGTGCCTCCTTGAATGCCCTGTTACTTAACAGCGCTAACCCATTGACTGCCACTGGGTAGAAGCATCTTCGGGAGTTCTGTAACAGGTGAGGAAGGGTTATTTGTACTCGAGGGGCGAGAAAGCTTCTCATGACTTTTTACCCGTTAAGTCGATGGTCATGTGACTACTAGGCTAGACATCCTTCGATTACTGTTATTCTCTCTGGCAGTGATTGCATGTGATCTGACCCAAAGGCAGTGTAAACCTAAAAACATAACTACAAAGCCTAGGTATGGATAGGAGAAGATCTTGTCTAGCCAAAATGTATAGGAGTAAACCAAGATTCTCCCGACTCCTGTGAGGGTGATGGAGACAATGCAGACCCATCCAGGACAGATGAGTGGTAAGGATGCACAAGTGCAGGGCTGTAAGGAACGAATGCGTTTTGTTCTTTCTGCTCAAGCTAATCGGTGTGCGGGGCCGGGGTTGCAGGAGCCATAACACATGCATGATGAACAGCGTTGCCACTTCTGATAATCCAAGCAGGGGAGCGCCTCATTTTCATTTGCGTTCAGAATGCATTAATGATCGCAGAGAGCAGCTCACCGAATTTGGCAGTAGAGCAAAGCCATATGCTGGTGATGCACAGTAATTTCACTAAATGGCATCCGTTTGCTCCCTAATAGATGTGCCTCACGATCCAGCAGGTTGCATCTAAATGAACATGTGAAAAGTGAAATGTACGTAGTGTTTGGAAGTCATCCTGCGTTTCCACGCTCCTTGCTGCTGCAGTGTCGAGGAAAAAAAGGACTGCAGTAACGATTGGCCAGACCGGCGCAGAGGGAGGACGCCAAAGTGAGGATCATTGATCCGAGGGTTAATAAAACGTGATTTATCCCCGAAAGGCTGCCACAGTAATACGCTGTAGAAAAGCCAAATTAAAGACAGCGGCCATCTCTGGGGGATGGGGAGTTTTGAAAATTTATTGAGCTCCCTCAGAAGTAGCGTGGGTCATTGAATACTGTTTCCCTATGTTTCCTAATTGTTCCCTCCTGATGCCTACTCCATCCTGGGGCTACGGTGCATTTAGCAGCGACCCCACCCCCACCCGGCCCTAATTCGCTGGCCTATCGTCCAAATGGACTCAGCGGCTTCCGGACTCAGGCACTGGGCCTCTCGTCTTTCTGCAAAGAATCTTGGGACAGGAGGTGTCCTGGAGCGGCGGACTTCTGTCAGGGTTTCAGATCTAGTGGTCAGATTCATCTACAATATGAACGATGCACTCCGCACCCTTTCGTGTAGGCGGTAATTGCATTTCACAATACGGTCAGTGGAAAGTGCTCACTTCTTAAGGCTATGATTTCTTCTCCTTCTTATTTATTTATTTATTTTAATTGCGTATTGGAAGGATAGTATGTCAGTTGTTCTGAGAACAATTATAAATCAATTGACTTTCTTTGGTACAAAGACTACTCAGATGGAGTCGAATGGGAAAATGGCTAGCTAGTTTAGCTTAAAGGTTTTAACTTGTTCACCTTCATCTTGTAGATGATAACCTATACAGTGAGTTACCTGGAAATATATATAATGGCAATTTTTTGTTGATGGGACATGCCCCAGAATTGTGGTCGGATATGTTGTTTGCAAAATAGACTGCAGACTCATTTGAATCACCGTCTCCCAGCAGATCTCATGAATATGAAAACAAATGTTAACCGAAATCAAAGTGCACTGTGTTTTTTTTTTTTTTTTTTCTTAGGAAAGTGAATTGAATGTTGTTTGGCTCGGCTCATCCCTCTACAGCCTAGCTGGATTTGTAGAGCAAGGGATCTATGGACAAGCTCAACGTAGACAGAAATCTCTGTGAAGTCTTTTCACTGTTTGAATAGTATATATATGCAGAAACATTTTTCATATCACTTGCTGTTTTACCTAAACATGACATTTATCAAAGAGTGCAATACAAGTGGGCTTTGTAGTCAAATCTTTGGAGACAAAATCCATTGTGACAAATGTAAACATGTATCGCTGCATGAACCAGAATAAATTAAGAGCCTTGTGTGCTTATTTCTGTTTACAGAACCATGTTATATTGAATTGAGATGTACAATGTTGCCTTCGAGGCTATTCAGACAATGCACACGTCATTTATAAATTATGCTAGATGAAATGAATGAGGTTAGTAAAAAATGAGATCAGTTTCCTATAGCTAAACAACATGGATTGTTTCAGAATCTGTTGCTCAAAAAAATTGAAAAACCTTTTCTGACAATACCATATTTCCCCATGCTCAGCACTGCAAGAAAAGGAAAAAACACTTCAAAGGAAACAATCTTTCTCATACATTTTCTGTAATCTGGGCCCTGGACCTCTGTTTTCGGCCATTATTATTTGGAAACTACAGTTAAAGAGGCTGTACAAAGAAGCTGTTCTTCACTAGTATCCTCTCTTCTCTCTTTTTTGCGACAGTTTGTGTTTTTGTCCATTGTTCATAATTATTACAGTGCTCATTAGCATTGCACTTATGATGATTCCTCCGCAGCCTTAATGGCTCCAGCAGCAAGCTGTTAGAATTTAATGTCCTTGTTCCCTCCGCACCTTTCGGTGGGAAACGATATGCAGCCCTCTCCCCATCTAATGAACGATACAGGCGGAAAATGGGACGGGCCCGGGCTGACAGTTTGAGGAGCTGTGGCTAGACTGCTGAAGGGAATATCAGTGGGAAGCAATCGATAGGGATAGTGGGCAGCCCGAATTAGAGCTGCAGAAGGCTCAGTTGCGTTTTAATGGTGTGAATGCATGGAAAGCCTAGCTCACAATCAGCGTGCACCGGCTGCACACATTGTACAGTATGGTTATTAGTTGGATATGAGCAACGCCAGTCAGTTTTGTGCAATGTTGTGGTGGAGTCTATTTTTTCTATTTTTTAGAAAGGTGGCTTTTCACTGGCCACCAACACTGCTTAAAATTAGATCTGTTGTCAGTTTGTGTTTGTGTTTGTGTTTGTGTTTGTGTTTGTGTGTGTTTGTGTGTGTGTGTGTGTGTGTGTGTGTGTGTGTGTGTGTGTGTGTACTTGGGCGATTGCTGATGTCTTCCAGGAAACCTACAAGGCTGTGATACCGTTGTTGTTTGAGTTAAAGCATGCACATCCACATCTGTGTTTTGCAAGGTCTAAAAAAACATTGCAGTGAATAGACATTAAATGCTTTCCTTAACATCGTCTATATATTTTTTTTTAACTGCGTTTTTAACCGATAGAGTCAATTATCTCACCAATAAATAAACAATAAAATAAACCAAACAAAATGCCTTCCAGGCCCTGAGCACATACTCCAGGCTCAACATTGCTGTTCTAACATGCAGTGTACTTTGACAAAGGTCAATCAGTGTCCCCATATAAAATCATTGGCAGTTTTCTGAGTGAGGCCGCACAGCCCCAGTGCAGTGTGTGAAGGGCGGTGGATTTGGCAGCGGCTCCCTCGTGGCTGCAGCGCTGGAAGATTCAGCCAGCCTCCACAGTCTTGATGAGCACTGCAGCCTCAGCCCAGTCCCTCGGTCGTCTTCCAAATCCAGTTCAGTTTGGAGCGCCTGCCGCGGGGAGATTTGACCCTCTTTGATTTAGCATGTAAAAAGGGCCTGCCACCCTTTGATGAAGAGTACATTAAAGTGGAATTAAAGCACTCAAACGGTGGCAGGTAGGGGGTGATGGATGAAGCCTTATTTGTGCGTCACAAATGGCGCTCATCAAGCAGACGCTCTCTCTCTCCCCTCCTGTGCGCGGACGCGCCGTACGCGGCCGTCGCCACGCCGACCGGCTGGGGCGTCCAGCGCTCATCTCCGCGGCTTTAATGAACGTGACAAACTCCTTTTCTCTTTTATGGCAATTAAGGGGAGATTGGAGGCCGGTTTGTTACACAAGCGCAGTCTTTCCATCAGGTTTGCTTTATTAGCTGTCGTCATGTCACGCCTCGAAGATGGCTCTCCTCTTGTCGTGTCGGTAGTGTGGCACGACAAAGCCTCTGTAGCGTAAAAACCTCTCAGTCGTGGTTTATTGCCAAATTATACAAGACATTATGAAATTGATAAATTGTGTTTTTATAAGGCTTTAAATATGACAAATCATGTAACCCTTTCTTGTCGTAAAAAAAAAAAAATCATTATGCAGACTTCGTACATAGACTTCGCACAGAGATTTTTGCAGGACAGTTGATCTCCCACAACACACAGCCAGGGCACAGGTTTGGCCAATTGCATAGGCATAGATGCAAGCCATTTACAAAAATAATATTTTGTACAAAACAATTCAACATTTAAACATTCAAAGGAGTACAACAAAATGTGGAAACATCAAGTTGCTTTTTTTCTTGTTTGTTTTTTTCTTTTTCCTTTTTTTATTCTCCCCCCTTTCCCAACCAGTTATCCATTAATTTTCCTGTGAGTGTTAATAGTCACTGTCAGGTTTGCTCACAGCCCCACTCCTCCACTCAATATATCCTGTTTGATGTGCAAAGCATTAGAGGATGCCTCGCCTTAAAGTTCATGATTCTTTATCATTTCTGATGTTCCTGAAAACGATGGCACACACAGAGTGGCTGCAGAGTGCTAGTGAGCGTGGGCGAGGAGGAGGAAGAGCTTCGGGAGAAGGGACTGTTAATTCAGAAAGCACTTGTCAGCCCACGGACCCCTCAGTGGTGGACGAGACACGTGTCTTGTTTACAGGCAGGCTTCGGCACATATTTGACAAATCAATTCCAAAATATGCAAGGGCTATTCTCCCTGGCCGGGATCTCCGCATGCGGCACCGCGCAGCGTCTCTGGTCTGCGCCAGGTTAGCGCAGCCAGGGAGCTGGTGTCGGCTTTAAGGGGTGCGCCGCCGTGATGGCGTTTAGACGAGCGGAGTCATACAGGTACACACTGGCTGCTGTTGAGTGTACAATGCAGGGGTTTACTGCTGAGATCTGATGTGAATTAATAGCAGCGCGCCGGTGGGTTTACAGCACAGCGTTGGCTTTACGACTGCACGGAAGGTCGCCGCGCGGAACCGGGGTTTAAAATTCTTGGAAGACCTGAGGAAGTAATTCACGGCGAGAGTGGCGGCGTTCCGTGCTGCATGGGAAGCACCGCCTTGCCGCGACGGTCATGCGTGTTGGTACCTTTCCACACTGCTCACAGAAGGTTAACGGAGGTTAACGACCGCACAGTACTCGTTGACAGGGAATGACCTGCATAGCGACATTTTCCTATGCTCATTATTAGCAAGATATATGACCATGTACTTTTAATTGCCATTTAGTTCATTGTTTGTTTGGCCTGATGGGGAATCTGATAGAATTTGTATATGACCATAAATATGATACTGGGGAAATCATATTGGGCATATGGGGTCTGTTGGTGTTGAACATCCAACATATTTTCAGATGATAAAGCTTATGTGTCAAGGCAATGCATAAGGTAGTATTTTGTGTCACACCGTTTGCATATTCGATTTATAGGAATACATATACACAAGTTCCCATTGTGTACTTGACCTGTGGTGTCCACCACTATTATGGACATAAACATAAATCCATCACGCAATTAAAGCAAGATTGTATTTGTTAAAACGTGAATCATTTGTCAATAACAACACCCAGTGGATTAATTGGAAGTGCAGTTGGTTATGAACACATCATTGACTTCAGTTCCTCAATGCATCAACACATTTCAAATTTTGTGACAGTTGGGGATTGTCACCATGGCACACTTATAAATGTTTAGAAATTTGCATTGTGAGGTAAGAAACAGGGTATCTGGCTCACAATCAATGTGGTGTCTATCTGCTTTCAAGTGTGTTAGAATGCAAAAAAGTAAGATGTTATTTGAAAAATTAAAAGCTATGTTAGTTTGAATAAAACCATCTAGATTTAAAAAATTTATGTTAGACAATGGTTATCTTATTACAACATTTACAACTTTAAGCTGTAATTTCAATATCTTAATGTTGTGAGAACATATTGGTATGTTAACAGGTCTGAATACCTACATGACCCAATTATTCACTAAGTATCTTTGGTTTATTATTTCAAAAAAATTACCTTTACTTTGTGTCACACCATATCATACTGTTGCATGTTCCTCTGCTGATTGTGTCCACGTTGTGAATGCCTGTCCAGAATGCGCCTTTTCCATTACCGATTACATTATGATTATTGCAAGTTATGTTGTGCACAATCCCTTTTTTAATATAGAAATTGATTTTTCTTCAAGCTCCTGTGGTACTAAAACATTATCTTCTTGTGAATCTGATAGAATTAAAATGCAATTTCATTCAAAGATATAAGCCCATTCCTTGGTTTGGAGTCCAAAATTGTAATGATTTTGCCCTTGTAATGAGCTGGCTGCAAACAGTTGGGGGTCTGCTAAATCACCTCCAAGCACAAGTGTGTAGTTTGTTTTTTCCCCCCTAAGAATATAATGTCCATCAGAAAGAAGAAAGGATTTTTTTTCTCTTTCATTAAAAACACTTGTTTTTCTTGTAACGAAGAGCAGAGAGTTAGCTATGTGGGTTCACCCCACTTGTCCACTTGTCCATGTTTGGTTTGATTTTGGGCCTCCAGAGAAGGGAAACTGTCTGAGCTGAAATACCCCATTCAACAAGAGGGCCCATTTTATTCATCGTTTAGATATTCAGAGCTGTCTCTGGCCTTTTTAAAAAACTAAAAACTTGAAAGGTTTTTTGTGGAAGGAAACTTGTGATTTCCCCACACTTTTTATTCTTCTTCTTTTTCTGTTGAAGGGAACTTTGCCTTCACCGTATTTGCCATCACAGTGAAGCTCTATGCTCTTTGAAACTGTAGACTTTTCAGATTAAAGTAAAAGGGGGGGGGGGGGGGGCAGGGGCAGGCTCTAAATGTAATTTCTATTTATGCTCTAAAGCTGACTGTACCCCCTCCACCATGCGCAGGAACAGGAAAATGAACATTGGCTAACGAAGGAGGTGAAAAGAAATACCTTTTAAAGCTTAGCTCTCAGCTTGACCTCCTCCTTCATGTATGAAAGGAAGAGCTAATTGTCAGTCTGTGTTATGTTTTAATCTTGTTCACAAGCTGACAACTCCCAGGTCCCATAGGGGGAACCTGTCAGGGCAGCGTTGTGGAATGGGCTTCCAACCTTCTCCACTGAGACAAAGAGAAGACGCCCTCCCTTCATTAAAGGAAGCTTGAACATCCCTCACCGCTTATCAGCTAAGAAAGAAGCCGTTAACTCTCCGCCACCTTTGGACAGGCCTATTTTGGTAAATGGTCATGGGCTCTTTCTAAACGACAAAGAGCCTTGTGTGCACACATGAGAGAGGGAGAGAAAATACATTTCTGTGCTGACATTTGGTCCAGGTAAATGTTGTGTTGCAAAGAGATCAATTTGACAATAGGCCATCTTTCCAGTAGTCAATCAAGAGAATGTCGGTCTCCTGCTGAAAGTCTGCCGCTTGAAAAAAAAATGCAATGCCTCCAATGCTTTGACAACAACGCTCATTTTGTTGTCCCGCAAACAAGTGTACAACGAAAATGAGAAATGGGGTTGAATTCTTTTTTCCCCAGCGAAAGGAAGTTTTATTAAATTTAGCAATGAGCGTTAGACTGATCCATTTCATCACAGCCGAAGTGATCGCGTGGACCGGTGCGCGTCTGAATACCCATCGAGCTGATGCGCTCTTACAGAGCTTACCATTCTGAAGTGTGGAGAGATAACACGATCTGACTCCGCAATCATTTATCTGGCAGAAAAGGCACCTGCAATCATTTCTTGTATTGTCTTCTCTCTTCCGTGAGAAACTTGAGCATTTGTCACGAGAATACGATACGCCGCCCCTTGCTCTGCACAGGAATAGCAGCCAATCTCCCTATCTTTTAAGAACTGACTCAGAGATTGGAGTAGCTTGAAGACATTTAAGGCTGCAGATTTATCTCTTGCGTGTCAGCGTCCTTCCCAGCAAAGTAACGATTGCAATTAAACCATTCTGTGAAGGTGTGCCTGGGAAATGTCTTTATCTGACTGTGTTTGTTTTTAGCTTATCCAGGCAGCAAGTAAAGGTAGAAAGAACTCCGTCTCAGTGAAGTTAGACCACACATCTAGCTCGACAGACACGTGAGCGCAGCTCGCTGCGTTTACTGAAGGAATAATGACCACAGAGGGAAGGGTGACGTGGGCATGTACGTGGTTCATTAGTCGAGAGGTTTGCGTTTTGTGACCATACCAGAATAAACCCTATGAGAAGAAATATTTCCTTACAGCACTTGTAATTACATTATATGATCACTTCCTTTTTGGGGGCAGACGAGACCACATGTCCACTTAACACAGATGTGATATGAATTCCCTGTGGGACTTGTTAGCTGGGTGAATTAATGTGCAGCTTTGGCGCGCTGACTTTTGATCTTTTAGTTTTATCTTTTTAATTGCTCGTCAAGGGAAGGATGACAGTTATAGACACAGGGAAATTGAAATCCGTTATTCCCCGGCTGGCACAAATTGTTCACAAGGTCAGGGACGTAACCACTGAAGGGACACTCTCTGTCTTGTTTTAATGCGGTCCTTAGTCCTTTCCTTGCAGCAGTGGCGAAAAGAAATGAATTGGAACTTGTTTTCAGAACACTGAATAACATGGGACTTTCGATAGCATTATGATGCCGTGTGATGGATCGGCCTGTGGGAATAGCAGGCTATCCTTTTCTTGTATTTGTAATGTTACGGCACCTAGGAGAGTCAAATCTTAATGTCATGGTAAAGAACGTTAATAGGCTTGCTACCAATTAGTGCGCTCTAATAGAGGGAAAAATACAGCAGTTTTTGTTGCATGACATTTAAATGGCAGAAGTAAACAGCAGTCAAATGATGAACGGGGCCTGTGTCACACCGGTACTAATACTGTAGTAAATTTGATGAAACGCATCGTAGGTTTTCGAAACGACAAGATCGAACTGTGGCGTACGCACTCCAGTCAATACTTGAGAAAAATAGTTACGTGGATTGTAAATTGCGTATTGAGGGAGTTCATGGACGTCATTGATGCCAGGACTCTTTTGCAAATGATAAAAACAGTGTCCTGTTATCTACAAAGAAAATGACTAATTGCATCTACTTGAATGCCTATAATGGCAGTGCTATGATCTCCAGGCCTGTACTGCCCTGAACCTAAAAGACTTCATAGGACACTGTAAAATGTGGATCATTGTAATTCCTTACCGTTCTAAATACTTTTTTTTTTCCTTTCACATCTCAAAATGAATGAGTGTTTTTAAGATGTGCTGTAGCAATTGATGTACTGGTGTGTCTACTGCACAGTGGGTAGTTTGAATTGATCCCGTTTTATGATCACTGACATGACCAGTGATCATAAAACTTTTTCAGTTCTCATTACTGGTTCCTTCCTTCATTTGAAAAGCATATGCTCGTGAAAAAGAATTGCCAATGGACACTTGTTTGTTTGGACACATCTGTTTATTCCAATATAACATGTACATATGAGCAGATATTCATCGTTCGGTTGTCATTTGGAATTGTTTACCCACCGTCTATGAAAACATGTTTCATTATTATATGCCATTTAGCAGACGCTTTTATCCAAAGCGACTTACAGTATTGAATGCATACATTTTTCAGTATATGTGGTCCCAGTGGGAATTGAACACACAACCTAAGCGTTGCCAACGCCATGCTCTACCTACTGAGCCACACAAAAGCCACTAAAGCTCATTAAAGCTCATTCATTAAAGCTGCTCCATTTAGTCATGCTGATTTTTATGCAATATGAATTAGTCGAACAGTCCCCATGAAGGCAGGTGCCACAACCAGCTATCAAGGACGTCACAATCCACCCACAGGTTTGTGACTCTGCATTAAACCACAGCAGGTGTAATAGTATTCCAGTCGCACTGTTCTGAGTACACAAGATACTATATAAAGTCTTTAAAAATAAACGATATGTATTACCATATAGACATGTAATACAGAATACCTGCACAATTGTATTTCTCTTGTATTCAGACACAGAAACTCACTAACAGACCAATATTGGCAGCAAACCGATATGGGATACCGGGATATGGGGTGAAAGGAGAGATTAATAAATCAGCTTCTGTGTAAGTCGCCGCACTTAGATTAAATGTGTTATCAGCCGATTATCAAGTTTATCCTTAAAGATAAATAATATTATACATTTATTGTGTGAATCCCACCCTAAAAATGCTTAGAAATATAATAATTATTGATGGAGGTAATCGTCTGTGCTCTGATAAAGCTCTGTTGCGGTTTCAGATGTCGAAACTCTTTAAATAGAATTATTACCTGATAAAGCCATTCTCCTCCACTTTCCTCACTAACTGATGAGCCTTGACAGATTTAGACAAACAGCTGTCCCGGGCGACAGATAGTCAAGGATCAGGAATAGCATAACAAATAGCGGCAAGCGTTCACAAAGTGCGACAGCTCCAACACTACCTGTCACCGACTCCAGAAGAGCCATCAATTAGGACCATGCAAAGCAACAGGAGGCTCATATTTGATGGAGAAAACAAGAATGAGCGATCCAAGGCACCGGAGGACAGTTTATTGGACCAAAGCATGCTCCTAGTAATAATGGGTATAACCGTAGCAATTTCTCTAAAGCTTTAACATTCCAAACTCTGTCATGTAATCCTCCGTTATACAATTGATCAGAATATGAATATATTGCAATACTATATGGATTCTAAAGTCAAATGTTTTAGGCTAGTATTTAGCTAGCTACATTAGCTGGCAGCTAATGTTTGAAAATTCTACACTGCAGAAGTAACATTATTATAATTGCGAGCAAGATTTATTTATTTCTTTACCGCTGCTACTGGGCTTCTACATTTGCTTTTCATTTCAGTGTACAGGATTGTTTTGGATCAAGAGTCTCCAGGGTTCCCAATAATTTCACATCAATAATTTATCTCACCAGTGCTCTCATTTGAGATGCTTGCAGGTTATTAACAGTATGGTCAAAGAAAATTGTCCTGTTTCAGTGGCCCCTTCCAAGCCTATAGTTCAACCCCATGTCAACATTTAGAACAAGGGACATGGATTCTTTATGAAAGCGACTTCCAGCTAGGCAGGCTTCCCTGCAATAAAAATTAATTTTGTAGAAGGTGTGGTCATTTATTTGAAATGAACTGCATTCAGTGAGAGATTTACAGGCTTAATTTCACACTAGCTTCATGGAAGTCGCACTGCAGAATTTATAGGTTCTCTTGGATTGCTCTGTTTTCCAGCAAATCTTTTTAGCTTGAATTTCTTGGAGCAGACAAATAGGGCAAAGAGTTTATTATACCAGCCATTAGAAAGTTTACGGTGCATTGAATGTCTAGATTTTGAACAGCTAGTCAAAGTTATTTGGGCTGGAAGTCTGTAATTTGAATGTACGGAGCAGGGCCCACAAAAATCTGTGAGTGACTTGAAATGGGTCCAAGCTGTAGGAGTTGCTCACAAATAAAAAATAATTTTATTTATTTTGCAGACACTCTTATCACAGAGTAACTTACAATGATGTCATGGCAAGATACATTAAACACATACAGTTTCACAGTACCAACGAAAACATTGGTACAGTCAATAAAACAATGAAAAAATCAAGCTGAAAAATATAACTAATACAGAATCGTATGTGCTTTAGCATGCATACTAACAGCTATCCTTAAAAGCGATACTGATGGAGCTGGAACAGTGGCTCATCCTGTTAAGGCACTGTTCTAGTTTCGTGGATGTCCAGACAGTGCAAGTACCAACTGGCCAGCAGCCCCACAGGGTGACGCATCATTGTTGGTGGCGTCGCCCAGGGAGGGAGGGATTCAGTCGGCCCGTGTCTCGTCGCACACCAGTGACCCCAGCTGGTCAGTCGGGTGCCCACAGTCTGCCGCTATAACGCTGCGCACAAAGTGTCCTCCTCCAACTCATGTCTGTGCAAGGATAACTTGTAGACTGAGATGTGAAAAGAAGCGGTGGCTGACATCACTTGTTTCTGAGAAGAGCACGTGCTTGTCTACGCTCTACCGAATTGACAGCGGAGGTTGCAGCGAGTGGGGCTCGGAATATGATCGGGCATTCCGAATTTGGGGGGGAGAGCGACATACATACATAGAACATACTAATAAGAACATCTTATTAGTGAACACAGCCTAACAATAATCAATGGAGCACAATAAGAGAAAAATTGCTTTATCATTGCGCTCACAACCAAGTTTTCTTGGTTGAAAACTATGTTCTCATATTTGTAGCTATCTTGCTATAGCTGCAAATAATGTGTGCCAGAGATTTCTGTTTTCTGTGAACAAGTTTTCCATAATGTGACAAATCACAATGGCTTTTAGCTACTGTCGCCCATTGTAATACATGGTAATGCGTCTCGTGTGTGTGTGTATTGTTACGTATGCTACATTGCATATCCCTATGCGCGTTTTGCCCACTGTGGCCCCCCTGTGCTGCGTGATGGTGTCGCCACGTATGCATTGAGTGTGTACCGGGCACTATCCGAATTCTCAATATCGGGCGGAAAGTTATCAGGTGTATTTGGCAGTAGGATGACCAGCCTAGGGCCAGTGTTCTTAATTAGCTGAAAGAGGCATGTTTTAGGTGATGTGACTACTTTTTTGGATCCCTTCATTGCTACCATTGTGCCTTTTGTGAGGGACGCTCAGCCTCAGCCAAAACTAATTCCCAGTGAGCTGGTGCTGCGAGTGCCACCCTTGCTTGGTATTTTTTGGGGCCAAAAGACCCTCACATTGACAGATTAGTTCACATAGCAAGGGCAATATTTCACAGCTAACACTAATCTGTCTTCAAGGCTGAGTTCAGGGTCAGTTCAAGATGAGGTAGTCAGATATTTATGGCTTTGTGTCGCATCCATATATTCAATTTAACTTAGCAGCAGGCTCCACATAGTTATTAAAGATATATATATATTTAATTTATTACGCTAGCTATGTCCTGTCACTTGTAGCCTGTAAGTGTCTGGCGGTCAGCTGGTTGTCAGAAGATGTCTGAATGAAAAGCCGAGTACTTCCTCGTCTGCCGAGAATGTCAGCAGGGGGAGGGTTGTCTCTTTAGTTAAAATTGTTAGATGGAAATGTCAAGCTGGGAGCAGAAATCATCAACGGGGATTTGATTTATGCAGTCGGATAATGTATGCTGTAACTAGCCAATATGAGCAGCAGAGGGAAAAGACGTCCCCTGTGCGTATTGGAAAATGGAAATAAAATAAAGCGTCGCGAACATGAGAATGGATGGGTGGCATGGTATTCCATGTACAGTATATGGTGTACCCTTGCATTAAGCTCAATCACTAATCCTGAGATTTTCCACAAAGATACATGCATGCACACGCGCACACACCCACACATCTGGCCCAGTAATTGCCAGACAGAGAATATTACATTTGCATACTGTCTTGCCTTGAATTTGAAATTGCACTTGACGTCAAGGCTCAGCTCACATTTGGATATATGGCCCCAGTTGGATTAATGGACGACTCTGGTCAGTTAATTGCATTTTTAGTCAAGGGGAAAGCATTAATATACAGTTTTGAGATATTTTAAGTGATTTTATTTAACACTTTAACCTTCATTTGAAAGGAAGCATTTCACATTTCAAGTCCAATTACCATAGTGAACTTGCAACATCTCCCAGTGCCTTTACTGAAAACCCTCATGTTTCTGTTTTCTTAATTTTGTGAGGTGTGTTGAGGTTGGTCCTGGGGCACTGTTATGGCACACAACAAAAGTGGATATTAACCTCATAAACAACAGGATACTACAGGCTGTGCGTGCGTGCATGCGCCGCATACATGCATTGTTATATAGGCAAAACATTTTATGACTTGAGCATATATCTAAAAAGGTTGAGTCAGAAGAAACCTTTATAGTTTTTTATTAAAAAGCTCCTTTTGCAGTCCATGGTCCATAGGTAATTCGCCATTAAAAGCATGTCATCCACCTTTTGAATTATAAAAGCAACCTAATCACCCAATTAACCAATATGCAAATCAGCATACAAATGATAAAAACACTTTTGAACTGAGAAACGTGGACGTACCTTCACATCTAAAAGGTCTTTAGTAATAGCAAGTTATGCAGCGACCTCAGAAATTGTCAACATATATTTTTTACTTTATCTATGAAACTATGCAAATTGAAAATGTTAAGTAACAGCATTGAGGAGATCACATCATCAGCAGCATGACAGACAGGCTCTGTGGCTGTAAGCTCTAACTATGGCAATCAATGGACCTCAGACTTACAGTCCTGCCATTACTTAAGTATGACAACAGAATCTAAACAATGTACAGCACGTTATAACTTAAGAGTGGGCTTTTAAAGTAAAAGAAAACATACTGAACAATATTATTGTATTAAACCTTCAGCTGTTGTCTTGTACCACTGTCATTACAATTATTTCCACTAATCGTCATAACTAAGGCCCGGAGAAAATCTTGGGTTGTCTTTTATGTATTTCAGTCCTACTCCACCAAGGTGTCGAAAAATCTAATACCAAAGATAGAAAAATTACTACTGAGGCAAGAAATGTAGTTAGGGAGAGAGATATAGAGAGAAAAGTAGCAAGAGAAAAGCTGCAACTGGGGAAAGAAAAGTAGAGAGAAAGTTAGATCTCTCGGGAGAATAGCTGCCGCTGTCCACAGCTCAACTCCATACTTTGTTGGTGATTTGTGGCTTTTATGCCAAAACAATATCCCCATCCAAACCACAAATTCCAGGGAGGGAGAAGGTTGGAGTAGCACTGGGTCCAAGAAGCAGTTCAGCAGAAAGCTTAAGCTTACTATTTTCTAAGCACGCCGAGTATCAAAAACTATTAGGGATCTGGTCTTTTTTTTAAAATATAAAACTACCACACCACACTGGGTTTTGGCTTGCCTACAAACTTCTAAGCTTCCAACGTGCAGGCAAGGCCAAGGCAGATACTTGATTGAACTACTAATCACCGGAGATGAACACACCTGTTACTAATCACAGGAGAGAGTGCACCTGGTTCTCTCTTAAAGGGGCAGAGCACAGTGGAAAAGCTCCGTGTATCACCACACTAACGAAAGCTCTTTTTGGCAAAAAATTTCAACATTGTGACCACATATTTTCCTGGACTTTTCCGTTTCGTCATGTTTTCATCCCATTAGGATATTTTCATCACGTTCTCCTCTTCCTCATAAAAAAACTGGTTGCAATTTTAGTTATAATTTTAGTTAATGAAATGAACCCTGGTAGACTCCCATTGTTTTCGGACATCAAGCTAGCCATTGGTGGATTCGTTGGATCTGCAGTAAAAAAAAAAAACTTGTAGATGTGTAGAGCATCGTATTGAAAAGGGAAACAAGATATTTAAATCGATTTTGGGTGACTTATCATTTTAAGTGCTGGTCTATTGTAATATTTGTTGTGTTGTCTAAAGACAAATTGCAAGATGTGGAAAATAAATTAAACCTACAGTGGGGTCCAAAGGTCTGAGTCCACTACCAAGATCTGTTTGTTTTCATCGTTCATCACAAAGTTTTTACTCATGGTATTTGTTATTCAATAATGTCACTGGTACAAATAAAAAAAATGTTTGTTTGAGAAAGGATGGTATGAAATTGAAATATCTATAAATATTTTGTTTGCACACCACTGCCTTTCATTTCCTCAAAATGTTGTGACACCTTTTTTAAATTTTAGTTTTAACACATCAACACTGTTAATACACAGTGTGAGTTGTTTTGGTCTTGTAACAATTAATACCGGATACTGACGTAATTAATATGGTCCTCTATGTGTTCTCGTTGCGACTGCAGGTGCTTTAATCTTGAAAAAGGACACTTCCATTAAAAGGTTTTTGCAGCTGTTTGTAATTAGTGCTTAGTGAAGTAGTTAGAGGTCAAAGTTTTCCTGAGTAAAAAGTTTGTGTTCGTTTTTGATGAATGATGAAAACAAACAGATCTTGGTAGTGGACTCTGAGTTTTGGACCTCACTGTATGTGTATGCATTGTAACAGTAGGATATTGCATTACTCATTGATGTGTATGTGCTGTCATCGATGGAAATGTGTCTTGACATTATTAGTGGGTCCATGTTTTCCTCCTCCAAATTACCCTCAATGGCATAATTTTATGGTTTTGTACTGTTTTAATCCCTAATTGTATAATTAGTCACCAGTCTGGGCTGATTGCCAAATGATTGCTGAAATTAGAGTGCCTACGGGGACACCTGGAGGATAACTGCTGAACTGCTGAACAGCTTGGCTTCCCAGTTGGTCATGTGCTAGAGATTTTCTCCAGGTCCTAGTCATAACATGGATACTGCATGAGGCAGCGAGGAATAGTTGGGTAAATATATTCTATGAAACTACACCAGCTTTTCAATCAATATCTGTTAAATAGAAATGCCATATTAATGTTAACACAAATTATGGCTTTTGTGATCTTTCAATTTGTAAGAGTACAATGTTTTACCTCTCAATGCGTCAAATTATTCCCCATGGTAAAATATGTCAGCAACCATACCACCCTGTTCCCTTCTCATGTCAAACAGATGAAGCTAAGCAGGGTTGGGCTTAGTTGGTACGTGGATGGGAGACCTCCCTGGAAAACCAAGGCATTGGTGGACTCTTCTCTTTGGACCAAACAAAAATCCAATGTACCAGCACAGCCGTCCTTTGAATGAGCCGTTAAACCAAGATCCTGATGGTCCCCATGTCACTTTTCAAAAAAAGAGTGGGTGTAAACCCCTTTGTCCTGGTCAAAAATCCACAAAAACTGTCTCTACATTTGGCCACCTAATCATCCCCCTACATCTGATTGGTTCTCTAGTCCCTACAGCCCCTCCCCTATTTAACCAGGTAGGTCTAGCGAGTTCTCCATCAACCGATCTGGTTGAATAAAGGGAAAAAATTATACATTTGAATTTTCATAGATGTTATGAATGGCAAATCTGTGACTTCTGTTCTGTGAAATGGATCAAACTGTTATGAAACGGTAGTGAAGTCTGTTGAAGCCTTTTAATATTTTAGTTTTAATATTCAAGCAATGGATTCTCCATACACTGGCTATCCCCAACTTGCATTGAAGGAAATTTGAGCTAAATCATTTCATGTGTGTGTTACTGGGATAAAAAACGTTTTAAAAAAGTATTAATTTATACCTTGCGGGTTGTTAGAAGAGTGCCTGAAATCCTTTGTGAATTTCACAGTTCGACATTACCTCTTTCGTTTTGTATTCTCGCGTTTGCTTTTTACAACCTCTTAAATTTGACCTTTAAATAGTCGAACCTTTAAATAGCAGAATCTTAACACAAAAGTCAGTTGTGGGTTTAAGGGTGTGGAGATGTGCCGAGGTTCAGTTCTATGCAGGAATATGGTAGAGGGTACTTCCCCTTCACATCCTTAGTGGAGGTTTGTGAAGATGCATGGGGGTCAACAACAAAAGTAATTAACCATGCTGTCACAATTTATGACATTGAGAGCCTTCTATTAAAAATAGCATGGTTTAGGGGAGGGGTTCTCAACCTTGGTCCTGGTGGGCCACAGGACACATTGGTTTTTGTTTTCATCTTAACATCAGCAATATATTTTAGACCCAAGAATCCAGGTTAGGTCAGTTCATTGATCTTATTGATCAGTTATATTCTGAGTAGCAAGGGAAACCAGCATTTCCTGCGGCTCACCAGGACCAGGGCTGAGTACCCTTAGTTTAGGGCAAGGTGCCTTGCCCTTGTTTGATTTAGTTAGTGGTTTTTCTAATTCCATTTGTAATTGAATACTTTTTCACAAAACACAAAAAGTGATTAAATATTAATACAGCTGCAAATGAATCCTCCACGGTGATATGAAAATATAAAAGCCCACCTCCCACAGGATTCAATGGTAAATTAACCCATTTTATATGGTAAGTAACCCACATTAAGTCTAATTCTTTTGCACATCGGTGTTGACGTGAACTTCCATTTCATTGGAGCTATCTGCATTAGGCTGTGTGGAAAAGAGGATTTTCAGAAACAAGATTGAGCGATAAAAGTCCTGTGTTGTGAATGTCACTCAGCCATTGTTTCCCTGCTGACGGACAGGTGATTTGATTCATTCCAGCAGTGGTACCTATTGCTTGTTCTGAAGGTAATGGGTGTGGACACTGGATTTCTGTTGCAAAGATGCACATAGACACAAAAGAGATGCTTCAGATGGCAAAGATTGTCAGAGCCTGGTGAACTTCCATTTCACAGATCATTTCGCCATGGGTATCAGAGATGTCCAGCCCATGCTCCTTCAAGTATGAGTGATTTTTGTTTCATGCACCAAAATATAAAGGATCCAATACTATCACCATTAATAATAATTGTATTCTTGCATTGGATATGAATATCTCTTTATGTGTCCGTACATGCACTAAAGGCAACATGGTAACCAAGCATTAATGTTGTGCTTGCTCATTGTGTTATTGCAAGGACATACTGCATTGTACTAGCTGTCAAACTGTGTGCTGCATTTGCAGTCCCATTGATTGCAGGTGATGGCAGCAAACGAAAGCCATTCAGCTCCCTCTCACTTTCCATTTAAGAGTTAGAGCAGCTTTGAGGCTACTGTGAGCAGGATGAAAACACAAATGGCTTGTGCAAGATATAAACCATCATTTCCTGTCTTGTGTGTATTGTTCTGCTAGTACGACATGACATAGCAGGCTTTGTATGGAAGCTTCATAATCCCTGCTTTGTCAGGGCAGGGAGAAAAATCAGGAGGATCCTCCTTCAGGTTTCTTTAAAAAACAGAAACAGCCGTCTGCTTAGACGTAAGGTTACACGTGTAACATGCTTTGCATGATGGGATTGCTCTTGCCTGACGAGGTCGTTTGTACAGAGAATTTGAGCAGTTTGTTTGCTACTATTTTTGGTTGTTAAGATTACTGGGATTGTATTTAGTATTTGTGGTTGTATTTTGGCATTTATCATCAAAAAGGGTAAGCAGATTTACTCTTAAGGTTAACTTTTGTTGCCGTTAGGGGACAGAGAGGAAATTTTCCATTTTTCCCCAAAAAATCTTGTTAAAAAGCTGACCGATTACCACATTTGGCAATACACCTAGCTGATGTGAGTTTTTTTTTTTTTTTTTTTTCGCCCTCTCAGGAGCAAATCCAAGAGCAGGGGAATATTTGATAGCTAACTACCTTCAAGCATTTGACTTTAAATGTGGAGCTAGCAGCAGCCCTTTCAGTTGACTGCTGCTAGCTCCCTGCTACAGGCAACCAGACCTAACGTTTGTTAGTTAGCTATAAGAAGGGGTTTTCTTGCCATTTTTCATATCTTTATTGTGTCTTTGTTGACTTGGTGTATCTGTATTGGCAGTCATTCATTCAATTGCAGGGAGAGTCAGGTCAATATACTTAGGGGTTAAAATGTGGCCATCGGCAACGCAGTGTGAGTGTTGTAGAATAATTGCATTTCTGGATGGAGGCTTTCGTCTTGACCGTTGTCAATTTGTGAAGCATCTCGAGAGTAAGATTCTTGATCTCGAAGCGCAACTTGTTAGTCTCAACTGCCCTGCAGAATTTGCAGAGTTCCAGGAACTTATTAGTATGCCCTTTAGAAAGTTAGCATGCATGCTGAAGCTGGGTCGGGGAAGCCTCTAGAGCAGGAAGGGAGAGAGAGTTGGGTGATGGTAGGGCGTAAGCATAGAAAAGGGTGCGCACATGCAGGGGTGGCATCCCCAGAGTTTGTGGTGTCCAACCAATTCCAGCCCTTGCAGAAAGAGCATCTGGTCCAGCCCTCTGTGAGTGGGAGGACTGTTGAGGCAAAAGTACAGAGTATATAAAAAGGAAAACTCAGACAGAAACAAGGTAGATTATTGTAATATGCAGGCTGAGGCTAAAAATGAAATAAGAGTAGCTAAAAGGCAGTTTGAAATAAAAATTTCCAAGATGCAAAAAGTAATCCTAAGCC